>CM022481.1:5841145-5912336 GCA_011952105.1 Coreoperca whiteheadi
TTGTTGTATATATATATATTATTATTATGTTAGAAATGTTTAGGTGGTAAAACATAAGGGAAGATGATGGGTCCAGACGGACAACCGAGCAGCTCCAGGTGGAGCCCAACAAGTAGGACCTGAGCCACTCGTCCCCTGCACCATAGACACAGCAACACTGCCCCAGAAGGTCGCCATAGTCACAGATCCAGATACATCTCCGGACACTGAAATACCTGCTGAAAGTGACAGTAAGAAAGAAGAGACGGACGACAAAGCACAAAACTCCGGGAGAGGGAAGAAGTCAAGTTAGTGACATGCATTTATGGGATTAGAATGCATACGGATGGAGAGGAGGACAGAGGTGAAGAGAGAGAAGTGCATCATGGGAAGTCCCCCGACAGTCTAGGCCTATAGCAGCATAACTAAGGGATGGTTCAGGACTCTCCTGAGCCAGCCCTAACTATAAGCTTTATCAAAGAGAAAAGTCTTTAGCCTATTCTTAAATGTGGAGATGGTGTCTGCCTCCCGAACCCGAACTGGGATCTGATTCCACAGAAGAGGAGCTTGATAGCTAAAGGCTCTGGCTCCCATTCTACTTTTGGAGACTCTAGGAACCACAAGAAACCCTGCATTCTGAGAGCGCAGTGTTCTAGTGGGGTAATAAGGCACTATGAGCTCTGTAAGATACGACGGTGCCTGACCATTAAGAGCTTTATAGGTGAGGAGAAGGATTTTAAATTCTATTCTGGATTTCACAGGGAGCCAGTGCAGAGAAGATAATATTGGAGAAATATGATCTCTTTTCCTAGTTCCTGTCAGTACACGTGCTGCAGCGTTCTGAATCAACTGGAGAATCTTAAGGGACATTTTCGGGCTGCCTGATAATATGGAATTGCAGTAATCCAGCCTTGAAGTAACAAATGCATGGATTAATTTTTCTGCATCATTTCGAGACAGGAAGTGCCTGATTTTTGCAATGTTACGTAGGTGAAAAAAGGCAGTCCGTGAGGTTTGCTTCATGTGGGAGTTGAAGGATAGATCCTGATCAAAGATAACTCCTAGGTTCCTCACAGAGGTGCTGGAGGCCAGGGCAGTGCCCTCTAGAGCAATTAGATCTGCCGACAGCGAGTCTCGGAGGCGTTCGGGGCCAAGTACAATAACTTCAGTTTTGTCGGAGTTTAACATCAGAAAATTTCTTGTCATCCAGGTTTTTATGTCCTTAAGGCATGATTGAAGTTTAACTAACTGATCAGTTTCATCTGGCTTAATCGATAAATATAACTGGGTATCATCTGCATAACAATGAAACTTTATGGAGTGCTTTCTAATAATATTGCCCAAAGGAAGCATATATAAAGTAAATAGAAGTGGTCCAAGCACAGAACCTTGCAGAACTCCGTGACTAACTTTGGTGTGCTCGGATGATTCATCGTTAACATAAACAAACTGAGATCGGTCTGATAGATAGGATTTAAACCAGCTTAATGCGGTTGCTTTAATTCCAATTAAATGTTCCAGTCTCTGTAATAGAATTTCATGGTCAATGGTATCGAATGCAGCACTAAGATCTAGCAAGACAAGTACAGAGACAAGTCCATTGTCTGATGCAATTAAAAGGTCATTTGTAATTTTCTGTGTTTCTGTGCTATGATGCACTCTAAAACCTGACTGGAAATCCTCAAATATACTATTGTTATTTAGAAAGTCACATAACTGATTAGCAACAGATTTTTCAAGGATCTTAGAGATAAAGGGAAGGTTAGATACTTTAAAAGACTGTGGTACATAACCTGTCAGTAAAGACAAATTGATCATATCTACAAAAGACATACTAACTAATGGTAGAACATCTTTAAGCAGCCTAGTTGGAATTGGGTCTAAGAGACAGGTCGAAGGCTTAGATGAAGAAATTGTCGACGTTAGTTGAATAAGGTCGACAGGAGAGAAGCAGTCCAAGTACACATCAGGATTCACAGCTCCCTCCAACGCCTCTATGCTTGAAAATCGGTTGGCACCAGCTGAGGGCAGGACGTGATTAATTTTCTCTCTAATAGTCAAAATTTTATCATTAAAGAAGCTCATGAAGTCGTTACTGCTGAGGGCTACAGGAATACATGGCTCAATGGAGCTGTGGCTCTCTGTCAGCCTGGCTACAGTGCTGAAAAGAAACCTGGGGTTGTTCTTATTTTCCTCTATTAGTGGTGAGTAGTAGGCTGCTCTGGCATTAAGGAGGGCCTTCTTATATATTTTAAGACTATCTTGCCAGCCTAAACAAGATTCTCCTAGATAGTTGGAACGCCATTTTCTTTCAAGTTTTCGTGATGTTTGCTTTAATTTGCGGGTTTCAGCGTTATACCATGGAGCTACCCTTTTTTGTTTTATTATCTTCTTTTTAAGAGGAGCAACAGAATCAAGTGTCGTTTGCAGTGAACCTGCAGCACTATCAACAAGATGATCAATTTGGGACGGACTGAAATTTGCATAAGAGTCCTCTGTTATGTTAAGACATAGCATTGAGTTAAATTCAGATGGAATTTCTTCCTTAAATTTAGCTACAGCACTATCAGATAGACATCTACTGTACTAGTATTTGACTACTGGTGTGTACTCCAGTAATAGGAGTTCAAAAGTTATTAAATAATGGTCTGATAGTGAAGGATTCTGTGGAAAGACTGTTAGATGTTCAATTTCAATGCCGTATACCAAAACAAGGTCGAGGGTGTGGCCAAAACAGTGAGTGGGTTTATGTACACACTGAAAGAAGCCAATCGAGTCTAAGAATGAGATAAACGCAGTACTAAGGCTATCATTTTCAACGCCCACATGAATATTAAAATCACCTACAATAATTGCTTTATCTGTTTTAAGGACTAAACCTGATAGAAATTCTGAGAATTCAGATAAAAACTCAGAACAAGGACCAGGAGCGCGGTACACTATAACAAATAGGATTGACTGTCGTGTTTTCCAGGTTGGATGTGAAAGACTTAGAACAAGGCTTTCGAATGAGTTATAATTTAGTTTAGGTTTAGGGTTGATTAATAGGCTTGAGTCGAAGTTGGCTGCAACTCCACCTCCTCGGCCGGTGCCTCGAGGAATGTGAGTATTAATATGACTGGGCAGAGTGGATTCATTTAGGCTAACATATTCTTCATGACCCAGCCAGGTTTCAGTGAGACAAAATAAATCAATGTGATATTCTGATATCAGATCATTTACTAGTACAGCTTTAGATGACAGAGATCTGATGTTTAGGAGTCCACATTTAATTCTCTTATTTTGAGGTGCTATTTCTGTTGTGGTAATTTTTTAAAAATTATTATGTATAACTCCTCTTCTGTTAGCTTTTGATTTTATAAATTTCAGTGGCCGGGGGGCAGACACCGTCATTATGGGATTCTGGGTGGGTAACTGCTCTGGAAGGGCAGAGATGCGTGTAGGACTGCAACTCTGCCTCCTGGTCTCAACTCTGGGTTGTCATGGTTTAGGTCCATTAATAAACTCGGCCAGATTTCTAGATATGAGAGCTGCACCATCCAAAGTTGGATGAATGCCGTCTCTCCTAATCAGACCAGGTCTTCCCCAGAAAGTCCGCCAATTATCTACGAAGCCCACATCGTTTGCTGGACACCACCTCGACAGCCAGCGACGGACTGAAGACATGCGGCTAAACATGTCATCACTGGTCAGATTTGGCAGGGGCCCAGAGAAAACTACGGAGTCCGACATCGTCTTTGCATACGTACACACCGACTCAACATTCATTTTAGTGACCTCCGATTGGCGTAATCGGGTGTCATTACCGCCGACATGAATAACAATCTTACTGTATTTACGTTTATCTTTAGCCAGCAGTTTCAAATATGATTCAATGTCTCTGGCCCCAGGAACACATTTAACTATGGTCGCTGGTGTCGCTAACTTCACGTTTCTCAAAATGGAGCTGCCAATAATCAGCAAGAGAGAGCGGGAGAGGAAGAAGGAGAGAGAGGGAGAGAAGCCATTGCTAGCTGCTAAGGTAGAGACTGGTAACTAGCAACACTGAAGCGCCGTAAGTGCTTAGGCAAAACTAATAAACGTTCAAATGTAACGTTATAGCAGATAGTTAGTCAATGTAATGAAGAGTCGCACAAATTAGCTGTGTTGAGCTAGAGCAGCAAACTACACGCTACAGGTAACAAACAAACACCGGTAACCGGAAAGGAGACAAAACGCTTACGTCAGCACGTCAGGGAGACAGGGAGAGGTCTTAATGTGGCCGTACTTACTTCTAACAGCAAAAAGTTAATAGCATATTTTCCAAATTTAATCATTTGTTTCACTTTCAATGACTTGATATTTGACTAAACTTTTTGATCTTATTATTTCGAATTTTATTTCGAAAGGAAATTTAACATTTTACATCACTGAAGAAAAGACCATGATACAGAAGTCATAATGAAACAATAGTGTGTCACCTTGATTTGTATGATGACTTAGGTTGATCAGTAATAGTGGGTGACCACAAACCACCTTTATGTTCAGTACTGTATGTTCTGTAAAAACAACCTGACTTCTAAGTATTACTTCTAAATTTACTAGTCTTTGAGCTTCTATGAATTGCCGCTAAAGGGGCCGAGCTATTTTTATTGTACAGTAGAGTTTCACAAGCACAAATGAGACACTTTGTCTCATTTCCTTCCTTTCAAACCTGCACACACATGTTGACACGATGCAGACTGGTGCATGCATGCAGCAGGATGACTGTTATTCACTTAAGTTCGACCTCACTCATGGGCTCCTGGTATCAGCCTCATACTGTAATCTCCTCAGAACACACACAAACAGAAAGCCATAAACACGGGGGACACAAGGGACACACATAAGCCTTCATCATGATTTACTTTCCTCCGTCTTACTCTTAACTTTCTAGTGATTCCTATCAAATTAGTGCCCTTGACTGACTGCACTCTCCAAGGTCAGCGCTGCACAGTTATAGCCTTGTTCTGGTTTAGCTCAGTTTCTCAGCTCTTAAAATGAAATTACAGCAGTCGTCTGCTGTAATTTGGTCTTTCATCACAGCTTAATAATGAGCAGATCTTTTCCGACAATAGTTTTCTGTCTCTTAGTGGATCGATCGTGGATAAGATAGCAGATAATAAAAGTCTTTGGTGAGGGGGAGGCATGGTGATTATGGAGAATTCTGTGGGTTAATGGGACCACAGGAAGTGGGAACAGTTCTTAAGGATGGGATTCATCCTTAAATAACCTGATTTAAGTTTGTTAGTATGTGGACACTCTACTTTTGGTTTAGGGCTGTTCTTCATGGTTTTGTTTGTCATGTTTCAACATCACAATGCCCCCATGCACAAAGCCAGCTCCATAAAGAAATGGTTTTCCCAGTTTGGTGTTGAAGAACTTAACAGTCCTGCCCAGAGCCCTGACCTCAACCCCATCCAACACCTTTGGAATGGATTTGAACACCAACTGTGAACCAGGAACATCAGGTTCCAAAATCTCTGGTTGAAAGATTTCCCAGAAAAGTGGAGGCTGTTTTGGCAGCAGATTACTGCCAATGGTTTTGGAATGACACATTGAACTATGGATGTCTTGTATCTAATAATGAGCTTGACCTTGACTTAAGATCAACTTGTCATGTTAGTCTGGGCATCGGAGCCGCTCGTCAACTCAAGCCCAAGGGGAATGGACAAACTGCACTGCACTGACCGGGGAGAAGCAAGTCACTTCGTACAGAAACTCTTACTTTGAACATGGCATATTGTTGCATTAGTCTGGTAGCATTACCGCCATTACAGACAAAAGCTCTTATACATAGACACATAGCATTACTTTAACTACAGTCTACGGAATGTAAACATAACCACGATGTAGTCGTGATGCTAATGAACACGTTGGTCGTTATTAACAAACAACTCCAGATATGGAAAAAGTTTATTTTAACAGTAAGTAAACTGAAAATGTTCAAGTATTGACAGCGGTACCGACTGTGCAGGAGGGTATTGGTATTACAGTTCTGACCAATCACGAGCCAGTACCAGTCCTTGGTACCCATCCCTATGTCCTGTTGTGTAGGCAAACAGGGAGAGGGAAAGGACAATGTTTGTCTTGTCCAATAAATGGTACAGAATTCACAAATGTTGAAAACAAATTCAAATTTTTAAAATAATTAAAGAGAAAATCAGCAAAGCCTCACATCTGTGAAGTTGGAACCATTTTTTACATGAAAAATTACTTCAATCGACTAATTGATTAATTGACTAATCGTTTCAGCTGCACTTCTATAAATTGTTGGGTAGTTTAATTTTGAACAAAACATGTTTTGTAAGCTCTTAATATGTTTTATATGCAGACATTTTAATATGTAACTAGTAACTAAAGCTGTCAGATAAATGTAGTGAAGTAAAAAATGCAATATTTCTCTCTGAATTGTAGCAGATGTAGAGTAGAAGTAGAAGGTGGCGTGAAAATAAAAGACTCGAATAAAGTACAAGTATCTCAAATTTGCACTTAAGTACAGTACTTAAGTAAATGTATTTTATTACAAGACTGATTTTCTGAACGGTTGGCAGGAAGTTGACAAATCTTATTTTCCATTTACAAATAACAACTCATGAGATTATAGTCAATTTCAGTAAAGTAAAAAAAAAAATACATGTTTTATTCATACAATAAATGAATGTTTAATAAAGATACCGCTGTGCCTGCTTTCTTTTCTGGCCTAGGCTTCAGTATGTACAATTAAATGATTAAAGAGCAGCCATGCTGTTTCATTTCGATAAGTCTCCTGTGTGCGGCTAATGAATGCATCATGTCAGAGACTGCAGCAGACAGAGCTGCTCGCCTAGGTGAAGAGTGAAAAACAGAATGAATCGGTGAAGGGGAAAGATGGTGATTTTTTGCTGTTCTGTCTTTTCTGTTTATCAACACAAAGCAGAGTCAAGCATGTCTGTGCAAAAAGTCCTTCAAAAGTCAGAAGACTGAAAAATGCTAAAAAAACAACAACCCATAAATAAAACACCACAAGCATAGCTCTAGGAAAAATACAATTTGCTATTGGTTTGAATGGGTAAATGCTGGCTTCGTGATTCTTCTCAGTACCAATATTTCAGTCAGCCAACTCCTGTGGAATTATTTATCTTGTGTATGTAGAAAATGTACAGTGTTGAGTTTTGCCGTCTAGACTCAGACCTTGTCACTCCCCACTATCGTGTCATAATTCTCGTCAACCACGATTATCCTGGCCAAAATCATTTAGATTCGCGATATTATCCCCATAATCATCAAAATATGCTGAAGACTCTTAAAATGGCACTAAAACATACTGGAATCACTTTACCTTACATTTTGTTAAATATTTTTATTGCATCCCACATAAGACGCATGTTTTTAGCAAACATCCTTTTCAGTGAAAAATAAATAATCATAAATAAGGTAATCATAAATCGTGAGGTCCCCCTGAATAAAGAAAAGATAAAAAAAAATAGCAAGAAAATATGGAAGCTTAAAGGGGACATTATCCAAATGAAAATGTAAACTTGAAAATGAAAATGCATTAGAATTTTCCACATATGCATGTGTTGAAAATGCAATGATCCAATTTTCATTTACACATTCTATGTATGGGCTTTCTATGACTATATTAAAACGAAAATGGAAAAGCTGTTTGACATTTAACTTTAAAGTTGTACCCTGCTGTACAGTGGACAATATTCAAATGTTGATTCCAATTTGAAAATGAAATGTAAAGAATGTAACCTGATTTTTCCATTTATGCAAGCAATATTTATGTGAAAATGAGAATTGGATTGTTGCATTTTCATTTAAAGGTTTACTCAAATAACACGTGGAAAATTGTAATGCTATTACAATGCATTTTCATTTTCAAGTTTACATTATATTGGATAATGTCCCCTATACGCTGCCATGCCATTGCGGGAGTCTCTTCTTTCTTACATAAGAAAGAATATTTTTAAAATAAGGCTGTATTTTACACTTATCTACCATGATGCCAAATGGTACAGACAACAGTTTCATCACTTGCATCAGTATATGTAATTTACCCCTGACATAAGAAATGCAGGAATTATCCTTTGGCCTTGTGGCATAGAGTCAAACTGTCCTTCTCTGGACCTGTTTTAGTAAAGAAGCCTGAACAAAACTGTGTCACTTTTCTGTCATGAAACAGTACTGCTACTCTTGTGGCCTAAAGAGTGCCAAACTATGGCAATTTAAAATAAAGCAATATAGGACTGTACGATGGCGAGCTACACAGCTTTTTTCAATTCACCCAATTTACGATTATCTTGATAATAGAAATGCACCGTGATCAACTTATCTTGAGGTTTTTTTTTTATCCAGATCTGCGATACAATTGTATATTGTCCCATCCCTGCACCCCGCAAGGAAATAGCAAGCTCATCACATCAAGGAGTGACAAGAATACATTTTCCCTAGAATTCACACTCTGCAGGTGGATGCTGAGGTTGGGTTGGTGGGGCTTTTGCGGATTCATGGTGACTGCCTTGTTCATGTTGGGGAATTAAAATGGTTTAATGGGGCACCAAATTGTGTAGTTGTGTAACTTTGGCTATCCGAATTATCAAAGATAATAATAAATAATAACTTTAATTCAAATTAAAGTTCCTCGGGGACACCACCCTTAAAGAAGGGGAAATGATTGATTCTCAGTACAATACACTAAACTATTAATTTGGAACTCTGAATAATAATATTAGAAATAGTTCAACAGTTCAGCATCAAAGAGGTTGGCAGCATTCACTCTTGTGCAACATTAAAAAAAACAGCATGTATATTCTCAAACATTTATGAAACACACAATATATAATCTAGCCAAATGCACTAAGCTAAAGAACACAAGGAGTGTGTGTGTGCATGTGTATGTGAGACTGGGAGTGTGCGTGTGTGTGTGTGTGTGTGTGTGTGAGGGTGCACATGTCTGGGTGTGTGCCAAAAAGAATGTGTGTATGTTTCTTTGTTCTGCCTCTGTGTGTTCCATGTGCACGAGCGTGACCACACGTGTTAGCTCAGAAAAAGAAAAGAAAGTACAGTGAGTGGGAGCTTTGAATTTCCTCTCTGTGTGTCTGGCTATGTTTAAGCCCAATTCAAGGTATATGTATGTGATCTGTGCAGGATGAGGGTGCAAAGTTAGAAAAGAGTTAGTTACTTTGCATGCAAGAAGCATAACCAACATCAACTTAGCATCTGGCTACCAAATAACAGATGAAAACACATCACAACAATAAACCTCAGTGAAAAACCAAATCAATAAATGTACATTGACAATCAAGCGGTCCGGTACTTGGCCATGCATGCTAAGCTATGCTATATTATGCCCATTTAAGTTACGTTACCAGCCCATCGAGTACTTGGTGTACTCTATGTTGAGAAAGGCCTCTTGACTTGTGCAAACAGTGTTGACCAAGTATTTTACCTGTGGGTGATCAATCAAACATGGGTTGAAACTGTTCAGTATCCTTTGTATTTGAAAGGGGCCTAATAATCTTCCTGGTCTAAAGCACAAAAAATAAAAAATACTGCTGCAGTCTGTTGATGGCATTGTTGATCAATACCAATGACTCAACGATTACTTGGCCAAGTGCTGAGAGTTCTGGCTCTAAAAATGTAATTTCACTCTGTTTTGGAACACAAAGTGCCCAGCTATTTGGAATTTGAAGATGGCCCATGACCAACAGCGGAAGGCTGTTAGCTAGAGTTATGAGTCTATGTTGCTTTTGTGAGGGGAAGCACTGAGGAGTCTGGCGGTCCAATCTTTGCGGCAGAAATGAAAGAGAAACTCTGTTCATTGTGTTGATGTGCGTTTCCTGCTGTGACAGATTGACTGGGGCATCCGCTGACCCCAGAGGTGTACCTTTTGTCATATCTCACAGGCGCCTTCATATAATTATTACCTCTTTCTGGTTTAATTTGTGCTTTTTTAAAAGACCAAAGTATTGGGTCCTGGGAGACCCCAGTCAAAAGCACCCAATTTTGTCTGTGCAGTTTTAATAGAACTATTTATTGAGTTCATGCTTGCCATGGGTCTAATTTATAAGTATCACACACTATTAGGGGAGGTAGGGGCACTCTTTCAGTCATTTTGAAGGCGACAGACACAGTCCAAATGTACTAAAGTACTAATGTGGATTTTACTTGGGATAAAAGCTGCGATTTGTGTTACAGAAAATAATATATTTTTAGTTTTTACACAAATGCAAATTAACTGTAACTTTCCTAAATTAATAATAATATGTTTTATTTCAGATAAAATTAATTACATAACAAATAATGTTTTGAGAATGTTTTGCTATGATGGTTGTTTCTTAGAGTATTTCATTGTTGGTCGTATGTTGGTACGATGAGGGTCATGGAATAATTTATTACAACTTTGGTCTTGTTTAAGTAGTTTTGTTCATCATTTCTAGCCACAAAGTTAATTTCTGAGATCCTCGGAAAGTAGCATCATGGCTAAAATGTCCAGCAGCACAGGGAATGTGAACAGTAGTTATGCACACACAGTTTACCTGTGTAGTGCCACATCATTTCTAACATTTTGGATGTGCTCACCTTGAGTTTTACATCCAACTAAAAAGATGAGATAATTGATGATCTGGTTTAACGGCAGGCTTGTTCACAACAGCTGCTCATCTGACTGCTCATGTTCCTTGTCAAATTGGACTTTTTTGTAGCTGTGTTCCGTCAGAAATTACTTTGGTGAGTACAATGAATCATCTATCAAATAGAAATGTGAAAATAATAAACCAGAATTATCCTTGACGTTGCAGTATAACAACAGCATATCACTCCTGAGACACAATGAACAACATGGAAGAACAATCGAATTAAGCTAATTAATCCATTCATTTTCCATGTGGAAGTATTCCTTATGAGGTTTACAGGGAGCTGGAGCTTTTCCCACTGTGTACTACACAAAAAGCAGGCGAATACAGATTCACAGAATGGATCTGATCCTCAGCACTCCACCATGTAAAATAGTTTTCATTTCTATTTCTATGACTTATTATTTATTCACTAATCTACTGTAGATATGTTTTGATTAACATAGAGGGAACTATAAAACAAAATCTTATTATCTTATCTTATCTTATTATACACGCCTGTGTTGTAAAATGATGATACAGCTGATGATTTGGGGACTGTTTTTAAGCTTTCGGGTTCCATATAGGAAAACTGGTAGCTAGGTGAGGTAAAGAGGCAAATCAAATATCTGAGTAATGCTTTTAAGGACACACAGTGTAGTCTACCACATGAGCAGCCCAAGAATCAGCTTTTTCTTTTGTGCATTACATAATTATATATATGTTAGTTTTTTTCAAAGAAATGGAGTCTGGTTTTGCAGTGATTAGATTATTCACTGGAGGCAAGCAAGACACTGACATGCACACATCTTTGTGCTACACTACTTCCCTCTCTCTTTTTTTTTAAAAGATGTTTTTTGGACAGAGTGAGGTAAAGAGGCAGACAGAAAATGGGGGGAGAGGGCAGGCATGACATGGAACAAAGGTCACCCGCTGGAGTCGAACTGGGCGCATTGCGGTTCTATGGCATGTGCTGTAACCATTCAGCTACCAAGGCGTTCCCCCTCCTCTTTCTCCTCCTGACTTTCTAAATACACCAAAAATTACAACATACAGTAGTCATTTTCCCTTCCTGCCACAATGATGCACAATCAAATGCAATTTCTTCCCTAATTGGGTGTTAATGACTCAGGTCCCATTACATGCCTTTCAGTCCCTTTCACAACGAGCCCCATAACATAATAAAATAAAACCACATCCATTACTTTCTCGGGAAAAGGGCAAATATTTCCCAGAAACGGCATTGAGGTATCAATTAAGGTAATCGAGAGAGATTGTCTGCATATGTTTGAGTGAATTTGGCATTAAGTATGCTTTAATGCAGTCTGGGAGCAGGCTTATCCATTGAATGTACCATGACATCATAGAGTTTCTAACAGTGGGATTGATGCTGTGCTTTATACAGTGGACCAAGTTCTTAGCCTCATCGTAGTCAATAGCTCATCTGTTTTGGGAGTAATTACAGCTAGGTGAAATTCTTAGCAGTGAATTTTTGATCTAATTAATCAAAATATCCCCAGTGTCTGTTACATTTTAGTGTCAAGCCGGGTAACAAGGAAAGGACCCAAACGCAGACAGAGCAACTTTAAACAAAGGTCCAGGCAAGGTCCATGCAAACACAGCAAGAAATCCACAAACTCAAGGGAAACACAGGAAACAATGCCAGGACGCCTGACCTAAACACAACGGTGCTCTGACACAGAACCAAGGAACCAATTGGCACAGGTGAAAACCGTCACAGCAATCAAAGACAGGAAGCAAAACTAACAGACACGTGAGGGAAGGAGGATATTTCAAAATAAAACGGGAAATGACCAAATACAAACTCAAAACCATGACAGTGTGTGTGTCTGTCCCCTGTGCCCTTCATACTGCAGCGTTCTGCCAACTCTGCCAGTAAGGCTAGCTGGCTCAGTCTGTATGTGTGTGTACATATGAGTGTTGGGCTGAGTGCCCCCAGTGTGTGTGTGCATCGAAGTCCCTGTCCCCAGCAGAGCCTTGTGTTGTGCTGACAGGAGTAGTCAGCAACTCAGCTTGATCCTTTTCTCTCTCTCTCTCTCACACACACACACACACACACACAAACAGCAGCCTGGGAGCTTTCTGGAAAAGCAGTACTGTTCTTTCTCGCAGTGACCCCTGAGCTTGGAGTGTCAACAGATTTCATAGGAACTATTTTCTAGGCGAAAGTACACCCTGTATAAATTGTTGACAGTGTGTTCTGTGAAATCTTTCAGTGCTGTGAGCATAATAAATATTAAATGAAATGCCATTTACCTTACACAATGTATTGATGTGTAGGCAGAAATCTCAGAGACATACTGTATGCCTCAAACCCTGGAAACATAAAGCCAAAACTGCTCACATAGATGGATACCCATATTTTGCTGTTGTTTTACTGGGAAGTTCCCAGTAGAGCGGAGATTTTATCTTTGGAGAACCGTAAGCAGTATTGCACAAATTCAACAGTGATTCCTTCTTGTTGCTATTTTCGGATGCGGGTGGCAGTTTTAAAGGTCTTGTGATTTGTTGAGCTCTCTGTCATCACCAGTAAAAGGGAAACTTCGGTATTTCTCAACCTGCACCCTATTTTCCCATGGTTTTTTGTCTAAGTGACTAATGGGGACAACAATTTTTTTTTTTACTTGTCCAGCAGCCGTGAAACAGTAATCAGTGTAATCCTTCCAGACAACTGCGCACTGTCAATCAGCGTCCACTAAAAGGGCTTGTTTTTGATTGTTGTTATGTTGTTAAGTGTCTGACAACATCGCAGTAGTGAGCAGAGTTGGACCCACAGTTGTCCCGCCCATACACCTGTCAAACTCAATCACGAACAGAGCTCAGCTGTCAATCATGGCCTAGCTGGAACTTGTTTTTTTTTTGGCATCAAATAACTAATTAAAAGTAAACTTGTCAGAAAAACGAACACTTGAACAAACATCAGCATTTTAAAAACTGTTTAAAATGAAAGAAACCATCTTTGGGAAAATAATAATGTTAACATGTACTTGCAGTGTTTTTTAGTTTGGCCCATGTCCCATCCGCTAACATGGAGGGGGCGGGGTTTTGACCTATACTGCAGCCAGCCACTAGGGTACGATCAAGATGTTTTTGCTGTACTTTTAGGGAGCTGACATTTCGTCTATCTTCATATATAGCCTAAGGTGTAGAGCCAGAATACCCACATCTCACTCTGTGAAATCCAGGTTTATATGGACCAAACCACATTTGGTGATTGTTGGAAGAGATAGAAGACAAACCAATGCGGTTTTGGTTAGTTTTATTTTGTTTCAGCCGAGTTTGAATGAAATGTGTTTTATGATGATCTGCAAGGTAAAATTACTGTATTTGTCAATGGAGCGTGGTGCTTTTGACGAGAGCGATAGAACGGCTGCTTCTGGTTAAACAAAAAGGATCTCACTCTTTAACAAAAAAAAGTCTGTCTCTGTAGGGTCCTTTCCATAATGGTGTCAGACACTTATAACAACCATCTGAGCCTGTCAGTGGCAAAAACAAGCACTTTCAATGGACATACATTGACAGTGCGTAATTGCCTGGAAGGATTACATTGCATCTGTTTCGCGCTCTGGACAAATTTCGAACATCCTTGTCCCCATTAGTCACTTAGACACAAAAACATGGGAAAATACTGTCCAGGTAGTACAAGCATTGGAACGCCCGCCTTATTCAACTTTATTCCTTGATGTTTAAAAACATTTTTTCAGTTGATAGGGGCTCCAACTGAAGGCAGCACTTGACCACAGCACCTGATCCTGCTATAGTACAGGGTTGACTCAGCTTTAGCTAGTTGCCAAGAGACACTGGAATTATACTGGGCAGATCAATATTCTGAACCGGATGAAGCAGAATTTGAAGCAAGATGTTGCTAGAAAAAGTGCAAGCATACTCAGTCAACATTTCTGGGATTACTATAAATTGTTTTCCCTTGTAATGAGGCCTGAATATTTCCATATAGTTCAGGGTTGATTTGCTGTCTTTATCACTTGTGGCAGGAAACAGTCAGGTCGATTTCCCCTTTAAAATGCATTTTATTATTTGTACAAGACTAAGTAATTTAACATTACCCTGATAGACTAAATGGAGAAAAGGGTCAAAATAAATATGTGTCCTGTGCAGGTTTGTTGATAATTAAATCTGTCTGACCCTGTCCGTTCAGGCTTAGAAACCTTTTCCCATGAATAACCAAATCAGGTTACCAGAGGAGGTGAATTTGAAAAAGATAAATAAATAGAATAGAGAGCCAGTAATGATGATAGGTTTACATCTTTGCCACAAAGTTTAATATCAGCTTGTGTAATTTTGTCTGTTGCTGTGTGAAAGTCAACGTGTCTTTGTCACAGTGCGTGTATGTGTCTGTGTGCTTCTGTGCATGTATGTATCCATGCCTTTGTGGGACAGACAGAGCGTGCTTGTTCTGTCAGCATCACACAAGTTGTGTCACGCTGCAGCCCAGTGACCCAGACATTATGGAATAGAAAGAGAGAAAGAGAACAGTGTTGGTGTTTCACCGTCGTGTCCTGTTGGAGCTCATTCATCAGGCCTGATAGTGACCTGAAACAGATTGAATCCTCCACTGCATGAAAATAGATTTCCATCAAAGGAAGAAGTTCTGGGCCCAGTTGAATTTACGTTTTTTGTTTGTGTTTGTTGTTCTGTCTAGTTTCCCCCCAGCTCCATTTTCCATTTCCAGTGTGTGTGGTGAATGAAATGACCTTGCTGCTGCTGCTGCCGCGACCTTTAGGCCCAGCTGGGCTCACGCTGTGAAAAACAAGACGTACTCTCATGATCTCATCCCCAAACCAGTCACTACCGGTTACAACCACAGGTTCATTACCACACCAAAGAGAGAGGGGAGGTGAGAGGAGGGGGTTGCAACGATAGAGGGCGGAGAAAGAGAATAAAGACACAGACACAGGAAGATGAAGCGATAGGGAGAGAAACCGAAACAAAATGGGACAGGGAGAATAAAGAGATAAAAGTTTAAAGAGGGAACAGAAGAGGATGAAAAGACGAGGGAGAAAGAATAAAAAAGGTGGAGATGGGGAAATCCGAATCAGAAATACTTTATTAATCCCCGAGGGGAAACTCTTTGTAACAGCAGCTCACTGTCACGTCAGTGCACACAAGAATGTAAGTATTAAGCAAAAAGCAAAAATATAATACAGGTAAGTACAAAGTGGGTATAAGTCAGTCAGTCAGTCATTTTCTACCGCTTGTTCCCGTTAGGGGTCGCGGGTGACTGGAGCCTATCCCAGTAACTTCGGGCCTTAGGCGGGGTACACCCTGGACAGTGGCCAACTCGTCGCAGGGCTGACACAGACTAACAACCATTCACACTCGCATTCATCCACTACAATTACTACAATTTAGAGTCACCAATTAACCTAAACATGCATGTATTTGGACGGTGGGAGGAAGCCGGAGAACCCGGAGAGAACCCACGGTAACACGGGGAGGACATGCAGACTCCACCCAGAGAGATCGTGGTCTGGTCCGGGATTCTAACCCACGATCTCCTTGTTGGGAGGTGGGGGCGCTAACCGCTCTGCCACCGTGCACCCCAGTATAAGTATAAATTTGAAATTAAATAAGTGTAATGTACAAAGTGCGTTTACCGGTTGAGGTTACTATTACAGTAAAAAGTAATAGTGCATATACTGTCAGTTACGTGTAGCTTATTAACATTATATAATCGGACGGAGGATATTGCACAGCCGTACTAACAGTATAAATAAATATCACAATTAAATTTAAAACAGGGTGTATTGCACAGTAGTTTAAGCACCGAATATTCCCAAATGATGTCCATTATTGCAGAGATGTTCATGATCGGTGTCCAGTTTAGTGACTTAGGGTCAAATCGACTAACACTTAGAGGGAGGAGTTATAGAGTTTGATGGCCACAGGCAGGAATGACCTCCTGTGGCGCCCTGTGGTGCATTTTGGGAGGATGAGTCTTCCGCTGAAGGTACTCCTTTGCTTGACCAACACGTCATGGAGTAGGTGGGAGACACTGTCCAGGATGGCATGTAGCTTGGCCAGTATCCTCTTCTCTGACACCACCGACAGAGAGTCCAGCTCCACCCCAACAATGTCACCGGCCTTACGGATCAGTTTATTGAGTCTGTTAGCGTCCACTACCCTCAGCCTGCTGCCCCAGCATGCAACAGCATACAGGATAGCACTGGCCACCACAGACTCGTAAAAACATCCTCAGCATTGTCACGGCAGATTTTGAAGGACCTCAGCCTCCTCAGAAAATATCGGCAGCTCTGGCCCTTCCTGTACAGAGCTTGAGTGTTCTTAGCCCAGTCCAGTTTATTGTCTATGTGTACTCCCAGATACTTTCCTCAATGAAGGAAAAAGCAAGGATTGGGGATGGAGGAGACAAAGATGGGAAGAGAAAATCAGAAACAGCGATAAAGTTGAAGGGCCAAGGAAAGGTTCAACTAGAAAGAAAGAGGTCAAAGAATGAAATGGAAGCATAGTGAAGAATAGATGATAAGACAAATATGAAAGGGTGTGGAGCTAAACAGATGAAAACATACAGACAAACAATGTGAATAAACCAAGAAGGAAACAAGGAAATAAAATAATTTTAAAAATGACATGAAGAAGAAAGGATGGGTGTGGTTAAATGCAAAAAAAAAAAAAAAAAGTAAGAGAATTTCATATGTTCAACATGTGCACAAATGCATGCATTTAGGATCAGGACGAACACAAAAAGGCGTGGACTGGGAGCTTTTCAGAAATGTCATTTACCCATATATCTCCTGTATTAGCATTTTGCTGTATGTGAACTTAGAATGCTCCTTCAAATATAGTGTTCTTTTTCAATATTGTGTATCTGAAGTTGAGGGGACAGTCTGTGTAAACCTGTGTAGGTTTGTTCCAGGGCATCACAGGAGCACAGCCACACTGCCAAAGTAAAGTGTGTAATATTATTCTAATGAATGGTTTCAAACCTTGATGCGAGAGTCCTGACCGAAAGAGAAATGTTATACAGTTTGGAGAGGACAAAAGAGGAAAGAGGGACAGAGAAAGAATAAGAGAATGAGGATGTGAGGATGGAGAGAAAGAATGAGGGGGAAAGAGTTGACATAATGAGATATATCAGCCTGTGTATCTGTGTGTTTGAGCATTGGTGATTTTCTCCTCTTCTTGCTCCCCCTCCTCATCTTCTTCATCTATTTTATCTCTCGGTTTCTACCTCCAGTTTGACATCAACCAGCTGATGACCTCAGTGAATGTAAGCCAAAGCCTCAGTCCCATCCACAAGTTGCTCGAGTCCCCCGGCAGCGTTGGCAGCAGCAGCAGCAACAGTGGTGGTGCCGCTGGCGGGGCCAGCGGTGTGGGCGTGGAGCAATCGCCGGTGGACCGTACCAAAGGCTTCTATCCCGACGAATCGGAGCCCCTGCTTCGCTGCGACTCCACCTCCAGCAAAGACTCCGCCCTCAGCAGGAACGGCTCCTTCATTACCAAAGGTGAGCGAGTTAGCCCGCAAAACTTCAGTGCCCAGAAGCCCCAGTGTGTCACCAGAGACGGTCTTACAAAACTCCATTCTCTGTCTTGATAGTGGTGTGTTTTCTTTTTAGTCTTCGGTATTATTGTACCCTACATGGTGTGACAGTTGCTAGTTCAGAGTTTAAAAAGTACACCTTTATTAGTGTGAATAAAAACTGTCAAGTCAACCATGACTACAAGTAAAACTGAGATTATAACATCCATAGAGGACCCTCCATCATACATCAAAATCGGCATCAGTGAGGAGGAATGGAGCATCTCTTACCTTTACATATCTGAGCGGCAGACAAGGCCAGACTAATGTGCTTGGGGGCTCCTTGGCGAACATGAGTTGTTGGGCGCCGATTAACCACAAATTCTCCTCGCTCAATTTGAAAGTTTTAGTATGATAGAATACTACCTGGAGCGGTTAGAGCTCCTGCCTCCCAGCAAGGAGATTCGAATCCCGGACCAGACCAACGTTACACGATCTCTCTGGGTGGAGTCTGCATGTCCTCCCCGTGTTACCGTGGGTTCTCTCCGGGTTCTCCGGCTTCCTCCCACCGTCCAAAGACATGCATGTGTAGGTTAACTGATAAATCTAAAAATTGCCCCTAGTGGATGAATGTGAGAGTGAATGGTTGTCTGTCTATGTGTCAGCCCTGCGACGAGTTGGCCACTGTCCAGGGTATAGCCCGCCTAAGGCCCAAAGCCACTGGGATAGGCTCCAGTCACCCGCGACCCTTAACGGGAACAAGCGGTAGAAAATGACTGACTGACTACCTGGCTGCTTGGTAAAAAACGCATTAATTTATGAATATGCAACATATAGGCGCAAGAATTAGATAGTGAAGACAAGATCGTGACACAGATATGATAGCGCTTTAATAAGGTAATGAAGAAGGACCCAACTTTATGTCAGATTATACGTCGGCTTTGGCAGCAGGAGCTCTGATTAATTATAGGTCATTTATTTCTAATAATTAATAAAATTTGGACTTTGGTTTTAAGTTATAGATGACATCAGTGCATTTTTTTTCCTGCAGCCCTTGTAAAACAGGCTTTCAAAATGAAGTCCACAGTTAAGCAAACATTTAAGGAGCACCTGCATTTCTTACTCTATAGTCTGTAGAGTACAATAGAACAGAAAAGGCAGAGTAAAGGTGGTGCTTTCACTCCTACCAACTGTTGCCCTGTTAGTCCGTTAATGTATGTGATATTCATTTCAGGATTTCAAATGTTTCATGTTGGGTCAATATTCCGTTTGCAATTTTTACATGTTGGTGCCCCCAACTGGCAGAAGAATGTAACTGATTGAAACTATTTGACTTACTTAGATAACCATATATCTAATAATGTGGCATCAATCGACTACACACAATATGCCCATGTTTACCAACCAGGCCAGTCACAGGAAATATGTGTCAGTCCGAAGATGCCATTTATCACTTGTCCCATCAACAGGGATTTTATGCTACCCCATCATAGTACCACAGTACTTATGACATTCAATGCCTTTCAAACTTGGTTAAAAGAAACATAATCCCCAAAGTCAAAGAGCATCCCAAATCCTCACTCCCACATGTTCCACATTTTTATCGGACAAGGCATTTCTGGGAGCCATTGTTCTGAGAGGAGGGACTTCGTTGGTCGTGGCCTGCGTCGATACTGAGTATCAGCAGTTTTACATTCTTCACGCCCCTAGCAAATTATTCAGACACTCACTAATGTGTCTCACGCTTGTTGAAAATGATGTGACAGCAGTGCACTCAGTTCAAACATGGATGTGTGGATGCTGACTGACCCCATGTGGTCTTTCAGGGTATTGTTCTGACATGAAAACCATTTTCTCCTTTTCCTTACTTCTAATATTGTATTAGCAATAATGCTTTATTTTAATCTATGACAACAGAAAACTGCAATCCATAGCCACAAATTATGGGACAGTTTTTTTAGAAACATTTATAAAAAATGTAATGTGCCAGCGTGTACTCCTTTGAAAGATCCCTATGGATTTATTTTTACCTGTGACAGTTGACTGGGGTTTATTGGGACTGATTATTAATTGATTTACTAAGATTATTGCTGTTTATTATTGTCTACAGCTAGTCTGCCCAAGAAATGAACAGTGATATAATAAAATATGTACACATTTCTTAACTGTTTGTAGTCAGGTTACACTCAAAATAGGTTGGAAAATAAAAATACAATGAGCATTCACACATGTATGTCTTTTACAGTATAGCAGTTCAACATGCTGACTTCAGCCTCTGTTTTTGTCATTTATTCCTCTCACATCTCACATACATGAGATATGTATGTTTGACTTGTTCATGTTAAGATATATGGTTGTAAAATACAGTTATTTTGTAATGACTATTCTTATTTAGGCTATATTTACTAAAGTTGTATCAGTTGTATGTTCAATATCTGGCTCTTGTCACTCTCTTTTGTCTCTCTGCCGCTTGGTGCTAGGAAGGTAGCGCAGATGCTAAAACGCTCCGTAGAGCTGAGGTGAACTGCAAAGTTGACTGATGATTCTCAGTGGATTTGTCACCACAAGCGAAACCTCTTTGACATTACACAGTTATTTGATCCATTGTTAATATAAAAATATTAGAGTAGCTTTAAGATAATTACATTATCTGTTTCCCCCTTCCAGAGAAGAAAGACACTGTGCTCCGGCAAGTGCGTCTGGACCCATGTGACCTGCAGCCCATCTTTGACGACATGCTGCACATCCTGAACCCAGAGGAGCTGCACGTCATCGAGGAGATCCTGGCTGCCGAGGACAAGCTGGACCGACTGTTTGAGATCGCGGGAGTCAAGAGTCAGGAGGCCAGCCAGACGCTGCTCGACTCGGTCTACAGCCATCTCCCTGACCTGTTATAGTGGAGGAAGGAGGAAGAAACCACACGGACGAGAATCGGGACAGGAATAAAGAGGGACGTCTCAGTGGGGGGGGGGGGGTGAGTCAGATCTGGTATTGTTCAGATTAAGTTTAGGCTGATATTTAATCTGATAAGAATCTGACTCATCATGTTACTTTGTCACATGATTCAAGCCAGGTGTTGAAGACACAGTGGTTATCTACTCCCTCCTATGACAAATCTTCACTGGTACTTTTCTCCTCTTTACCCTCCAATCTCCTTCTATTGTCTTGTGTGGACACACTATAACTCCTGCAAAACACCTCCATCCTCTATCATGATACAGGGTCAACGATCAATGTAATCAAAGCATTGTGAGTGTCACAACGAGGAGTACGCTTTTCACTTCTCTTAAATATGTTCAGCCTTTTTTAAGGTGGTATTAGGTGAGTATTGTGACTCCAAACTTTGAAAAAGCGGGTCTGAAGAGAAGCTGACTACATGGAAAAACATAATAAGCACTTTCTTATCTTAACTGGCCAATGCCTTCACTTTTAAAGGTTAACCCTGGTGTTTTGTTGGTTGTGTCAATCATCCAGGATTCCCTTTAACATGATTTCAGTGTTAAAAGAAAATCAAATTTAACATAGTGGTTATTGCTAAATGATTGCAACAAAAGAACAACAATAGTTAATGAGCGATAACTCTAAATGACACTGACTATTCTTGTGGTTTTAAGGTTCTTGTAAACCACAATTACAGATATTTTCGCTAGGTAAAAATTTAGCCCTTAAGTCACGTGCCTGAGCTTGTTACATGTAATAATACATGTCCGTTTTCTCAGCCCATAATCCCTCTTTCCCCCTCCAGTTGCGTGCACATAGACCAGCAGAGGGTATTGTAAAGATTAGAGGGTTTACCTGCGGCTCTGGAACCAAAGCCATATATCAGAAATACTGGATTAAACATCAAATAATCCAATATTACAATACTGGAGTAATATTTACCGTATCTAATATTATGATATATGGCTTTTAACTGTTTGCTTTTGAGCAAAGGCTCCAACACCCACAGCTGAACGGGAAGGGTGCAGTGTTTACTGCCCCTGCCTGCTTCTCTGGAACCAAAGCGACATATCTAAAATGGTGTAGATATGTCGCTTTGGAAGCTCTCTCACTGATGGACTCATGGACAGTACACAATAAATACTTCTACCTGTATGCACATTCAGATCTCTGCTAGCTAGCCCTGTTCGCCTCAACAAATGTAGCGTTGATTAAGTGGTTCTTGATACATTCATGTCAGTGTGCTGGGCGTCTGAGTGTTTCACTACTATAGTGAAAATAATAGAATACAAGTGATTTTTTTTCATGCAGTCGTATGTCGCTACATGCTCTAAGTAGTTGATATTAAAATGTAATAATGATGCACTAATTCTATTTTATATTGAAGAGGCAGACATGTATTTTATGTGTCCTTCTTGTTCGCTTTCTTTTTAATCTGATATGCTATTAACTAACATTTGATTTTGTTGTACTGTTTTCTACATTTAGTTTGATTTATTATGTTAATGTAGCATCTCTTTGTTAGCATTTTGACTTCTTTGTATCTCATGTCATTTCATGGGAATTCAGATGTATTTCCCCCTGCTTGGTGTAACAAGATGACCTGGCTGGGATGTAAGATATGCATACTCCATTCTCTACTTGAAGTCTGTCTACATGTGTTACTTGATTTAAATGAGGAAGAAATAATGTACTCTTTCAGTTCCTTCCAAGTTCAACGTTCTGAAAACTGAAAAGCACCACCAAAAACTCATAAACATTTGGAGAGGATTTTGCGGGCATCATGAGAGCAGCAAATTATGGACTCTGTTTTCACCAAGCCAGTTACTGTGCTATCAAAGCTCCTGTGGTGCTAGATGTGAACTCTCACCTGTTGGCCTGACATAGGGGGTCTTAACCCTGGACTAATGACTATTTAAAATATTCCAGACTGAGTGAAGAGTGTAGGCCGTGCTGCTGTGGACGGTGGGATGTTGTCAATGATGATGATGGTGACGATGAGTATGTGTGAGCTTGCTCTCCACGTTGCTGTGGAGACTCAAACTGCAGGCTGTGAGCTTTTTATTTTCTAAGGAAGTCTGAACGGATGAAGGTGCAATGTGAAACGCACATGCGGCTCGAGTGGATGATTTCATCAAATTTCACGCATGTAACCAGTATGTTTACTACTATGTAATCTCTTAAAATCAACCAATTAAAGCTAAAAACATTTGTCATAACTTTGTCTAGTTGTCACTTATTCAGATTTTTGTATATGATATCAACCAACTGAAGTCTTAAAACATTTTTTTTATTAATTCATTGTATATTAACATCAATATGCACATACTGTAAATAAAGACTTGACTAACAATTTTTTTAAATGTGGCACATTTATGTCAAAATTAGGTCAGTTAATGTCCATAGTCCCTGTAGTGGCAGTTTCTTCAAAATCAAGAAGTACTCAAGGCAATCACTTGTCTTTCTGATATTTATTCCAAGCATCTGCAGACGGACTCCTCAGCAGAGTTATGTCTGTTATGCATCCATTCTTCAGGGTCAGACATTCGACTCGGGGAGACGAATTAGGACAAAATTAGCATTTTATCCTAATTTGCATCATACTTAAAAATTCAGTGTGCTAACATGCAATTTTATTGTCCTCAAATTATCCATCCATCCATCCATCCATTTTCTACCGCTTATCCGGGGCCGGGTCGCGGGGGCAGCAGTCTAAGCAGAGACGCCCAGACTTCCCTCTCCCCAGACACTTCCTCCAGCTCTTCCGGGGGAATACCGAGGCGTTCCCAGGCCAGCCGAGAGACGTAGTCCCTCCAGCGTGACCTAGGTCTTCCCCGGGGCCTCCTCCCGGTTGGACGTGCCCGGAACACCTCCCCAGGGAGGCGTCCAGGAGGCATCCGGGACAGATGCCCGAGCCACCTCAGCTGACTCCTCTCGATGTGGAGGAGCAGCGGCTCTACTCTGAGCTCCTCCCGAGTGACCGAGCTCCTCACCCTATCTCTAAGGGAGCGCCCAGCCATCCTGCGGAGGAAACTCATTTCGGCCGCCTGTATCCGGGATCTTGTCCTTTCGGTCATGACCCAAAGCTCATGACCATTGGTGAGAGTAGGAACGTAGATTGACTGGTAAATAGAGAGCTTTGCCTTGCAGCTCAGCTCCTTCTTCACCACGACAGACCGGTACATCGACCGCATCACTGCGGAGGATGCACCGATCCGCCTGTCAATCTCCCGCTCCGTCCTTCCCTCACTCGTGAACAAGACCCCAAGATACTTAAACTCCTCCACTTGGGCCAGGAGCTCTCCACCAACCTGAAGGGGACAAGCCACCCTTTTCCGACTGAGAACCATGGCCTCGGATTTGGAGGTGCTGATTCTCATCCCCGCCGCTTCACACTCGGCTGCAAACCGTCCCAATGCACGTTGAAGGTCCTGGTTTGAAGAAGCCAACAGGACAACATCATCCGCAAAAAGCAGAGATGAAATCCTGTGGTCCCCAAACTGGACTCCCTCCGGCCCACGACTGCGCCTAGAAATCCTGTCCATATAAGCAATGAACAGGACCGGTGACAAAGGGCAGCCCTGCCGGAGTCCAACATGCATTCTCCTCAAATTATCTCATTGTCAAATGGTGGAATCCATTCAACAATGCTGGATGTTTCTATTGGCATAGTCATATACTGACCCATAGATGATTTAATTGGGGGGCGGCTGTGGCTTGCTGGCAGAGCGGGTCGTCTACCAATCTGAAGGTCGGCGGTTCGATCCCGGCTTCCCCCAGCCATGTGTCGAAGTATCCTTGAGCAAGATACTAAACCCCAAATTACTCCCGAAACTGCGCCTTCTGTGTGTGTGTGTGTGTGTGTGTGTGTGTGTGTGTGTGAATGGTTAGTTTAATTTGTACTGTTGGGCAGTTAGCTCCTGCCATCAGCGTATGATTGTGTGTGTCTGGGTAAATGTGATATGTTATGTGAAATCACTTTGAGTAGTCGGACGACTAGAAAGGCGCTATACAAGTACAGTCCATTTACAATTGGGGTCTCTAGATGTGTAACACTGTCTGGTGAGTCCAACCATGCCGGCCTGAAATGTTGGATTGGTAGTCATGGTGGGCTGATGAATCCCTCGCTGGTTTATTTGGCTCATGATCCAAAACCTTGCTGTGGAGCCATCGTAATTGGCGATGCTGATGTTACATAGCTTGAGTGCAGCTCCCATGCCTCTCACTGTTCTGTCCTGCAGAGTAACCCCCCGGGTGAATGCAACCATGACTCCTAGGATCTCTGAGACATTTAATGTCCTGGGTTTCACTGGGATGGAATCCTCCACCCCATGGGGGAGCTGCACACAGGCATAGCAGCTCTGGTTAGTCACTTTTCTGACAGTAATCAGTATAGCTGCATATCATGCGCTATCATCCAGCTGAGCTGGCATGTTGGGGAAGGTGGATGTCGCCTCCCTTTTGACCCCTCCTTCTTCTCACCCCCAATACCCCCTGAATGCACAAGGGGAGGAAGGTTCAGTTCACTCACAGATCTCGATCTCACTTGCCTGATGTTTGGCTGTTGGCCCTGGCTTCGGTACTCTTTTGCAATGGGTGACGTGGAACCACGTAGCTCCCTCCGCCACCTTTACAGCTGTTTCAGTGGTGAGCAATATCTGGTAGGGACCATTCCACCCCCGAGCCTGAAATCCTTCACCACAATCCAATCACCAGGCTCCAAGTCATGCAGTTTCCTCTTTCCCCTCTGGAATGGCTTCTCTCATCTGTTTCTCTGGATATCACCTCTCATCCTCTCATGCATTCTTGGCAAAATACATTTTTGATTTTAAAATAAAATACATTTTTGATTTTAAAATAAAATAAATGTTTTATGTTTGAGAGAAGTTATTAAACCCCTTTGTAAAACCCGTATCTGTTCACCTCCAGCATCATGCTCTCGCCCATGGGTCAACACAGCATAATAATGGAATAGATATGGTAAGCATGGTTTGCCACTTGGTCCAAACCAGACTTTGTCTGTGATAGTGCATCCTGCCTTTCGCCACACTGCTTTTTCCTGTGCCATTGCTCTTATCTGCAGTCCCTGCAGATCAGCTGTAGGTGTCAAAGGTTCATTAGTTAACACAACACATTGATTAGATGGTGTTTGTTTGGCAGCCGCTTTCGCTGCCTTATCCACTCTGGCCTTCCCCTGTGAGATAGGATCAAGGTCGTTAGTGTGTGCCTCACATTTACAAATGGCAATCTGTTTAGGCAACAGTGCAGCATCCAATAGTTCAGCAACCAGTGTGTGATGTGCAATGGGTTTTCCTGTGGATTTAAGGAAATTTCTGTTTGCCGAGTTTTCCAAATTGTCGTTCTGTGCATCTCTGCTATCTGTGAAATTGTTCACAGTTTGGTCATTAGCACATTTACATGCTTCCGTTAATGCAACTAGCTTTGCTGCTTGTGCTGAGTAATTTGATGGGAGTGGTCCAGCCAGAATAGGTTGGTTTCACGTGACGTCACATTGCTGCTTCGCGAACGCGCGAAATTCAGATGGAGGGCAGGAAGTGAATTAGCGAGGATCTGCTGTCTGTAAAAATGCCCATGTTTTGTGCAGTTTACGGCTGCTCCAATCGTTCTAACCGTGAAAAAGGAAAGGGTTTTTTCAGAGTTCCAAAGATTGTCGTTCATAAAGGTGAGAAATGTAAAAAGCTCACAGAACAACGACGTAAAAAGTGGTTTTTAAATGTACGTTTGCGGTCGGGAGGAGCAGAGTCTGCTAATGCCCGTGTCTGCAGCGACCACTTTGTCGGAGGTATGTTAGCTAGCTAACTTTTTGTGGCTGTGTTTATATATCTATAGGTTGCCGTTAAATGCAAATTTACTTAGTAATAATTACGTTACCGGTAGTCTAATATGGACTTCATTGTGACTGTTTAGGCTGCCCTAGCGCTTTGGTTGACGTTGAGTCGGTAGACTGGGCTCCGACAGTCAACCTCGGTTACCAAAAAACTAAGCCCAAATCAGAGGCATCTCTGCAACGAGAGCAGAGGATGAAGCTCAAGGAAGACAAACAAAGACGGTCGGAATGTGCAGAGGCTATGTTGAATCTCCAACAGACAGCCGAGAGCCCGGATCTAACGCAGACAGCCAAGAGATCAGAACCGAAGCAGTCAGCTGACATCTCACAGTCAAAGGACATCAGTGGGAATGGGGCATTAAATGATCAAGGTAAATTATTGTGCTAAGATGTGTAACTAGTAACTAAATGTGATTGTCAGAAAATCACCCTGTGTAATTGGACCAGAGAACTTGCATGTTTGTAAAAAGGTTGTCAAAAAGATAACTTAACATCAACGCACATAATTCATATTCATGAATTTCAGGTGAAACTCGAGAAATTAGGATATTGTGCAAAAGTTCATTTATTTCAGTAATTCAACTTAAAAGGTGAAACTAATATATTATATAGTCATGCAAAGTGAGATATTTCATGCCGATATCTGTTATAATTGAGATGATTATGGCTTACATCTTATGAAACCCCAAATTCAAAATTAGAATATTGTGAAAAATGTTTTGCCTTTTAAGTTGAATTATTGAAATAAATTAACTTTTGCACAATATTCTAATTTTGAGTTTCACCTGTAATGTTTCACCTGTGAGTTTCACTAATTATGCTCCCGACTGCTATATTGCAGACTATGCAGATGCCGGATGCCAGACCGAACTAACGATGAATGATATTGAGAAGATGGAGGATGTTCTGAGACAGAACACAACAGAGCTGGGAGATCTTCGGACCAAAGCACTGGACGCACAGTTCAACGAGGAGTCCTTTGAAAAAAATGAAGACAAGACAAAGTTCTATACAGGGCTTCCCAACTTTTTGGTTTTAATGCAGATTTTTGAGCTGTGTGAACCCTACATCACATGTGGTCCTATGTCTGTGCTGTCTAAATTTGAACAGTTCATCTTAGTTTTGATGAAGCTGAGACTAAATCTCCCACTGAAAGATTTAGCTTTTAGGTTCAAGATCTCTCTGCCCACTGCTTCTAGAGTTTGGCATAAAGTAATTGACATACTTCATGACAGGTTAGAATTTCAAATTGAGTGGCCAGAGCGGCATATACTTCAAGCTACAATGCCAATGGCATTCAGACAGGCATTTGGATGTAAAGTTGCTGTGATAGTTGATTGTTTTGAAGTTTTTATTGAGAAGCCCTCTAATTTACTAGCCCAAGCTCAAACGTGGTCAAATTACAAGCATCACCATACTGTAAAATTTCTGCTTGGTGTTGCACCCCAAGGCTATGTCACTTACATATCTTGTGCTTGGGGAGGGAGAGTCAGCGATAAACAGATCACAGTAGAGAGTGGCCTCCTAAAAAACCTGTTACCTGGAGATATTGTTCTAGCAGACCGTGGGTTCAATATTGGTGATAGTGTGGGATTTTACTGTGCTTCACTACAGATACCTGCATTTACCAAGGGGAGAAAACAACTGTCAGCGTATGAGGTGGCAGAAACTAGAAAAATAGCGAATTTGCGTATTCATGTTGAGAGAGTCATTGGTTTAGTCAGAAGAAAATATCAAATTCTGCAAAGCAGGGCTATGCCCATAGAGCACATGGCAACAAAACCAGGTGAGGCACTAGCAATGATTGACAAGATTGGGGTTATTTGCTGTGTCTTATCTAATCTTTGTGAGTCTGTTGTCCCATTAGAGTAAGGAGGAAGGGAAGGAGAAGAGGGAGGGACATCATTTTGTTAATATGTTTCAAATGTAATATTTTTATCCAATAATCCAATTGTACTGGCGATATATATTATATGTAATGAAATGGATTCATATTTATTATTGCACACCATGTTCTTGTAGTTATTATAACAATTGTTGAAAAATCTAATCTTGTAAATAAACCACCATGTATTATTCTGGATTCTCAATAGCATTTAATCATAACAATATTCAAAATGTCATGTCTCATACAACAGTATTGATATAACGGCAATGTATCACACAGCCCACTTTCAAGAGTGCCTGGAACTAAGTACATAATGTTTCATCATATTTTACACATGTAAGTTTGTAACTTGCTGTCCCAGTATTTCTGGAAGTAAACAGTTTTTAAAAAAGCACTCAACTTTAGGAATCACATCATCCCAAAGTTCAAAATCAGGCAAAATCCTTTCCACAAAAATGTCATTACAGTTCCACACAACAAAGTCACAGTACTCAGCACCTACAATGTGAAGCTGTGCCTGAACTTGGTAGTAGTAGTCATGACTTCGGTCCAGTTTAACATTATCTCCATCATTGATGAGGCAGAAACTCTTTTCCCCTGCACACATGCGCAGATTGGCTTCATCTTGGTGAGAGTGTGGGCACTAAAATCACAGTGAGAAGTACATATGAACAATAGATTAAAGGAAAACACCATCGTTTTTCAATATTTTATTATGTTCTTACCTCAATTTAGAGAAATTAATACACTTCGACTTCAGCACGCAGTAACATCATCGCTCCTAAAAACCCACCCTCCCCCACTCAAACGTCTGAAGTCAGGAGTGATGTTACTGAGCGCTGAGGTCGAAGTGCTGCAAACTAAGTGCTCTTCCGCCATATGATAGTTTTTTTTTCTCCGCTTAGAAAATCACCACGTTTTATTTTGTGCCACCATACTTACTCATGTAACTACTCATGCAACAGTCTTTAAATAAGGAAAACAAGGAAGTGTTTGGTGGCTTCTAAATTCATCCCTGTTTGGATCCTAAGAAATGAATGGGGCTAGGCTTAATGCTAACACATTCACAACACACTGGGCAAAGATGAAGTGCACACATTGAAAAAAGACAGGTATGTATTAATTTGTCTAAGTTAAGATTCGTTTTCCTTTAACAAAGATAATTTCTGCGTTTTTGCTCAGTTTAGGACTGGAGACTTGACTCGTACTAGAGATATAGGGAATTTACTACAACAGAGAGTATAATCTTACCTTAATCTCGCAGATGCCAGTTCCGTGACAGTCACAAGCAACAATCCCATCAGGGGAGGACCCCATGTATGGCCACTTGGGGTTCAGCCAGAGACCACTGTCCATACAGGAGAAGCCTGCATGCTCCCGAACCATCAGCTTCTCATATGCTCCTCTGGCTTGTGCTTCATGTTTGCATCCATAACTGTACACAGTACACATGCAACGGAAATTATTACTTTGCATTGCACATGTCAGGTTCAGGCAAGTTCAGTGATTTAAATGCCATTAACCTAACCCCTATACTTAGTTCTAATCCTGCATAACCCTAGTCTTATAACCCTATAACTAATGTTTATCTTTCAGGGCTGTCCATACCATGAATCAACTATGAAAACAGTAAACATTTGTTCATGCCTCATACCCCAAATCTTACCTTTGCCTTTCCCTAAATACCTTGTAGCGGCTGTGGTGAACCTATATGCTTCTGGGTAGCATATGCCCTTGATCAAGCTCTTGGATGGCTGGCTGGGGGTTGGTCTTAAGAACTTGTTTCAGCTTTGAGGCTGTTACACGTCCTGCTCTTTGCCTAAACCAAACCCTGCTTGCACTCTGACTTCGAGTTGCCTTCTCTACAGCCTGAACATGAGACAGGGTGAGCTCTTCTAGCTGGAAATCCTGGCATAGCTCTCCAAGCTCTTTGGGGGGTAGCTGCAGGGTCTCTGGTGTTCTGTATTCAAGAACAGTTTTAGGAAGCATGCAAGATTTGGGGATAAATTCTTTGTGGTAAGGCTCCCTAGCCATCAGTGCTGCACTCCTTGGACAGTTTTTGCTTAATGTCTCAAAAAACCTAGCATATGTTTCTGACCCTCTCTTCACTCTTGGGCATGGAAGTGATTTCCCAACCTTGTTGTCAGTTGTCCTGCCATCAATGGAACGGTCAAGTTTAATTTTTTTTGCTTTTGCTGAGGAGAAGTCAATCAGAGCTACTGGAGCAGCAGGAATCTGAAAATAAGTTAACACAAAGAAGTTAATTACCTCCACATTTCTGTGGTCCATAACACATCTATATGCAGTTTAAATCTGCCGTTTATCCGATTGAGATCACAGGATTGAGATGCCAAACTGTATTTATGTGGGTCTTTGTTGTCTTAACTCCTCTTTGCCCAACAGGGAAATTGTGACTGACCACAATGTCACAAGCTACACAGATTTAGGCAGAATATAGAATAGAAATACTTTAATAATCTTGTTTAGAGAAGTGTTTGTAATTAAACTGTTCGTGGACCCCATTTACTTCCATAGCAGGATAAAGGAATACTATGCAACGTTTGGTTACGAACATTTCTCAAAATGTCTTCCTTTGTGTTCATCAGAACAAAGAAATTTATGTGGAGTGAGAGTGAGTGATGACAGAATTTTAATTTTTGGGTGAACTATCCTTTTAATTTATTAACATCATAATTTAGCCTACTGTTAAACAGTGTCCCAAAATAACATTCTCTGTCCCACATTAGGTTTGCTGTGAACGTGTCACCTTACCTTTTTTACATGTGATGGTATCAGCCACTTGCACTGCTCTGTTGTGCAGGAAGCTGAATCTCGCATCTTTACCCCAACTTCAATGGAAAAAAGAACTGCCCCTACATGAGAACACGATTCTGATAGTCTGTGAACAGAATACAATATGACATTTTTTTTTAAACATCAAATGCAATCTGCACAAGTAGAAAAGTGCCATATATATCAGCACATTTTGATGATGTGCAATATAGTCCACTTATACTAATATGGATGGAGTAGCACTTTACATTAATCAACATGTTTATTCCTTAAAGCTCTCTCTCCGCTGGTTCTGAAGTACACAGTATGCTGGCAGTACAGTGTGTGTGTGCGTGTGTGTGTGATCTCGTTGTAAACATCCCAGCCAACCAAAATTACTTACCCTGCCATGCAATTGCAATGAGCTGCAATGACTTCTCCAGCCTCCTTCGCAATAATCCAGGTCTTCAGAGGTGTTTCGCTTGACCTCTGAGAGTGGTTTACCTTGGAACATAGACGACTGTCAGACTAACGTCGTCGTTAAGATGTGTTGCGTTACTTCTAGCCTCTTAGCACAAAAAATATAAGAACAAACACTCACTCTGGCGAAGACCAATCGATTATCATCGTGGAGCCGTTTGACACCGAGGTTGTGGACCCATCCGTTGACAAAAAAGTTGTATGCCTCCAGACTTTTATAGGCCTTCATTTGCTGTCTGGTGTATACGATGTCTGAAGGACCAGATAGTTGGTGATGTCAACAGCCTCAACTGTCGGTAAATCTTTCAGTTCTACTGAAAACTCACTCATCTTCATGAGGTACGGGTCACGTCCAACATATCTGTTAATTAACTCCTTGTATCTATGTCTTGAAACTGGATCTAAATCCGTACAATACTGACTTTCTGCAACGGTTTCCTCTATAGACGTATTCTCCATGTTTACTTCCTGCCCTCCATCTGCCTTCTTCCCGCCCTCGCGCGTCATCATAATCACGTCACTGAAACCCTGCAATTATTTAACACAATGTTGTTATTGCAAACCCCAGCAAGATTTTTACCGTCAACAAACAGCTCCAACTCTGGATTGATCAATGGTGTTTCCTGTAAATCTGGTCTGGGCGAGCAAGTCTCTGTTATCCCTGCCACACAATCATAAACAAAGTTCACCGTCTGCCACTGTAGGAAGGAGAGCAGCTGGGTTATGCACTCAATATCTCTTAACAGTGGTATTAGGCATTTCAATATGGCAACATGGTGTTGTATCTTAACCACCTGGCTGTTGAGAGATGTGATGTTTTCTGTTCAAGCAATATCATTGAGATAGCATGTGGAACCAACAGTGTCAGATGAGCATAACCCACAATGTCACTTGAGGCTATAACAGCTTTCTATGCAGCCGCCACAGCCTTCTCTGGCTTTGAACAGATCATGAAGTCAGCTTCATACTGTAGAAGCGCACTTCCTTCTGTCAATTTTAACATTTCCAAATAGTTTTTGAATGCATCTTTTAAAGATTCCAGGACTCTCCGGAATACCCTTGGACGAGTCTGGTGAATGTAAAACTCTTAACTTAAAAAGAGAACGCAAGCCATAATAATCACACGTGCTTTCAAAAGAGAACCAAACCCCAGTTTAATACCGTCAACAGCTTCCTTCTACAAAGGATATTGATTCTGACACTGCCTGTATGAAGATTTTGGTGTGATTACAACAGTCTCAGCATCTTTGATTAATCCTACATCATACTTGTGTTGTGCCCACAAGCGGGATTTTGTCAGGACTTATTTCATCATCTGATGTTACAAAACTGGCCATTAAACCCTCTGAATTTGAACCTCTGAAAAATGTAGCTTTTTTATAATTAACACTTGAAATGATGAAGACACTTTACAATGACAAGGTGATACAAAATGTAAACCATACATTGGTGTTTAATTTTTTCCCTCTTTACTTAATATTTCATTAAATGCTTCTTTTTTTACTATCTCCACAAAATCAACGAAAACGCTGACAACACTGAAACCCTTTTTAAGGTCACTACATGTGTCCTGTTATAACACTGCAAAAACGTTTACTCTTAAAAACGTGCATTATACTAAATATTGTAACTTCAATAACCACAACCCAAGTTTCTTTTTATATAAAAAATGGTTTTAACAATTTCCTTTTTCAGTAAAAAACATTGAGCTCCATCCTTCTTACCCCTGTTGCTATAGCTGAAAATCTTTTCCGGAACACTTGCAACTGGTTGTGAAAATCCACACCTGAGTCTGATGTCTTCCCCCAACAGGCTGCTTCCTCACAACGCTTGGTCCAAGGACCCAAACATTCTCATGCCCTGCTTTGCTTTGACCAGGGGGACATGAGGACAAGTATTAGGGACTTGAAACAAAGCTTTTACAAGCAAATTATTGAAAACTACTGAGAGAGTCCACTTTTTATCATTCCAGTACAACCAGGTCAGCTTTAGTCTTTCTCTCTCTTTGTCTTACCATGTGTCCTCAAAATGTTTTGTATGTCTCTGCAGGGCTCTGTCATCAGTGGCTTGTGTATGCTCGAGGTAAGAGATAGCCTCGCTTGTGAAAATGTTTGTGTGTGTGTTTGTGTCTCATGGAGGCAGCTGTCTGTGTGTGTGTGCCGTGTGTTCACATGCTCCCTTGTTTCAGTGCGGGTGCACTTACGTAACTGATGTGAAGAATGCTCTTTCGTCTCCAGTTCAGTGTTCAAGCCAGCTCCTTCCTGACCTGGCGCCGGCACCCTATCTAGTCAGTCAGCCTGCTCGTGATTCTTGGGGGATTCTCTTGCCCAATGTCCCATTTTGCCACATTTGAAACAAATTTCACTCCTTCCTTGCCATCTTCCCCTTCCTCCACGTCCTCGTCGCCCTTGGCCCCTCTGTCCTGATTCTCACCCCCCTTCAGCTGCGCCATGGCTGTGTGGCCATTGTCTGTGCCATCACTTCTAGGGAGGTGCAGGAGTGTGATAAGGGCTGTCCGCCAAATGTGAGATTTGTAGGCCTCTTTGGGTGTTGGAATTGCAGGAATGAACGATCAATGATAAATTGAGTGGCTGTGCCTCTGCTAGTCCTGCTGCTGTAGCTGCTGTTGCTCGTTGTTGAGGCTTACTTTCGTTTGACGGGGGCCGAGTGCAGGTCCAGGTCCAACTTGGCAAACTGTGGAACATACTGAGATACAGAGGTGTTTAGTGAATCTGTCCCTGCCTTATTTATTTTCCTATCCCTGATATGTGCTTCTTGTTGCCAACAAGCATAAGCCTTCCAGTCTGCTTTAAATTGCTTATTCCTTTTCTTTTGAGTGCCGTGTTTTTTCTCTTTTAATTTGTCTCTTAACATCTCTCTATCTGTCTAAGAGAGGAGCTGCCAGTTGATGGAAACTCAAATTCTTTTACCCAGATGTCCAACTGGTCAATGCTGTGCTCACCATAATTGGTAATCATGTAGTTAATATTAGAGGATTTCAACGTCGGTGGTAGAAGATTTAATTTTTTTTTATTCTCAGAAGTTTTGCTATTGGTAGAGCCCATATTTCTTTTTCATGTGTTGTGTTATGCTGGAGTTGTCACCCACTTTTCAAGTGTTGAAGAGTTGCCCATCCTCCCACTTTACTGCATGTACAAGTCTACCCTTTTGATCCTGATCGTCACCAGGAACCCTGATTGTTTCCGCTACAATCTTGGTAAAAGCAAAGAACAGCGGCGATCCCCTCAATTTTGCGTCTGCTCGGCCCTGTTCAGTCTTAGTAAAAGCAAAGAACAGCGGAGATCACGTCAGATTGGCGTCTCCTCGGCCCTGTTCAATTTTAGTGGAAGCAAGGAACAACAAGGACAGGAACCCTAACCCAGGGATTGAATCTGTTTTTAACCCGGATTCCCCAGTTTACAATAACTTTGTTTGATGTTTTAAATGGCTTCTTTGTGCTTTTTATTATTTTAGCTGGATTCTTAGGAGCGCTTCTGCCACTGTTAAGAGGAGAGGGGGAAAAAAAGACCATGAAGCTTTTACTTACTCCGTTTTTACTTATTTTTTATATATTTTCTTTTGTTTTGGTAATCACTTGTCTTTCTGATATTTATTCCAAGCGTCTGCAGATGGACTCCTCAGCAGCAAATATCTGCCCTGACTGAGTACCGAAGGAAAGGAGTATCTGTTATTTATCCATCCTTCTGGGTCAGACATTCGACTCTGGCAGACGAAAGTCTGGACAAAACAGTTTTGTAATTCCAGGTTATCATTATCAGCATACCTCATCACTTAGTCCAAACAATCATACACAGATCAAGTATAGATGTCAAACAATTATGCATGGCATCTGTATGCTTTGACATCAGAGAGTCAGGTTGTTCTTTGCCATTACATCCCTAAATAAACAAATACATAAGTGAAGTAGAATTAAGAAGAGATTACTATATCTGTTCAGACAATGCACCTCACTGGTCAGAAAATAGTTTTGGTCCTAGAGCCAGCCAAAGTCTGTTAGGTGACGCAAACTGAGTGCAGCCAACATGGAGGGAAGTTAACCAGTGACCATTTGCATATTCTACCAACATTGTAATGATACTAAGCTGGTTGAAAATGTGAAAAGTTTCCCTGTAAGGACATGGCCGCTTTGAGTGACAGGTGGGTGCCCACTCAGGTGGCTAGCCGCTAGTTGGTTTGCTAACCATGCAATAGCACAATGCAAGTTCCACATAGAATGATTCAAATATAAAAAACATTTAAAGCGAACATTTTTACAGATGGTGCCTCTAACGCTCTGCTCCTCTTCTTTGGACATACGTTGTGTCCAGGGAAGAAGAATCCAAAACAGACCACAACGGACACAGATTTTAACAGTCGATTTAAACATTGATTTGGACGCCCAATAGATATTTATGGTTTCACAAAAACTCATTTGAAGATATAACCCACTTCTGGATAATGTGGAAAACAAGATAACATTTATATTTTCCCCTAAAGGTTTGGAAATGCTATGTGGCTGAATCACGGAGAAACATACAGAAAATGCTCCTATTTATGGCAGACAATAAAGTAGACAAGGAGCCATAAAATAAATGTAACATGTTCTCATAAAATTGAATCAAGATGTTGATTGTTACTTGCCTTTCCTTACATTGCACAGGTGTTTTTTCCTTTTCTTTTTAAATGCCCAACTTTTATACTGGATGTGAACTCCGGCTCTTTCTATATAGCTAATACCCAGTGTTTCCAATTATCATTTATACAAGATGTTAAGCATGGAAATACCTAATATAAAATGCATAGTTACAAATCTCTAACATTAAAAACAATTGCAAATACAAAATAAATGTGGTGGACAGTAAAAGTGAAAAAAAATACAGTTCATTGACACAATACTGGCACATATCAGACATTTTTACTTGTCATAGTAGGAAAAGCACAGTGAGTCAGCATGCACAATACCAGTTTATTATTTACACCTGTGCTTTTCCTACTGTGACATGTCAAAATGTCTTCCATGAAAAAGGCCAATTATATAAGTTTCACAGGGTGATAACAATTTACATAAACCATTTCTTCCTCTTTATTCTATTTTCTCTTCCTCAAAACCCAATACTAAGAATTCATGCATGAGTAAATCTTTGATGACCTACATGCATATCCTATCAAATCTTTACCAATCCCCTACACGCCCACATTGACTCACGCTTTCTTCCAAGTGCACATACACAAACATACAAGTTCAGTCTCGCGTGTGACCTCATTCTTGTAAATCATTCACTTTCTCATTTAACTACCTACAATGGGCAGCAGAGAAGGTCAGTGTGGCTCCAGTTACACTGACTGAGGTGGGTGAAGTTTTTTAATAAGATTCTTGTACACGTGTGTGGGTGTGTGAATTCACCGTATTGTGTGAGTGGGTGTGTGAGTTCACTGTATCAGGCTAAGAACCTGCTAAAAGTCACAAAGATGTCTTTGATCCCCACCAATTCACAAAGGACCTGTTATTCAGCAGAGCAAAATAGTGTGTGTGCGGGTGATGTAATGTATCCTCTGTAAACCATAGGACAGATGATTTTTTTTCCCTGTACAACTTGTCTGTCTCAACTGAAATAAACAGACACAAATTATTTCTGTGCTTCTATTTGATTAACTGACTACGATTTAGCTAGTACAGTCAATGATCACTTTGCTGTTTCATTTGCGTATTGATAAAATATAGTCAATACTAAATGCTAGTGTTGGGACTCAATGGATGAGTTCATTCATGTGGGTGATTTTAACTGAACTTTGATTAAAAGACTGCATTCTTTGTCCCACAATCCTGAGAGCCATGGAACTCAGTCTTTCAGAATCCTCGGAGGCGTGAACTCCTCCCACTGAACTCCTTCAATGGGACCAGCTTCCAACTACCATTGGTCAGTCTAACCTGTGAGCCTGGAGGGCACCAGGTTAATAGAGGGACCCAGTGGCCTTTGTCCTCTCTCTTTGTTCCAGCCAGTGCAGACACCTGCTTGTTCCCCAGGTAAATTTGCTGGAGCAGACCCCCGACGACAGGATATAGGGTTAGGCTGCAACAAAGAAGCCTGCCTTCCTTCAGAACCAAACTCTCACTCTTATAGCAGCAATGTGAGATCCTGCAAAAAAGTTCAGAGCCAATGGCTATTATACATCGTCTGCCAGCTAACTTTAAGAAGCAATTAAGGGAGTTAGCACCGAGCTAACTGTAAGGAGGAACAGTGAACGCCTTTCTCGTCTCCACAACGGACACTGTACAGCAACAGGTTTTTCGACAGTGGAACCACAATTCTCCCGCCGCCTGGCCCGGACGGAAGAACGCCAATTAGTGGAGCATCAACGTCCCAAAGCAACCTCTCTTCTGCCCCACCAACTAGTTACAATAACTAGGCTTAGCATGCTAGTTTAACAGGGTACGTAGCCTACTTAAGTACATAACCATTTAGTTAAGTTTGCATAATGACGTTACTGATGTGATTTATTGTTGTTATGTGTTTTCAATCTGTTAGGTTAATCTGGTAGCCACTGCTAATTTGATGTTAGTTTGTTATGCTACACACAGGGTCTTTGCATGCTAGCTAACGCCTTTTAACTTGGCACTGTTAGCTCATAGATCACCATTACCTGCTAGCACACACATACAAACACACACACCTCTACTTTGCCCTTCAGCAGAGCCACACTTGTGACTTACTTGGCCTTACCACCATCTTTACATTTCCCTTCATGTCTAGCCACTCAGCTACTGCTTAGCTTCACCGCGAATTGTGCTAATGTAACATTAGTAGAGTCCCACTCTCTCACCGATATGGTTTTGCTCCCATTTTAAATTAGCTCTCTTTTGTTTGATCCATTTTACGTCCAACACACGCACACACACACTTTTTATGTAGAGTTAGTCTTCATAGTGTATTCTTTGCTTTGTTTATCTTTATAAATAAATGCTTGTGTTTAATTATGCTGGTCTCTTTAATGTTTCACGAGTGAATAACTTGCCAACCTCTTCTATGTTGAATTCCAAATCCTTCACCTACTAGCTATTAGTGGTAATTTTGGGTTATAGTTTTTGATCTGAGTTCACAAATTGGTAGTTTAGCGTATTTTATGAGACTCAATCAATTAATTGGCTATAATTTCCTTTCATTTGAAAGGTGGTGCCCTGGGGTCTTTAATTAAAGTCATTATTTATGATTAACTTTGATAATCTTGATACCCAAATCTAATTGATTGCACCGACACAGCTTCCTCCCCCTTTTAATCATGGTAAACCCATCCATCCATCTATCCATCCATCCATCTTCTTCCGCTTATTTCCGGGGCCGGGTTGCGGGGGCAGCAGTCTGAGCAGAGACACCCAGACTTCCCTCTCCCCAGACACTTCCTCCAGCTCTTCCGGGGGAATACAGAGCCGTTTCCAGGCCAGCCGAGAGACATAGTCCCTCCAGGGTGTCCTAGGTCTTCCCTGGGGCCTCCTCCCGGTTGGACAGCCCGGAACACCTCCCCAGGGAGGCGTCCAGGAGACATCCGGAACAGATGCCCGAGCCAACTCAGCTGACTCCTCTAGATGTGGAGGAGCAGCGGCTCTACTCTGAGCTCCTCCCGAGTGACCGAGCTCCTCACCCTATCTCCAAGGGAGCCCAGCCACCCTACGGAGGAAACTCATTTCCGCCGCCTGTATCCAGGATCTTGTCCTTTCGGTCATGACCCAAAGCTCATGACCATAGGTGAGAGTAGGAACGTAGATCGACTGGTAAACAGAGAGCCGCTTCACACTCAGCTGCAAACCGTCCCAGTGCACACTTAAGGTAAACCCCAACCCTAGTAATAAATGTAAGCAATAGCCCATACTAAAATTACTATTCATAATGTTTTAACTGAATTAAACACTAAATTAATGTTTGTTCTTCTCTTTGATAGCAATCTGTTAAATACTAACAGAATTTTAGCTGTTAAGCTAAGGTTATTTAGCCAAGTAAAGTCATGACCATCACTTATTTTTTGTTATTTGCATAATAGATAATACTGCATATATTATAAAGTTAAAGTTAATGTAAAAATGTAAGCAATGGCCCCATTAAAATCATTAATAATTCATAATGTTCTTTATTTTTGCTACTAGGTTGGTAGCTAGCTAACAAATCCAAAAGCCAATGTTTTTGACTCTGCTAATCCTCAACTTCAGGAGTTGGGCTCATCCATATGTTCCCAGGTTCCTATGTTCCCAGGAGAGATTAGTAAGGGAAATCTTTACTGTTCAAACTGCAAAAGAACAAAGGGTTCAAGGAGTGTCACTTATCAGTAGGCTATAAGCTGTAGGTAGGTTATTTCAAGATATTGACCCAGGGAAACATATTGTACATTTGACAAATGACCTAGGAAAACATTGAGAACATAAAACCCTTTGAAAGGTCTCCTTAAGTTCTCATATTAAGAGGATATTGAGCTTTTACTACACCTCGGCTTAAAGTAAACGGTTGCGTAATAAGCACTCCAGCTAATAAAATAGAGACAGCGGTCGCTACGCCACAGCGAATGTAAAGGTGTGTTCACACAGCACGCGAATGACGCAAATAAATCACGCTAATCGCGTTAAGTTGGACGCTTGAACATTTTGAGTTTACTCGCTTCATTCGCGCGTGAAATCCGCTCCATTTGCGTGTACGTTTCTACACACCAGATGCGAATTCGCGTCATGGGAGGGGCTCAGCAGTGAGCCATTAATTAAAGAACGTTTTTTTCAAATTACCAGATTGTCCGACCTCCTCAGTCACTTTCGTCCAAAGGTTTCCTGTTTCTATAATGATACGAGGACGTATCGTACAGCTCCGAGTATCCACACACAGACACAATTTTTGATCCTTACTCTTTTTCTCTCTCTGGATTTTATTGCGGTATTTCTTGCACTACTGGAGCAAGCTCCTGATTGGTTAACGCGGCGAGAATATCCGCCAAAGTTCAGATTTTTCAACTCACGCAAATCGCTCAACTCGCGCGATTCGCGCATCAAATGCTCAATTCGCGTCATTCGCGCCGTGCTAAACCCGCGAATCACGTTATTCGCGCCGCGCCAATCGCATCATTTGCACCGCAAAATGTCAATTCGCATCTTTGCATTGACTTAACATATAAAACACTCGCGCGAATGAAGCGATTTGCATGCTGTGTGAACACACCTTAACTAATTTACAGTAACTTCATATTGAACGGACTATTAAAATAGCAAAAAATAAAGTGCCTTAAGGTCATAAAAAGTGTCAGATGTCAGAAATACATTACCTGGAGATAAAATGCGGTATGTCAGGTTAGTCCACTTGGTTCGTTTCACTGAAAGGACACTCAACAACCCCTATTTCTTTTTTCAATATAACGATGCTTATGTTATATCATTGATCGGCAACGACATAACATAATTGTTTGACTGACTGGCAATAGGATTTGGGCTCCTTAGCTAAAAAGTAATACAGTATTCTTATTTTATCATATTAAATTAGAAAAGGCCTCGGAATTTGCATTTACTGCCAGTCAAATTAGAGGGGGAGCTTGCACCCAAAAGGGGTCGGGGGCTTGACGCAGGGGCAAAGTACCCGGATGTGTTGCTCTCACCTATAAAAGATTCCACCACTGTTCAAACTACTGTTAGTAGTATAATCACCAGTAGACCTGTAGTATTTCTGGTTTTAAATTTCACTGACTCACAGACAGGAGAAGAAAATGTGTCCTGAGTGGCGCCAAGTCTCAGATTATTACTGGAAGAGCTGTGAAACTTGTAGAGCAAGTATTCTAGCTTGAATTCTAACTGGTGGTTGTGTTTCCTTTTGCTATGTGTCAATGCCACTGTGTACAGTGTCACTGCAGCTATGGAGTCTGTTGCTGAGACTGACCAAACACAATAGGGGATGAGGTAGAGGTTAGGTGTCCTGCCTAAAGGCATTTTTACAGACACATGGCAGATTAAGGGATTAAATTTGCAGCCTACCTGCCACAGGACCAACTATCTACTGTATAACCTTTAAACCACAGGCATATTATGAAGCTCTTGTACTGAATATGCAATCAATTACAGTTAACAGACAACCTTTTTTAATATATATTTCATCACAAATTGAAGATTCTTAACTATTCTGCCAGGTTGTGTAAAGTGAGTCTTGCATCTGAAACCTCACATTCAAAATAAACTGGATTTATAACTATCTAAATTTCAGCGGAAGGCCACATAATAGTGCTGAACATCACTGGAAAATGGTAACTGAGGAAATTGGTTTCATATTTCTTATTTTCCAGTTCAGTGATCACATCTCTAACTAAAGGCGAAAGAAAAATCATTGTAACATTATTCATATAATTTTCGTCTTTTATTCTCTGGTTGCACTTTTGATTATTTGATTTATTAAGTTTCAAGTTTTTTTAGTCTTCTGCAGTATCCGTAAAATATAATGGCTTAAAATAAAATTGCTGTGGGGATTTGTCTTGTGGGCCCATCAGCTGTGGAACCCCCTGTCTGGTGATCTTAGGCAGGAAAATGCAGTGTCCACTTTTAAATCTCTTCTTAAAGCTCACTTTTATCTTATGTCTTTTTCTTAACTGATGGTATTTGTTTCGTTTAAAATGATTTTATCTTGTTTAATATCCTTGTTTTGGATTTTATTTAGTTTTATTATTTGTTTTAATTGTAAAGCACTTTGCAATTTATTTTGAAAGGTAATATATAAATAAAGTTATTATTATTATTAAACCTTTGTTTAAGACTCCGGATGGTCCAGACGCCAGTCTGTGTATCATCTCCTCTGCAGCTATTTGTGTATGAAAGCGTCTGCTAAATGACCTAAAAATCTTGTATACATAGCCATTCAATTTGAGCTCTCATCCTTGTGTTGTGAACAGCAAGCACACGGGATGGCCAGTCTTGAAGTTTGGAAAAGCAGGCAAATTAGCATGTGATGTCTATTTGATAAAACAATGGCTGCACATTACAATTGTACAACGCGTGTCTACGTCTTCTACTTTACGTTGTTCTTCTTGACATTAAAAATATTTTGGCTATCTATTAATGTTAGCTAATCGGTTGCCAGTGTGTTTTTGAAAGAGGCAGAAGACCAAAAAAACATTTGAGGCTCACACCACCAGTTGGGGTGGACCGGATGGGATGTAGCAACGGCCCCGGTACCCCATACTCCGGGACTGTTGCTACAAGCCATCTGGTCGCTATATAACCAAAAGTGAGAGCTGTGTCCATATTCTCAGCACAAAGTCAAACAGGTTTTCGGTGGGCTTTGGACACAACCAGGGTTGTCCTTGTCACCGGTTCTGTTTGTGATATTCATGGACAGGATCTCAAGGTGCAGTCAGTTGGATAAGAAAATCCGGTTTGGCGACCTCAGAAATGCATCTCTGCTCTTTGCAGATGATATGGTTCTATTGGCTTCATCCAGAGATGGGGGACTTGAGTCACATGAACAAACATACAATATTGACACTAACAGAAGCTGTGTCCATATTTGCCACCTGGTGCACTATCTTTAGTTTCTGCCATTTTATTTGAGTGCCTGAATTCTCAGTGTTAAATTAATGCACCGTACTATATATTAAACTCAAAAATTCCCACAATGCCATGAAAAAAATTAGTGTCCATGGCATGTACTCCATCCGTACACATTACAATGTGTCACATTTAATAGATGGGAAAATGCACCTCTACACCTCTCAGGGAAGACACAAAATAATGCTAACAGTCAGAAATCTCAATTAACTGCACACTAGAAAGGAAAACTATGGCGTTACTGCTATATAGGGAATACTGAATGAGTTAACAAGAAACTGATTTCAGATACAGCAAGTGTCAGTCAATGTCTCACTTCTTCAGACTTGAGCATGCTTCGCCAGGGCTGCTTGAAAGTTAGATGAGCTTGTTTGACATGAATTGTTGAGATTTGGGATGCGCTGTCTGCTGTTGACTTTTAGGTGTTAATCTTGCTCAAGGGCATTTCTTGTACAACTTTGTGGTTGCTTGGCTATGCCTAAATCATTACTAGCATACAGAATAAAAGTGAGTCATCTGTGCATTAACTGTCAGTCTGTCTGCTACACCTTACAGTGGATTTATCTGGATTTAAATAGCTGCCACTGTGTTGAACACTGAGTCACTGTCTCCCTGGTGCTTTGTGTTATCATCTTACCATTTAACTGTTTTCAAGTTGCTGCTTCTGTCATTTTCTAAGAATTCTGTCTTAGGAATTTGTTGGGCCTTGCCTAGCTCAGCTTTTGTTAGCTCACCATGTGGAGCTAACAAAAGACTGTGTCCTGCTGGCGAGGAGCAACTCTTAACCCTAGGCCTGACTGAAAAACAAAGTTAAGACAGTAAAGGTGGCAGGACAGACGCAGCCGTTATTTCACACTGCGGTGTAGGCCTTCACGATTCTGGGAAAAATATGAATCATGATTTTTTAGCTTAGAATTCACCTGACTCACGCACTCTCTTTAAAACCTTCGCCACTCTCCTTTCTTCGCCTGCTCCCCCACCTTCATCAGATTTAACAGCTGATGACTTTGCGTCTTTCTTTGTCAAGAAAACAACCGCCATTAGCAGGCAATTCTCTGTGCCGCCACCTGTTGACCTCGCACGCATCCCAGATATGTGTCTGCTCCCCTCTTTCTCTCTTCTATCTGAAGCTGAGGTTTCCAAGGTCATTCATTCTAGCCACCCTACCACCTGCCCGCTGGATCCCATCCCCACCCACATCCCGACTCTGACCCACATCATCAACTCCTCCCTCACCACTGGGTTGTTCCCAACAGCTTTCAAAGAAGCCCGCATCACACCGTTACTGAAGAAAGCCACTCTCAATCCGACACTATTAGAAAGATACAGACCGGTTTCCCTCCTTCCCTTCATTGCCAAAGCTCTGGAACGAGCTGTTTTTAACCAGCTCTCCTCCTTTCTCACAGAGAACAATCTCCTGGACCGCAACCAGTCTGGTTTCAAGAGCGGCCATTCCACGGAGACCGCGCTGCTCTCAGTTGTCGAAGCCCTGAGATTGGCAAAGGCGACATCCAAGTCATCCATTCTTATCTTACTGGACCTGTCTGCGGCCTTTGACACAGTTAATCACCACGTCCTCCTGTCCACTCTCAGTGCTATGGGTGTGTCTGGAATCGCGTTGCGATGGTTCAAATCGTACCTATCGGGTCGGTCATTCAGAGTATCCTGGAGAGACGAGGTCTCGGAGTCCCAACATCTCAATACAGGGGTGCCGCAGGGCTCGGTACTTGGTCCCCTACTCTTCTCCATCTACATGACATCCCTAGGCTCGGTCATTCAGAAGCATGGGTTCTCCTATCACTGCTATGCTGATGACACGCAGCTCCACTTGTCATTTCAACCTGATGATTCAACTGTTTCTGCTCGCATCTCGGCATGCCTGAGTGACATTGCGCTTTGGACAAAGGCTCATCACCTGCAGCTGAACCTGGACAAAACGGAACTGCTTGTGATACCGGCCAACCCAAAGATTCACCACAACCTCTCCATTCAACTTGGCTCAACGACCGTTACTCCATCCAGCACGGTCAGAAACTTGGGGGTGGTAATTGATGATCAACTAAACTTCAAAAGCCATGTCGCCAGCACCACCAGGTCCTGCAGATTCATCCTCTACAACATCAGGAAAATCAGACCTTTCCTATCGGAGCAGTCTACACAAGTCCTAGTCCAAGCTCTGGTCTTGTCCAAACTGGACTATTGCAATGCACTGCTGGCTGGTCTCCCTGCTTGCACAACCAAACCTCTGCAGATGATCCAGAACGCGGCGGCAAGAGTGGTCTTCAATGAGCCGAAGAGAGTGCACGTAACCCCTCTCTTCATTAGGTTACACTGGCTCCCTGTTGTCGCCCGCATCAAGTACAAAGGGATGCTATTGGCTTACAAGACCACCACTGGTTCTGCACCATCATATCTTTGCTTGCTCATACAGACCTACGCTCCTGCCAGGTCCCTGCGCTCTGCAAAAGAACGACGCCTGGTGGTACCATGCCAAAAAGGAATAAAATCACTCTCGCGCACCTTCTCTGGATCCGTTCCACATTGGTGGAATGATTTGCCGGCCTCTACAAGATCAGCAGATTCTGTAGCCACCTTTAAAAAGCACTTGAAAACGCATCTCTTCCGTCAACACCTGACTGACAATCACTAACTCTTCTTCCTTTCTACCTCTGCTATAAAAAAAATAAAAATAAAAAAAAAAGAAACCCTTCCTATCCTTAGCTTTGTATACTGTGCTGGGCTTTAACCTGACCCGTTTTTGATGCACTTATGCTTTTTGTTACCTTGTGTTGTTATATTGCTTCCATTGTCTTCCTCAAATGTAAGTCGCTTTGGATAAAAGCGTCTGCTAAATGACTAAATGTAAATGTAATGTAAATGTAGAATTGATGTCACGATTTTTTTCTCATGAAGCGTAATGTTTATCACACACATGAACCATGACAAAACAAACTAGCAGTACCAAAAATATCTGTTTTGGCACATAGAAAATTGCACATCTACACAGGCGTACAAGTTTTCATCAATATCCATTAGGGGTGTAACGGATCGCAGTTGATCCGTGATCCGTACGGATCACGACCCACGGTTCGCCATGCACGTGACCCGCGGCTTAATTGCACTTTTTTTTTTAACTAGCGGATTAATCTAAATTGTTTAGCGATCGCAGAGTGAAAGTAAGTTTTTCTGTTTCTGTTTTTTAAGTAATTGTGTTATTTTAAAAACTAGATGCTGAGTTGCAGTGAAACTACACACAACAGTCGTGTTCACGTGAACAGCGCATGTTAATAAGTCAACGATGGCTAGCGGCGGAGCAGAAGAACTTGAAAAGCCTCCTGCATCATTTAAACTGCATGCATGGGAGCGTTTTGGCTTCCCCGTAAAATATAATGATGACGGAAGAAGGCCGGTGGACAAAACTGTAACGGTATGTAGACACCAAAAGTTCCTTGCTGTAAGTTTTCGTGTAATAAACACAAATGCAAATGGGAAAAATTGTCTCCTCCCCTTTTTTTTTTCCTGATCAGAAAAATTATCCAATCCGTGACTCAAATGTGATCTGAACTGTTAATTTTGTGATCCGTTACACCACTAATATCCATTTTGTTTATTTCCGAACTACAGCGCTCGAAGAGTGAAATACGTGACTAAAAGGTGCTTTGTCATTGGCTGAGGGTGAAGCCCTGAACTTTGTCGGAGCTGTCCTTTCAAAATAAAGGCCAAATTTTTCATTGTACATTTTTTTAAATCGAAGTCATTTAAAATTTAAATCATGAAGTGGGTGAATAGAGATCGCAATTTTATAACGATTTATCATGCAGGCGAGGTGTAAAATTGAGATGAAATCTTGCTTGAAGCCAACGCGAGATCTCAGTTGAACCCAAACAATGGACTCTTATTGGACGAGATACGCAAGACGGAGAATGAAATCTCCACCATTTCCACAGTAAACTTATTTACGACAGGCACAACACGTCTTTCTTCACAGTAATATGTTACCTCAAGAACACGCTTTTCACGTGAACTTTTGTTACCCTAGGAAGGACGAGTCTCAATTGGATGAGTTAAGACTGTCTGTCTGTGTTTGTTGAAACACTTTTCGGATTCCCAATCGTTACTCCATAATGATCTTGCTGCTGAAGGAAGTGACACAACCCGATCGCCGCAGAGTCTCTCTCTCCTCAACGTCGACTGCTGATTCCCCTCTTAGCCTGCCCACTGAGGAACAGCCACACCACAGGAGCTGCTGGTAGCCTGTGAATTGTGCTTTACTTATTTTGGGAAGTGACGACCTCCATGCCAGCCCTGCGACGAGTTGGCCACTGTCCAGGGTTTACCCCGCCTAAGGCCTAAAGTCACTGGGATAGACTCCAGTCACCTGCGACCCCCAACGGGAACAAGCAGTAGGAAATGACTGACGACCTCCGTGTCTTTAATAATGATAATGCATTATATTTATAAGTGCCTTTCAAAACACTCAAGGGCACTGTAAATGGGTTAAAAACATTAAAAGCAAGCAAATTAAAAATAAGGAAATATAATAGAACATATGGCAAAATAAAAAAAAGAAACAAAAAAAAAAAACGTGGTGGTCTAGAGGTGTAGGACAGTCTGAACAAGTGAGTTTTAAGGTCTGGATTTGAAACAGTGAAAGAGAGTCTATGTTGCGGAGGTCAGGGGGAAGTGAGTTCCAGAGCTGGTGGAACAAGGTGACAAGGTGGGCAGGGTGGACAGTGAGATGGAGGGAGGAGGAGGAGCGAAATGAGCGAGAGGGAGTGGCGATGTGAAGGAGGTCTGATATGTATGGTGAGGCCAGGTTATGAAAAGCTTTGAAGGTGATGAGGAGAATTTTGAAGTTGATGCGATGCTTTATGGGGAGCCAATGAAGTTCTTGTAGGGCAGGGGTGATGTGATGATTAATGGGGGTCCGAGTAATAATGCAGGCTGCGGAATTCTGGAGGAGCTGCAGTTTCTGGAGGGATTTATTTGGGAGAGGAAAGAGGAGAGAGTTGCAGTAATCGATCCAGGAGGTGACAAGACTGTGGACAAGGATGGCAGTGGTGTGGGGGGTGAGGAAGGGGAGGAGACGGGAGATATTGCGTAGGTGAAAGTATGCAGACTGAGTGACATTATTGATGTGAGGCTGAAACGTTAGTGTTCTGTCGAGGATGGCACCCAGACTCTTGACCTGAGGGAAGGGGTGGACAGTAGAGTTGTTGATGTTAATGTTGAAACTATAAAATGTTTTGAGTGTGGATGGGGTGCCTACAAGGAGGACTTCTGTTTTAGAACTAACACCTTTATGTTAGAAGTTCCACCTGCCGTAATTGTCTTTACCTTAGCCACTGTAGAGCTAATAACTGCATTTTATCAGACCAAATTCCAGTAACACGGTATGGACATTTGCCACGGGATCACTGTGTGATAATAATAATAATCAGTCAGTCAGTCATTTTCTACCGCTTGTTCCCGTTGGGGGTCGCGGGTGACTGGAGCCTATCCCAGTAACTTTGGGCCTCAGGCGGGGTACATCCTGGACTGTGGCCAACTCGTCGCAGGGACAGACAACCATTCACTCTCACATGCAATTGACCTAAACATGCATATCTTTGGATGGTGGAAGGAAGCCGGAGAACCCAGAGAAGGCCCACGGTAACACGGGGAGGACATCCAGACTCCACCCAGAGAGATTGTGGTCTGGTCCGGGATTCGAACCCACAATCTCCTATATCAATAATTTCAATAATATTAATAATTTTATTAATATTCTGAAATATCTTTAATATGTCTGGTAATAACCAAACCTGCTCTACCTGAATCCCAACAAATTGCTTTGGAAAACATAAAAGATTTTTTCTTTGATAATCTGTTCATCTATTTTCCTTCTTGTGATATTATTATTGTTGTTACACACATACCTACAAGGCAAAAAGCAGATAAAATCAGACAAGAAAGCTGAGGGAATAATTAAACCTGTTAAGCCACTTCCAGCAGTGTGTGTCCCTTACTATATTTCAGGAAGTATTTCAGCCTGTTTCCCATAGTTCCATGTACGTGTACAGCCTCTACACTCTGCAGGCTTCTATAATGAAGTGTGTTTCCTGACCACAGAAGGGACAATTACAGCAGAAGAGATATTGCACAAAACAGCAGAAAGGAGAGCTATGGTAAGGAAGTTGGCTGATTTACATGTCTGTGAAAATACTTATTTGTTGGGACAAACAGGTGTTTTAGTGTTGTTTCAGGAATGAGCTCACTGAGGGAGCTGGTTGTTTACAGTCTGACCTCTTTTCTCAATACTGCGCAGTATCCTTATCATTTTCTATGTGGCCTTTTCAACAAACCATAGCTTTGTAAATTTCTGTGTGTGTGTGAAATGATTGAGGTAACAGTTAAATAGTTTCCCCTGATTGTCAATCTATTTGCCATGACTTAGCTGCATCTTTGTTCACTTATACTGCAGTGTTTGATGTGTCTTTTCTGTGAAATTATTGTATGTTTTTTGCTTGGTGTTGTTACCAGTAATTTTATAGAATCACAAAGGCAATAATAATCATGGACAATTACTCCTTGAGATTGAGATGGGTCAATAGAATCTGGGATCAACATGTGTTTCTGAAAATTACAATATACTCATTTAGAGTGTTTGATATATGCGATATATCAGCAAGTTGACTTCAACACTGTTTATCATTACAGGTGCAGTTTTTCACAGTTTAGTCAAATCAAAGCTAGAAAGCTAGACAGTATGTTACTGTAAACCAGTGTATATAAATATAACCAAAACCAGTAATGCAGTTTTCTGATATTCCAGATCAAAGTGACATATTAAATTATAAAATATACAGTACATGTATATATGAAATTGTATAGTAAATATTTCTGTATAATACATCTGATTAACATAATGTAAAAATAATATAAAAACTATAATATTAACACCAGTTGAATATTTGTTTTAAAATAAAAAATTCTGATTATGTAAATTTGTCCACTATATGCCCTCACAAATACCACATGAAATAAGCAGTGTTCATGGTATGCACACTACTTTCTGCTGACAATTCCACAATGCGATACTCTGCATTTTAGAGATTGACTGATGAGATTGACTGTTTAGCTAACTGTTTTTGCAGTTCAAAGTGTCCTGTCAACGGTTTTATACACGTCTCTTTTATGATGATGGCCTTTTCGGAAAATGCTTTTTAGGCTGCAGGGGAACTTTCCGGAGCAATTCTACGATTGGCTGCAAGGTTCTTATTATACATCCATGGTGCTGCCCCTTGGCAGGCTTCTGAGGATTTGGTCAATCACAAGAAAGTGGGCATTTAGGGAGGGGGGCCTTAAAGAGACAGGAGCTTAAACAGCTTGTTTTAGACAGAGGATGAACTGGGTGGGTGCATAAAAAGCCAGTATAAGATAAATAAGGATTTTTTTTGCAAAGCTTCTCTAGTGGAATCCCAGAATAAAAATATGGAGTTGGAAATTAGCATAATAGGTCCGCTTTAAATCATGTGACAACCGTTCCCTTGTTAAGTGCTGCACCTGTGAACCAGCTTGTGTTCCCTCACACTAATAGCTTCTAATGACATGTCACTGCTATTCATGTCCTCTCTGCCACAGCAATACTAACAGTACACTTCATGTCTTTGTGCCTTGTTAAATCACAACACTATTTGTTGTCTTTAAAGTTCCCATGAAACCGCTAGTGGAGTGATATTTGATAAAAACAAGAAAAGATCAAATTCAGAATATCCAAGAACACCTACAAAATTACTTTTTTGTCAGTGTTGGGCAAGATACTGGTGTAAAGGTGACGTATAGCGCAAGGCATATGTGATAAAAACACATTGATTTTGACTTGATGGAAACTTTAAGTGCGTGCTTCGGCCTAATAAGCACATTACATTGTGTGTGGGAAATACACTCATGATTAGATGTACTAAGTATTTTCATTTAAGTATCTTCATGCATCTCTCACTCACTTCCAATTCTAAACAGGCATCCATTCTGGCATCTTAAAAGTTATACATCTTCTGCTGGTGTGACGTACATCAACACTACTCTTGTTGACTCACAGCCAACACTCGGTGAAGCTTCTCTGTCCAATGCTGTTAAAGTTACCTTGAAGAGGACACGCCATTAAAGGTGTGTATACTGGAAAAAAGAAACGGTGAGGTTTGTTGAGTCTAAATAGAAATCTGATGTGTCACACTTAGCTTGGATATGAGGCAGGAGCATAACTAGGCCAGATGTCTGTGTCTCCTGGGTTCACACAAATAACAAAAACATGTTATCTCACTCTCTGGCCATACTGATAGTTTTGGTTTTATTTGCCCTGATTTTTTGGATCTCTGTCTCTGCCACCAGGCCAGTACAACAGATGAATGAAATTTCACCTCACTGGCAACATTTTTCATTCTACTTTCAACCGAATAAATAGTCCTATGAAAACTGTCAATAGTCACTTATGTGTGTTATCCAGTGTAGACGCGACACTCATTCTGATTCTAGGAGACATGCAGTTAACTGCCATGGTTGTGCTTCTGACTGGAGCACATTAAAGTATGTCAAATGTATATATGAATGTTTATACAATACAATGTAGTGAAACCTCAACCTGTAGCTGAAACCTCAGTAATTTGAATCACGACACAGAGTAACAAACGTACAGAGCTCAAATCACAGATACAACAAAGCATTGGCTAACAATGCCTATCCCGCAACTAGTTAATTGCCTGTCAATGTGATTCAAGTGGTACAACAAACTATTTTAAGTACCTGCCGATACATATTACAGTTACAGCATTGACAGGCGGCCACGGAACCAAAAAGTCATGCCCCTTGAAGAACACTAAAGCCCCTTTTACACTGGACAAATCTGCTAACAGCCGCTAACATCTGGCTATTGTATTCAGTGTGAAAGGTTACAATCAGCATTCACTCCCGGGTCAAGTGCTGTCACTGTAGAAAATTAAATTAAATGTAATTTCTTCTTTTTGATTATTCCAATTTTCATCAAAAAAGTACAAACAAAACACCAACAACATATATATAGATTTCTCAGCAAATTTTAGATAATTCATTTCAGTTCTACTTTACAAGACGTAGTTGGAGGAGTAGAATAATAGGAAACCTTAGCAGGATTATTTCCCATCAGTGTACCTGGTACAGACAAGTTTCAAAGTCCATGCCTTAAAAGTTGGACCAGCCCAAAGCCAAATGGGGGAAGTTTAATAACAAAGCTGGTAAATGATTAGCATTGATTGTGATGAGATAATTACTAAGCTAAGAAACACTGTCGTAACCCGACTCATAATGATAAATACGGGAATCGACATGAAGGCTAATGGTTAATTAAAGGTATTTATTGAAATAAAGTACACAACAACTACAAATATGTAGTGTGTCAGTCAGTAACATCAGTGATGTAAATGTGGATGAGTGAACATAATGAAGTGCAAGGTTTTTGGATGCGAAAACAAAACAGAAAAAGCCAAACAAGGACAAAAGTGTGCAAAAGTTGGCTGGGGTGAAACCAGAAGAGCGATAAAGAATGACAGCAACACTGAAGCTGGACTTTTCTTTACTGGGAGCACCAGGCACAGGCTGTTTGCCTCAACTGTGTTCCAGTGGTACCTTCAAGGACACACAAGAAAACAGGAAAACAACTGGCAAAACACTCCACCACATCAATAGTTAGGCAGGGCCCTTCACAACCCTCATTGCATTGTTAATTGGCTTGACTGTTCAGTAGTAGATGTCAGAGTTATAATGTGAGAAGTTCCACACACTCTGCCTGTGCAACAATTCAAACAACAGGCTCAAATGAAGTTGCAAGTAAAGCTGGATGGAATCACTATATAATTTCTTGTTTTTTTCTCTCCCTCTCTACCTACCTTTCTTAAAAGGAATGGCAATATCTAAGAATGGTGTGACCATCTTTGCCCTTTTAGTGACACTTATTATTTCGGAAACTGGGAACTTTATTTCAAGTCCGGCTTTACCAGTAAGTCCACTGTATTTACAGTACTGAACAGAAAATAGAGGACTTGTGGCTGATCACAGGTTTTGATAAATAAAACAAAGCAATTATTTGAAAAAAAATTTTTTCTCTCAGGTGCACTATGATGAAGAACACTTTCTACCTCACACCAGGGGAAAAAGGAATGGTTAGTATGATTAATTGAAATTACTGAAAATGATATGAAAATGAAGAGTTTGACATTTTGGGAAATACACTTATTTGCTTTCTCGCTGAGAGTTAGATGAGACGATCAGCACCACTCTCTTATCTGTCTGTTACATATTAGGCTACAGGCAGGAGATTAGCTTAGCATGAGTCTTCTAGTCAGGGGGTCACAGCTAGCCTGGAGTCTTGTGTTGTCATGGGGTTACTGCATAGACTGTATAAAAATGGGATGCTGTCAACCAGAAATGTTTCCATAGTATCCAAAGGAGATGCAACCTGTTAATAAGGGTGCTTTAGAAGTGTTGGGAGGTGGATTTTTTTAACCTTTGGATAGAGCCAAGCTAACAGTTTTCCCTTGTTTCTAGTCTTTATGCTAAGCCAAGCCAACTGTCTCCTGGATGTAGCTTCATATTTAGCGTACAGACATGAGAGGGTATCAGTCTTCTCATCTAATTCTTAGCAAGACAGTGAATAAGCATATTTCCCATAATATCAAACTATTACTTTAATATCTTGTATATCATATATGTATGATTGTCAAATATTCACATTGTAGTGCTTCAATTCCAATGGAATTACATTATTGATTCCAACACATACACTAGTGGAACAACATCAGCAAACTGAGCCCTAATGTCCAAACTAACAATAAATTAAATTTCTATAGATGGGCATTTTGCAGCCTGAGCATACAACTGATTATCAATTATAAATATACAAAATAAATATACCACCTTCCTCTGAGCCTTAATAAAATTAACCAGAAAAGAGGAAAAACCTCAATTAAACAAAAATGGGCAACAATAAATAAAAAGAGCTGTGGACTCTGTATCAGATGCAACAACCTAACCCAACATTATTCAGTTACGTAGCATTAAATTATATAGCCTGACACTTCTTAGACCCAACAGTACACACACATATTAAAGCAACGGAGAGACTGCAGTTTTTATGGAACATGTAGCACACACACACACACACACACACACACACACACACACACACACCAATGTGTTGCTAGGCAACTCAGTGGTTGTTGATGGTCTTCTCTGGAGAGAGTTACAACAATAAGTGACCTTGTTGTTCTACTCACCTGTCTGAACAGCATTCTGTGAATCTTGTGCGCTGCGAAGTCCTCCTCAGTCGGCTCTAGCTTCAATTTCTCTGCTCGTACGTTCTCAAAGCATAATTGAAACAGTCCCTCTGTCCCACTGTGGTCCTCAAAGTTTTCAAAAACCTTTGAGCTAAATGAATTCTGCAGTCACAACTGTGACAGGGATTAGTGTCAAAAATAGCAGAAAGGCCTCACACACCTCACTGAAGGTATAAGTTCCGAAGTGAATGCAGAAGTCACCTGGAGGATCCACCATGAGCATTTTAGCATTTAGCAATTCGCCAGACCCAGCATGTATCTGTTGATCACGCAACATCATGGGTGAGTTTGATTTGGGTCACTTAACATTCTTGCCAGATGGTGCATGAAATCAGTGATTAATTAAGGTAGATGCAACCTTTTTTAACTTTGCCAAGGTACAATGATGCCAACCATAACCCATGATGATGTTGTCCTTAATTTTATTGCATTGCTGTGCATTCGTGTACTATTCACTAACTGCTAGTCCCCGTCTGGGTACGACCGCAACCCCCACACCCCCTGACACTCATCCAGTGAACGTAAAACATCATGTACGATTTCCTGAGTGTCAGCCGAATGCAGAGTGTCACCTCTCTGGACATTACCTTAGTTTTACCTTCGGCACCACGTCTAAAGTATAGTGATCTACGGCTCTACAATGGTATGTCCTGAAACCAAAAAAGACCCAAAATGATGTTTTATTTTTCCTACAGCGCTGCAAGCTCAGGTTGAGTACACAGTAGATGTTGAGCTGAATGTTACAGATGTCGAGACAGTGGACTACCTTAGGGGTCTCCTGAACAATGGCAGCTTTTTCCTGGCCCTGGGTCCAAATGTGAATGTCACACACATCGACATCACCACAGGTAAGAATGGAGCTTCCTCTGGTCTGAACACCATGGGTGCTAATTTTGTGAATCAAGGCGCAGGGTGCTAAGTGTATTCAAGTGTGCTATGCCTTTTTCCCTACAGTTGACAAAGAGAGTATTTCCTGATGATTTTCTTTGTTTATGGCTATTTTCTTTCATAATAACCTTCCTCATATTAGAGATAATATTACAGTTTCTTACATAAATTCCCTCTGGCCAGTCATTTCCTTGGCATCAATGCACAATGAAGTGTTTACTCTGTAATTTCTCACCTATTAACTCCCAATATCTGGAGGAAGCAATACAGCAGCTGAAGTGGACCTTCTCCCTTGACCCCCATCACCACTACATTGTTCAAGTTTATTAGTAAAAGAGTTGAAGTTGTGTACAAACAATTATGAAGTTTACCTTCAATCCACAGTGTAAATTCAATTAAATTTTAATGATATAGTGCCAATTCATAACAAAAGTTATCTCATTGCTCTTTTCCTATAGAGCAGGTCCAGACTCTTTATAATATTATTTACAGACCCAACTATTCACACCACGAGCAAGCACTTGGCGACAGTGGCCTTTGAGAGGGAGTAACCTTGAGCAGAGCCAGGCTCAGAGTGGGCAGAGCAGATCAAAAGCGATTGAAAGAAAAATGTAATAATATTCTATTGAAGTTTTAGTTTGACCTCACTGCTATCTACTTTAATATTTAGTTGGTCTTTAACTTATTTTTCTTCTTCTTTTCTTTGTTTCTGTTTGAATTGGTAGCTATTAATCTTCTTAAACAAACATTTTGGCAGGGGCTACACAAGGGTCAGGTTTTGGACATTTGCAGCCCCTGCTTGCGGACAATATAAGGATACATAAAATAGCAAATTTTTAATCTTCCAACAACACACAGTTCTACATTTTTCTCTCCTATAATCTCAATCCTATAAACAAATTTTATCCATTACTTGATGTCATCAAATGTTTTATAGGAACTGTATTGAACATACTACTTCAGTACTTAAATCACTTAAAGGTCCAGTGCATAACATTTAGGAGGATCTATTGGCAGAAATCGAATATAATATTTACAAGTCTGTAATCTTTAGTTTATAATCACCCAAAAATAAGAATTGTTGTGTTTTCATTACCTTAGAATAAACCCTTTATATTTACAGAGGTCCCGTTCCATGGAGGTCACCATGTTGCACTGCCATGTTTCTACAGTAGCCGAGAACGGACAAACTAAACTCTGGCTCTAGATAGGGTGTTTTACGTTTTTTGCGACTTTCATTGTTTGTCCAGTTGCATGTTTAAAGTCCTTTAAAGATAATCCGCACTTGAACCTCAGTCTTGTTTCAGATGAAATCCAGTGAGCTGGAGTACAGAAAAAACAGAATAGAATCTGTGCCACTGTCCATATACTTCTAAAGGTCATTGTATGTAAACAGAAACCTGCTTTTTGGGCTTTGCAGACTGAGCACTAGCAAGGCCTGTGCACCTACGCACAAGTTAAAATTTAAACTTCTTTGTTCAATGTTCACCTCCTTTGTTCCATGTTGGTTCGTCATCATCATTACTGGTTAGTTATGTCTGCCTGTCTGTCTTGGATTTGTGCCTGTACCTGTTTTGCCGTTTGTTTACCAGTTTTGAGATTTAAAAATACATCACCACTCATCATCCTGCCACCTCTGTCTGCGCTTGGGTCCTTAACATTTGCCACTGCGTGACAATATTTATGAGTTCGTAACTAAGGAGAATCTACATTGTGGGTATAGACAAGCAAAATCTATGTGTAGGCCTAATTCAAGGATTTTCATTCTAATAGTCACTCTCCGGCCTCCATGTAACTTAGGCCTTAAGTACCCACTTTATCCAACAACCCTGACAGCCCCCCTCCACCACTTTCATTCTCTTGAGTTGAGCGCTCCTGTGTTTTTATTATTTCGGTATTCACTGCTTGCAGGTTCACTCTTAAAAATTTAAATAATCTGTGAGAGCATTTTTCAGTTCCGATTTTATCACCGTGAAATATCTGCTTTCATTGAGATAAGGATTTCTGACTTCAAACCTGAAAGATCCATCTCTTTGGGTTCCGGTGGGATTTGGGTTGTTTGCTCTAGGCTCTTGACAGTACTCTGGTGCGAGGAGACATCGGGCCTCGTGTTAGAGAGTCCAGTGTACTTATATTTTCGCAGATTTTTTTCCATATGCACACTTCAACGGATATATTTCACTTAGATTATATTCGAAAATGGTTCGTTGTTGTATAAAATAGGATGCATTATACAAATCGCAATTAAATTGAATCTTAGCAGGAGCTAACATTAAACACGCCTTACTCCATTGCAGACAAGCCACGCCCCTCTGGATATCTTTTAAGGCATTTAATCACAGACTAATTTGCCCTTTTTTATTTTTGTTTATTTCTGTTTTTTTAGTGTGCTACCCAAATGGTACCAACTTCCTGTGCAGATGTGAGGATCAGTATGTTTGGTCATATGGAAACTGTATTACATACGGAACCTTTGATGAGATCATTGATGACACATGTGGGTGCATCAACAGTATTCCATCTAATGGGCAATACTGCCAGCCAAAGAAAGGTGATAGAGACTTATTTAAGGCTTATTAAAGGTGTAAAATTTCAACAGCATCTGGATGTTTTCATTCTATTTGTAAAACACTGTATCATTAAGTATTTTAATAGCATGCTTTCTCTTTTCTTTTCTTTTTTGTTCGCTAGAAGCTGTCCAGTTGTATGAATACATACTTGAAGTTGAAATCATCGTCAGGGACATCGCACTGATAGAACAATTAAGGGACACTGTGGAAAACATTAGTTTTCCTGTTAGACTCAGCAACACAATCAACATCACACAAATTGACATAATATTTACTGGTGAGAATATAATACTTGGCCCTTTTGAAAATAATGTGATTTTAACTATTTGTTTTATTAAGATGACCTCATACAGCTCATACATAGGCCTAATGTTGAACTATATACATGAAGAAATATGAACAAAAATACGAGCATGGCAGTTTATTGGCCTTGAGCTTTCAGCCAGGATCCCAAAAAACAAAACAATATGATCTTAGGTCCACTTCCAGCATTCAGAGCTTTCAACTGGATCTCAGTCATCATTCAGCAAATGGAGTTAGCTCCGGTGTCATCACAAGACCCAGATTTGCAACAAAATGATGACAAGTAATTTTTTCTAATTACACTCTTTTTCAACAGTACCTCCAGTTGTTTATGAATACTGGATTTCCATTGAGGTGAACACTACAGATGCAGATCAACTGAGAAACATCCTGAAAAATATCTCTTTCCCAATCCAATTCAGCGCGAAATTAAACATCTCATTTGCTGATATCACTACAGGTAAGCCCTGGTAGAATTTGTTATAGTGTCTATCTTAAACATTTCACCTTTTATAAGAGAAAATGTGTTCTTTTTGAAGTTTGCAGCCAAGATGGCACTGGGTTCCAGTGTCACTGTGAGAATGACTACCTTTGGCCTTGTGACAATTGTGCCACCTATGGGAAATGCGATGGTGATACAAACAACACATGTGGGTGCATCAAAGCTATTCCCACAGATGGACAGTATTGTCAGTCAATATACCATCAAAGTGAGTACAATGGTCACACACTAATAGCAGTTTTAATGCCCAAATTCGTGTATTTAAAACATTTTCTACTTGATATGTTCTAATGTTGAAACTGAATGTGAATGTGTGACTCTCCATTGCTATAGTCTTGTTTCAGTTATTTTATTTCAGTGAGTCCTAAAATGGATTTGTTCTTATTTTTTTACCCCATGAATTCTTATTTTGTGAGAAGTACCTATACTTTGATACCTTTTCACCAACAAATCTTTGTTTCTGGCTACAGACTTTTCAGTGTGTCCTCTGACAACAGCTTCCCCATCAACAGGTAAAGCTGAAAAGATGCTGTGGGTTTTAATCAGAAAATAAATCACATGAACAAGAATTTTGTTCTCGTATGATCCATTTGATTTCTATTGCACTTTTCTTTTCTCTCAACATGATCAAACTAAATTAAGATGTCCAATTGTCATTTATTTTCTGCTTCGTCAGATCCTCCAGTTATTTATGAATACATAATTTCTATTGAGTTGAACATCTCAGATCTTACGGTAATAAATCAACTGAGGACTATTCTGAGCAACATCAGTCACCCCATCAGCATCAACAACCAAATGCATGTATCTGACATCAATATTTCTACAGGTAAGAATAATGACAGTATGTGTAAAACAGTTTTTTCATGCTCTCTTATGCTTCCAAATAGGCTGTCTTCATCAATCACTGATTTCTTGCCCACACCTTGCTATCATTGAACACTGAAACATTGCCAATCTGAAACATTTTTTTGCATGTAAATCAAATGTTCTCTTAATTTTCCCACTTTTTCTTTAAAAAGACTGATAAATATCTATTTCCCCAGTTTGTTCTCTGAGCAGTGGTGGTTTCCAGTGCAGATGTGAGGATCAGTATCGTTGGTCATGTGACCAGTGTTTAATGTACAAATCCTGTGACAACATCACTGATGGCACATGTGGATGCATCAATGCCATTCCTGCTAATGGACAATACTGCCAGCCTGTTGATCAGCACAGTAAGCAAGTTTTGAACTAATCATGTGGAAATAAGCAGACAGTGGCAGAAGTGTCTTAGAAGTGTCAGTGCCAAAATTTGTTCTTTTTCAGCAGCTATGGTACTTTTCTCGTTTTCACCTTACAGACTTTACAGCTTGTCCTTTTACAACACCCTCAACAAGTAAGGCTGAGACTTAGACAGTGCTAAATCAATAAACAACATTAAATCATTGTAACATAAATACTTTCAACCAAACATCATATTGTTAAATTTTATTTTTACTATTGTTATTGTTATTGTTACCATATTTCTTTCAATACCTTCCTACAGGTCCACCCATTGTTTATGAATACCTAATTTCTGTTGAACTGAACATCTCAGATGTTACAGTACTAAATCAACTGAGGACCATTCTAAGCCACATCAGTTACCCCATCAGCATCATCAACCACATACAGATATCTGATGTCAACATTTCTACAGGTAAGAACATTTCAAAAGAACCATGCAATGAAAATCATTGCAAACTATGTCTAAAATCTAACATTATATGTGCTAATGTGTCTGTTTAATTATTTTCTGTGTAGTTTGTTACCCAAATGGTACAACGTTCCAATGCAGATGTGAAGAACAGTATCATTGGCCTTGTCATATGTGTTCCACTTTTGGCAAATGTGATGATATATTGGACAATACTTGTGGATGCATCAATGCTATTCCTCCAGATGGGGTTTATTGCCAGACACTGTCAGGTAGGAGCTGAAAACCTCTTTTGAATTACTTTCATGCCTCAGCTACATTTCTGATATGTGCACTTGCTTTTTATTTTCAGAAATGACTCTTTTCCAAACAGATCTCTACATTTGCCCATCACCAACTCCTCAAAAAAATGGTATGAAATACCAATTTATTTTCAGACCTGTATTAATTGTTAGGTATTTATTCTATACACTAGGTGTAAATACCATTACATATTTGGCTGTCCCCCCACTAATTTTCCTACCTCGTTACTCAATTTATTCACTCTGATTCATTGAGCTTATCATAGGTGAACTGAGCTTTGACGGTCATAATACACATTTATTAATTTTTCCTGGTATTTCAACAAACAGTTATTGTTTTTTATTGCATTTTTAAAATCACAGACACCACAACTGTTGCAACAATGCAGAACACTACAGCAATCTTAACACCAACTGTTATAGATGGTTTTAATAATCACATATATATCATAGAGAATTGCTTATAATTAATTGTTGTGATGCCATTCAATGTTGTAACAAAAATAGTTATAGCAAACATTTAAAGCCTTACAATGAGTGTTTTATGGTTCAGTCATTTTGTCTTGTGTGGGTTAAGGGTAGTGTTGTCAGTAATAACAGCTTTTCAGACACAACACCTGTTAATACAACAACACCCACAACAGTAGTGACCAGTAAGTATTTCTAGATAAGGAATAGGTAACGGTCCTCTTAAGAATAATTTAAAAATGATCTTTTCAAATTCAACACCTGTTGCTAAAACAAATGTTCATGTGAACAACACAACAGCTGTAACAAGTCCAACAATGATAACCAGCAAATCCTTAAAACTGATTGTTAAAGTGCTCTTCCTAGTTATAATACAGCGGATAGTTTTAAGTTTTATTTCTGGGAGAGATGTGTGTAGTAAACATGTTGTAAAATGCAGTAAGTAATATAGGCTTAAATAATATAGTTTCTATTGTCCACACAAACACATTATTATAAAATGTTTTTTGCAGATTCACTGACTATTGATAAAACAAACCTTACCACAACAGCTGCAACTTCACCAACAACTGTGGTTACCAGTAAGTTTTTAGAAATAAGTGATAGGTAACCAACACCATTTACTGTATAACAAATCAATATGAGTTACATTTACATTTAGCAGACGCTTTTGTCCGAAGCGATATATGAGGAAGACAATGGAAGCAATTATAACAACACAAGGTACGAAAAAGTCATAAGTGCGTCAAAAAACTAGTCTGATTAAAGCCCAGCACAGTATAGACAGCAACGGATAGGAAGGGTTGTTTTTATTTTTTGAGAAGAGAAGAGATAGAATAGAAGAAGAAGTTAGTGATTGTCAGTTAGGTGTTGATGGAAGAGATGCGCTTTCAGGTGCTTTTTAAAGGTGGGCTACAGAATCTTCTGATCTTGTAGGAGCAGGCAGATCATTCCACCAATGTGGAACGGATCCAGGGAAGGTGCGTGAGAGTGATTTCTTTCCTTTTTGGCATGGTACCACCAGACGTTGTTCGTTTGCAGAGTGCATGGACCTGGCAGGAACATAGGTCTGTATTAGCAAGTGAAGATATGATGGTGCAGAAACAGTGGTGGTCTTGTAGGCCAGGAGCATTGCTTTGAACTTGATGCAGGCGACAACAGGGAGTCAGTGTGACCTAATGAAGAGAGCAGTTAGGTGCGCTTTCTTCGGTTGAACACCACTCTTGCCGCCGCGTTCTCGATCAGCTGCAGAGGTTTGGTTCTGCAAGCAGGGAGTCCAGCCAGCAGCGCGTTGCAATAGTCCAGTTTGGACAAGACAAGAGGCTGGACTAGGACTTGTGTAAACTGCTCAGATAGGAAAGGTCTGATTTTCCTGATGTTGTAGAGGATGAATCTACAGGACTGGGTGGTGCTGGCCGACATGGCTTTTGAAGTTTAGCTGATCATCAATTACCACCCCCAGATTCCTGGCGCACTGGACAGCGTAGTGGTCGATCAGCCTAGTTGAATGAGGTGGTGGTGAATCTTTGGGTTGGCCGAGATCACAAGCATTTCCGTTTTGTCGAGGTTCAGCTGCAGGTGATGGTCCTTCGTCCAAAGCGAGATATCACTTGAGATGACAGTTGAATTGTCATGTTGAAATGACATGTAGAGCTGCGTCTCATCCGCATAGCAGTGATAGGAAAAGCCATGCTTCTGAATGACATGACGGACGGGACCTGGTAGAGACAGAGGTCAGTGGAATGCCATGGAGATGGAAAACATGTTGAACCAGAAGATCTGCAGTCTCTCGATCTTTTGATTTACGCCATTTTCGCTCAGCTGACCAGAAGCTGGTGCGATGCTCGTCTAGAACATCAGATGTGAGAGGGCAGAAGTTGTCCAAGCAGGATGTGAGAGTGGAACACAGAGTGTCAGTGGCGCTGTCAGTGTTCAAGAGAGAGAGCTCCTCAGAGGGAGGGAGCCCAGAGGAGACAGCAGAGGAAAAGCGGGATGGAGATGTGAGAATCAGTATAGTCAGAAAGTGACACTTGCAGCGTCTGGAGGAGTTAGGTCGAGGTCGAGAGTGACGAAGAAATGATCTGATGTGGGCAGTGGGGTGACCTGAGCGTGATGAGTGGAGCAGTACCGTGTGTAGATGAGATCTAGTTGATTACCAGACTCCGCTCGAGGTCAAATGATGCAGCCAGGTTGATGAAGTCCGCAGCTTGTGGCTATCCAAGGTGGATGTTGAAGTCCCCAAGTACCACCAGAGGAGTGCCATCTTCAAGGAAGGATGAAAGGAGCACATCCAACTCTTCCAAGAAATGTCCAAGCTGACCTGCGGGGCGATAGATGACTACAAAGTGACTCTTAACAGGGTTGGTGATAATAACAGCATGAAACTCGAAGGAGCTGTTGTCACACAAGTATGTTCGCTGTTTGAACTTTCAGTCATTAGGGATAAGCACGCCGGTTCCACCACCCCTTCTTGCGATGCAAGGACTGTGGGAGAAAGTGTGATTATGGGAGAGGGCTGCGGGAGTGGCAGAATCCTTATGTTTGATCCACGTTTCTGTAACTGCTACAATTGAAAGACCAGAATGATTAACGAAAGCCGTGATGAAATCAGCTTTGTTCACAGCAGACTGGCAGTTCCACAAGCCTATTGGGAAAGTAAAAGGGGCAGTTTTGGGCAGTGGTACAACATGCAGATTGTGTTGACTGCAACATTGCCTTGCCGTTGGCATGAAACAGAAGATTTTCGTGTTGTAATGACAGTAGGGATTTGAAAATACATTGTATAAGAGCAGTAGGAAAAATGCAAAACAAAATTTATAGCAAAAAGGGATCAAAAGAAGTGCGAACAATTAGTCCAAGAAAGTGCAATAGTCAAGTGCCCTGTGGTTGAGTCCTTGCTCGGTAGCGTCACATGCAGGTAGAGTCGATGGTCTTTACTCTCTTCAGTCTTTGCGAGATGAGGGCTGCTGCGACCGCTGCCACGGTGATTATACACACTTAAATACCGATCTAATTTCAGCGATTGAATTCAGCAGGCCACGCCTCCCGTGACCTGGAAACAACCACGAGAAGAATCGATATTAAATCCTATTATGCAATAACGCCAGGTCACCAAAAACGCCGGTGACCTGGCGGTCTCTAACAAATATAACACTGCACTAAACTTAAAAAAGACACAAATCAAACTGCTGCTAATTTGCTTCTCCTGTTAAATAGCTATAGTAAAATGTTTTACTATTATTCATTCAAATCGTCTCTTAAATGATATTTTTTGTTTGACAATCTTAAAATTACATTTAGACTCACCATCTACAATAACAGTATATATCTGCAACATTTTGCAAACTCTTGTATTTGTTTTCTATATTGGCCAGAAAAACTTTTAATTCTGGTGCAAATTACAGTTATGTGTTAAAACCTTACAGAAGCTTATCTAGGTCCGTATATGTAAAATATGAAAATAGAATTTTCAGACACAACACCAGTTGCCACAACATTTTTGAAAACAACAACAACCACATCTACACCAACCGCTCAACCAGTAAAATGTTCAAAAATAAGGGCATGGGTCAAACTTGGCATGTATTTTTATTTTATTTTAACTGTGACCCTCCTTCTTGTGCATGTAAGCACTATACAATACAACATGTACAGTAAATTTATTCTCAGTAATTATGGAATAAAATAATTTAATTTTTACATTAATCATAATGCAATTATAATGATCACTTGAGATTCAGCACTTAATTATACAACAGATCTAAACACTACAGTATCCAAAATTAACTAAAAAGCAGGTGTAGCTCAAATTTGTACAGTGTCTTAAATTTAATTTATGTAGTGGAGATGTTGCTCTTTAAGAGCACCGGAGAAGAGATGTAAGAGCTAAGAGAGGACAAGAAGTTTTCTCGTTGTAAAAGAGCCATGTGTAGTTTTTAGTAGCCTCTTGCGGTGAAGTTTCAGATTGCAAACACTACCTTCTCAAGCATGGGCTGGTGTGCATGGCATTACACAACATGCTGGAAACTCAGGTAAACTCCCACTGCAAAATTACAGTTATATTTTTATCAGCTTGACGTTGAACTAATCCATGCTTGTTGCATGCCAGCTACATTGACTGCATTTAGATGACATGATACATTTGTGTTAGCTAGCATTTTGATGTTTCATCCACATAGCCATGAAAGTTTATGGAGTGGTTCCTAGTGATATTGCCTAAAGGAAGCATAAATAAAGGTGAATAGAATTGGTCCAAGCACAGAACCTTGTGGAACTCCATGACCAACTTTGGCATGCATGGACGATTCATTGTTAGAATGTTCAAACAGAGATTCATCTGATAGATAGAATTTAAACCAGCTTAATGCAATTCCTTTAATGCCAATTAAATGTTCCAATACCTGTCAATGGTGTTGAATGCAATAGTGTACTGGTGGAAATGGGTTTTAGCTGTGAAACATGGAAGGTAGGGTGCACTCTCATAGTATGGGGTAGTTTTTATCTAACAGCGGATGGGTTGACGATGTGTTCAATGACAAATGGGCCAATATAACGGGGGGAAAGTTTCTTAGACTCAGTCCTTGTGCCGTCAAGCTGGTCGAGCCTGGTTGGTTCATGGGACTCCTTAGGCATGGGTCAAGCTTGGTTGTGGTTGCAGAGGCAAAAAATCGGGTCTGGGAGGAGTTTTGAGGCCATGGAGAAGGACAATCGGTTGGCCTTGAAGAAATTCTGACCGTCCGGTGCCTCAGGAGGGGGAAGCAGTGCCCTGCACACATTGTTTACAGTGGGGGTGGGAATCTTCAAATGGGGACATCTTTGGACGGTGGAAGGAGTACTTCGAATATCTCCTCAACCTCACTGCCACGTCTTCCACTGAGGAAGCAGAGGCCGAGGGCTCAGGTGTAGACTTGTCGATCACCCAAGCTGAGGCGGGAGGGGACCGGGGGTGGATGAGTTTCGCCCTGAGTACCTTAAGTCTCTGGATGTTTTGGGTGACACGCCTCTGCAACATCATGTGGTGGTTGGGGACAGTGGCTCTTGACTGGCAGACAGGGGGGGGTGGTCCCTCTTTTTAAGAAGGGGGACCGGAGGGTGTGTTCTAACTATAGGGGGATCACACTCTTCAGCCTTCTCGGAAAAGTCTATGCCAGGGTACTGGAGAGGAGAATTCAGCCGATAGTCGAACCTCGGATTCAGGAGGAACAATGCAATTTTCGTCCTGGTTGTAGAACACTGGACCAACTCTATACCATCTCCAGGTTACAGCAGAGTTCATGGGAGTTTGACCAACCAGTCCACATGTGCTTTGTGGATCTGGAGAAGGCATTCAAATGTGTCCCTCGTGGCAACCTGTGGGGGATGCTCTGGGAGTATGGAACCGGGGCCCTCTCCCAAGGGCTGTCCAGTCCCTATACGACCCGGTGCATGACTGGTCCTGTTCATTATTTATATGACCAGCCTTTCTAGGTGCAGTCGGGGGCCAAAGAGAGTCCGGTTTGGGGACTACAGGATCTTGTCTCTGCTTTTTGCAGATGATGCTGTCCTGTTGGCTTCATCAAACCAGGACCATCAGCGTGCACAGGGACAGTTTGCAGCCGAGTGTGAAGCGGCTGGGATGAGAATCAGCAGGGGTCCAAGTCGGAGGCCATGATTCTCAGCCAGAAAAGGGTGGCTTGCCCCCTCCAGGTTGGTGGAGAGCTCCTGCCTCAAGTGGAGGAGTTTAAATATCTTGGGGTCACTTGTTCACAAGCGAGGGAAAGATGGAACGGGAGATCGACAGGCGGTGTATATGGCACATTGATGCAGGTGGTGAAGAAAGGTGAAGCTCTCTATTTACTGGTCGATCTGCGTTCCTACTCTCACCTATGGTCATGAGCTTTGGATCATGACCGAAAGGACAAGATCCTGGATACAGGCAATCGAAATGATTTTCCTTCGTAAGGTGGCTGGAGGCTCCCTTAGAGATAGGGTGAGGAGCTCGGTCACTCGGGAGGAGCTCAAAGTAGAGCTGCTGCTGCACCTCATTGAGAGGAGCTAGCTGAGGTGGCTTGGGCATCTGTTCCGGGTGCCTCTTGGACGCCTCCCTGGGGAGGTATTACGGGCATGTCCAACTGGGAGGAGGTCCAGGGGAAGACCTAGGGCATGCTGGAGATACTATGTCTCTTGGCTGGCCTGGCAACGCCTCGGTATTCCCCCAGAAGAGCTGTAGGAAGTGTTTGGGGAGAGGCAAGTCTGGGCGTCCCTGCTTAGACTGCTGCCCCTGCGATCTGACCCTGGATATGCGGAAGAAGATGGATGGATGGATGGATGGACCTCTGTCTGAAACGATGTCTAGTGGAATGCCATGGAGATTGAAAACATGTTGAACCAGAAGATCTGCAGTCTCTCGAGCTGAGGGGAGTTTAGAGAGTGCTACAAAATGAACAGCTTTGGAAAAGCGATCTACTATAGTGAGGATGGTGGTATTACCTTGAGAGAGCGGGTGGTTTGTGAGAGGACTTACCACAGGCACAGGCAATGCATGTGTCCGTATCCATCTTCGACCACCAGAAGGGCCGCTTGAGAAGGGAAAGTGTGCGGTGGATCCTGGGATGGCAGACAAAGCGGAAGTTTTGCCCCCAATGGAGGACCTGGTTTGGGACAAACAACCGATTAGGTTGACCGTTATTAGGATCTGTCTGGTCTTGCTGGGCCTCCCGTACCACTGACTCAGTCTCCCAGGTGACAGCGGCCAGAGACTTTGATGTTGTGGGAGTAGCGTTGTGGTTTGGGTTTGAGCTCCAGTTCTTGCGGGAACAGGCGGCGAGGTGCGGTGTGAGAAGGGTGTCCAGGAATGACTGGCCTGCTCCCTGCACCGTTCACGCAGGTAGTTATCAATCCTGGACAGGAAAACAAGAGAGTTGAGATTACTGGGTTCTACACGGCAGGCCAGCTCATCCTTTAATTGTGCATTCAATCCTTTCACAAACACTCCCCTAAGTGGTCATTCATTTCACTTAGAACCGGCAGCTAATGTCCTAAATTCTACTGAGTAATCTGCCACAATCCTGTTTCCCTGATGGAGGTCTAATAAGCGTTTTGCTGCGTTCCCAAAGTAATCGGGGTAGTCAAAGACCTTCTTCATTTTGGACAAAACTCCTCTAAAGACAGTGAAGAAACTGGCTGATTCACATTTACGGCCTCCGCCCAGGCTAATGCTCTTCCCCTCAATAACCCCATAATATAATGTACCTTTGGCAGACGAAGAGTGTGAAGATGACTAGAGACAAATTAGTCTCGCAGGCTGAGATCACTGGCAGAAAGAAAGTCTGTGGCACAAGTAAAACACACGGTCAAACACTAATACAAAAAAAATAGACACCATCCGTCCATCCATCTTCATCGACCGGCCGGGTCGCGGGGGCAGCAGTCTAAGCAGATGCCCAGACTTCCCTCTCCCCAGACACTTTCTCCAGCTCGTATTCTCTCGGGAATAGCGAGGCGTTGATGATGATGAGGAAAAGCAGCGGGTGTACCAGTGATCAACAGCAGAAGGACAGACCAGAGCGCCATGCCCAGACCCATACAAACACACACAGGGAGACAGACAGGAAATGACAGGAACACAGGGAGAGGAAAACAACAAAGCACACAAGGAGGAGGGGGAAGATGTATCTAGATTATGACACAAATAAACTATTGTTATGTAGAAAATCAGACAACTGATTTCTCAACTGCTTTCTCAAGGATCTTTGAGAGAAATGGAAGATTAGGTATAGGTCTATAGTTGGCCAAAACCCCTGGATCAAGCATGAGCTTTTTAAGAAAGAGTATAATTACAGCTATTTTAAAAGACTGTGGTAAAATATTGTTAAAAAAGACAAGATTGATCATATCTAGTAAATAAGTGCTAACTAAGGATTAAAACTTCTTTAAGCAACCTAGTTGGGATGGAGTCTAAGAGATAGGTTGATGGCTTAGATGAAGAAATCTTCTAGATCGAGCTGCCGACCTTCCGATTGGTGGACAACCTGTTCTGCCACCAGGCCACAGCCGCCCACTAGTAGCACCGGTGCTTCTCACTGAAGGGTTTGGAGCACCACTTAAATTGACATGCAACTCCCTGCGGTCCTAAGCAAAATTCTGCAAAAGTGCTATCCTAGCTGACTTGTGAGCATTGTAAACCCTTTGCCATTGTCACACAATCAAAAACTGACACCCCAGTGCTCCCACTACAATCCGCCCTTCTTTAAAACAGTTTGCTCCATCAGTCAGTCTAAGAATAAGTAGACCTATAAAGAAAAGAAAAAGGTATAAATAAACAATATTTATTTGAATAGAATATTTTCTTTAAAATCTAAGTTTAGATAAAAAAGATACGATGATGAAATCATCATCATATATAATGTATAATTAATTTTTATTTATCAAATTTTACCTCTCAGTTTAACATACAGAATTGTATGTTCTTTCCAGATTCCACAACAGTTGCTACAACTGGTGTGAACACAACAATGCTTACCACAACACCAACAACAATCGTAACAAGTAAGTGCTTTAGAATATTTGTTAAAATGTAAAACAAACAAAAAACCAAGAATAAAAGAAAAAGAAAGAAAAAATAATGATTGATCCAAGCACACTCAACACATATATGAACACTGCAACATTCACAACTACACCAACAACTGCATTTACAAGTACAGGGCTCCAGACTGACTTTTTACACTAGTAGCACTGGTCCTCCCAACTGAAAAGTTTAGGAGCACAAGCAGAAAATTTAGGAGCAACACTTAAATTGACATGCGATGCGGTCCTAAGCAAATGGGCCATCCTACCTGACCTGTGAGCCATGTAAACACGGCTGAAAAGTAATAGTAACACAACAACAAACCAAGAACAAAGTATTGGGGGCATATTTGAAAGTCGCACTGTTGCTACTATTTATAAGAGTTAGTAACACTGTCTCCAAAAATGGTCGCAAAATGGGACTAAATGGTCACAGTCTGGAGACCTGCTTAAATTTACAGAATAAATGGCAGGGGTAACGCACCTGATTAAGGTTAGTTTAAAATGTGTCTGTAATTTATCTTCACTTCCAATTTTACTTTTCAGTTTAACATACAGAATTACAAAATATTCTTTTCAGATTCAACAACACCAAAAGAAGTGAACAGTACATCACCTACAATAACTGTAACAAGTAAGTGCTTAAAATAATTCTTAAAGTCGAAAAACGTAAAATAAAGTAATTGATCTGGGCTTAAATACTTTAGGTTTTTATTATATCAAAAAATGCATAATAATAACATGGTTGTTGCCGAATCAACAACTACAGTATTACTACAACACATCTGAACACCAGATTTGTCAGTCATTTTTCTTCACTTGTCAAATTTTACTTTTCAGTTTAAAATGCATAAATATGAAAAATGGTCTTTTCAGATTCAACACATCCAAACACCACAGCACCCACAATATCAGCAACAACTGCAGTTAACAAAATGTTTTTAGAAAGAAGGGAAGGGTGTAACATTGCCTTGGTTAATGTTTGTTTC
>CM022481.1:5914141-5950950 GCA_011952105.1 Coreoperca whiteheadi
GACGGACGCATGTCTGTAAAACGTTTCATGAAAAAAGGGGAGGGAGCTCGCTAGCGTAGCGAAAATGCCAAGGGTTAAAAGGAAAGTTGACTAGTAACTGTTCAAGCGTTGGTACAGCGAAGCCATAGCCTCTGGTTGGACACGCTGGTTGGATATCTTTCGGCTTTTTTCTGTATTTGCTGCATTAAAAATAAAAAATTAAAAACTCTTAAAATGACAGAAAGGGAAAACCTCGGCCTTCCCGAGAAGAACGATGCAACCTTCAAAGCCATGGTGGACCGGTCTAAAGGAGGCCCTGGGTTCAAAGTGAGTTTCAAAATGATGATATCAAGCTACGAAAGATTCAAGACTTCCTTTTCCGTTGAGGGCAGCGAAAGAGTGAAAAACGTCGCGCATGAGATACATCAGATGCCTATTTCGGGTATCTGAGAAAGACGCACATGAGTTGTCACTCTTTTCTGCAAGCTGTGAGGGAAGCTGTGAAGGAGCCTCCGATGCCCCATGTTCCGAACGACAATGTGAAAGATCTGACCGATCACGACTTTGACATCTGGCTCACCGTCGATATGGATCACAACCTACACTGCGAGACTAAAATTGAGACCGGCGACGCATGCTCTCAGAATATGAAACGTGTCTTGAACGAGGGGTCTTTTCATTATGACATGACGGACGTTTGGGAACCGTTTAAGAAAATTGTGTGCTATGTGTTCTTTTCCGCCTTCCACTATGCATTTGTGAATGTGTACGCTGAGCAGAGGATAACGCCGTGTGTCACGTTTAATAACGCCACTATATTGTACACCTTTTGAAACGTACCTGTGTGCCTGTACCCTAACTCCACAGACTATTAAGGCCGTGTGACACGGTATGTTCATGACGAGGGAGGAACGAGATTGTGTATCCGCGAATGGGTTAAAATGTTTTGAATGCTTTTATTAGATACTAAAGGTTAAAGTAATGATGACAGCCTATATGTTTCCTAGTTTTCAGAACTGGTATGACAGCTATCAGAAATTGTAACGTCTAGTATTGAGATAAACACGGATGTTTTCTTAGAAACGTGTCATTTCCAGGTTTCGAGCGACGAGGTCGAGCATTGCCCTTTGGTTAGTGAATAGAAAATGTTGTTGTCCGAGGAAATTCATTTTGACCCTAGACTACGGACGCCATTTTCATGTCAGGTTGTGGGACCGAGCGGATGTGGAAAAACCTGTTTTTTAAAGTCTGTTTTGGAAAACTGTAATCATACGATGGATATACAGCCTGATAACATTGTCTGGATTTACACTTCTTTTCAACCCATGTACGCCGAACTGCAAAAGAAGAATAAAAAGATTAAATTTGTCGAAGGGATACCCGATTCTTTTGAAGATGAAAGACTGTTTCACCCCGATCAAAATCACTTGATTATTTTGGACGATGTCATTTTTCAGGCCTCCGACCATCCCGAGGTAGTCAGGATTTTTACACAATACAGACATCACAAGAACATGAGCGTCATGATGCTGACTCAGAATGTTTTTCATCGAGGTAAACATAGTCGCACCATCAGTTTAAACAGTAATTATCTGGTGCTGTTTAAAAACCCTCGAGACAGATTACAGACAAATATACTGTCCCAGCAGATATTCCCCGGACGAAAAGCCTTTTTCTTAGAAAGTTTTGAAGACGCCACCAAAGAACCTCACGGGTATTTAATCGTCGACCTCACGCCTACTTGTCCAGAACAGTACAGATTAAGGTCAGGCGTACTGCCCCGTCAGTGGCCCGTCATCTATCTACCTAAATCAAAGTCAAAGCCAGCATGTCTGCGCGTTTAAAAAGGAACGCTCCTTTACTGCGCGCTTTGTGTCACGCCACGCCGCAGAAACGTTAAGATATCCTTAACCATTGTTCCTCGGACTTTCTTCAGTCTCTGTGCGAGCTCTCCTTAAATCTTTTAAAAGGAAACATTCCCCTGACCTCCGCTCAATATCAAAAACTCAAAAAACAAAAGAAAATCATCAGGCTGTTGGCCGATAAAAAAACCAGCCTAAAAACCAAACATCGGACTCTGAGAAAACAATCTGAGGCGTACGGCTGAAAACGACTTGGATGTAAAAATGAGGGCTATATTAAATGAGCAGGGGTTAAATGCCTATGAAAAAATTAAAAAATACAACGCGCTACTGCAGCGATACCTGGCTCTAGTCAAACAAGGAGAGAAAGACGACCGTCGTATCACGCTGACTCTAGCTAAAGAATCGGAGGCGCGAGAAGAAGAATCGCGAGACAAAACGGTAACGCTGGATGAGACGGCTAACGAGGTGCTGCGAAACCTGCCGGCTCGCTATCGTAACAACGGCGAGTACATTATGAAGAAACTAGCCGAGAGCCAGCACGGACTCCCAAGGGAGAGTTTGTGTCTAAGGGGGAGATTGTGAAAGCATCGCACCTGATTGACTTGTTCAAATATCTCTCCGTCTCTCATAAAAAATCCCAACCGCCTGAGGGTTGGACGGGTATTTTAAATACTCAACGTCCCTTTCTCGCTGATGACTAACCCTCGAGCTCGCGAGGAATATCGTCAACTTCAAATGGGAGGACCGTACGAAGATGAGGCGCCGTCGCCCCCACTGAAGGGAAAAAGAAAGAAACGCACACCCTTGGCCCCCCGTTGGAACGAATCGCCCCCGCCGTTAAGAAAAGGAAAGAAACGCACGCCTTTGGCCCCACTCTGGCTTGATTTTACCCCTAATAAATAATGAATGAAACGAGTTGAATTGTCTCGTCTTTATTATTATTATAAACTGTAACAATCTTTAAACATTTGTAAAGAACAGACGGTGTGGTGAAAAGATCCTGCTCTTTGCCGCCTCATACAACGTTGATATTTTCTCACAAATTTCGATACCGTAGCATCGTTCGACATCACATCAGCATCATCACGATACAAAGACAACACATTTTCAAAAGATAGACCGCAGGCTCTGTGACACAAATAATAAACACAGTGCTGACCGCACGCCATAGACAGGACGTGTTGAAGTTGCCGATTGTGGTATGAAATGGTGTCGCAACAACTTTCTAGAAATCGCAAGATGCCTTTAGGGTAATGTGAAAAATCTGGGGGGAATCCAAAAGAATCAAAAAAGAGACCTTTTCGACCCTCCTCGAGCGTGAGCGCCAACCAATGCTCTCCGGGTTCGTGTGCCGGGTGGGTGTTGACGATTATGTAGGCGGGAATTCTGAAGGATCGCCGCTGTAGCTGATCCGAAGCCCACATGCCGCAAAAGTCATCTCCCAGTAAATGTCGCATTATGCCCTCCAATTGGTGATTGTTTCACCATGGCTATCACTAAATATTTAGGCATCGTTCCCAGAAAGAGATTTTCTTGGTTACATATTCGGCAATTTTCCGTGATGGAGTAGGTCTTTACGTTCACGCGGGATAGGGGGTAGAGCGCGTTACCCCTCATTAAGGCCGCCGTGTGCCCTAAACGCATGGCCGGCGAGACGCTGACTTTCTTGACAAACAAAGAGGCCCCCAGTACTTTTAAACGGTGAGTGGTGAGGGGATCGGCCATGAGACAGAAGGCGTCGTTGGCGCTGGTCAGCTTAATTCTCAGATCCACAGAGTTCAAGAGAAGCCTCTCGCAAAAAAATATGTCCGCGTGAATAGGACCCAGCAGGTGAACCTCGTTAGAACCACCGGTGAACCGAGCTCTCTGAACCAAACCCGTTTGGCCCGTTATTTGTCACCGTAGAGTCCATGGAACCGGCCGTGTCTTTGTAAAATAGCCCGGTGCTGAACTGACTTTTTAGCGAGTCTTCTGAATAGTTGAGCAGGGTCTCTATCATCGCTCTGTAGGGGTGAGTGGCGCTGGATTGCGAAATCAGCCTATCCCCCAGAATAACGTAGAAAACCGTAGATGATACTGACCCCCTGCTTGAAATTCAAATCTCTTTTGAATAGCGCTAAAACCTAAATAAATATCCGAACCAATTTTCCTCAGAAAACCGTCCAGCTCTGCCCTGAGCTGATTCACATTGTGATAATAACCTCCCCTAAACCTTTGGCGGTGGACCTCGCTCTCTGACTTCTTCCTCCATTCAAGTAGGCCTCGCCTACAACTCGTCAGTATAACTTTGTTGATATTTTTTATCAAACACTCCTCTCAGTTTGGAAATTCTCACCAAATCCCCCTCCTCAAAGTTCATCTTTAACTCCTTTTTGCTGCGTATGGGAAACGTGCCGTACAGGTTTTCAAACACTCGAGAGGTGTTTTCGACCGTCGTCTGCATAGGCGTCATCTTTATACTTTAATGATAGCTGTTATTGTAGCTTTCAAGCAATTCTTGTAACACATCCAAGTACCTGCGGCTGTTTGTAGCCGTGAAATACCTCCACATTCGTGTTTTCAGCGTACGGTTAAATCTTTCAATCACAGACGCTTTCAGGTCACTGGCTGTTGCAAAATGATTAATACCTCGCTTCTTCATCAAGGCCTCAAAGGTCTTGTTGAAAATTCTTTGCCCGCATCCGTTTGTAACTTTTCAGGAGTCTGGCTATCCTTTAAAATAGAGTCAAAGGCCTTGGAAACTTCTGCCCCTGTTTTTTTCTTTAAAGGTCTGGCATAAGCCCGTTTTGAAAATACATCGATGACCGTTAGCAAGTAACTATACCCGTCGTTGTGTTCAGCCAAGGCCTGCATATCGCAAAGATCTGCCTGGAACTGATTCAAGGGTCGTGGCACAAAAACTCTATTTGTGACAAAATGTATCCTGGCGGGTTTGTGCAAGGTATATGAGTCCTGCTCCGATAAAAAAATCTTTGACTCGCTCCACGCTGACCTTTTTCCCCATTTCGTCCTGCACAGCGCTATGAAGGCGAGCCACCCCTCCAAAACTAGCCGGGTGTGAGGGGTTATAGTACACTTTTTTCATGAAACGTTTTACAGACATGCTTCCATCAACCCCCTCTCGGGCTTTTTGAAAAACAACGGCAAAACGCTTGTTTCTTTATATCATTCTCAGAGTATTTAACGAGTATCTTATAGTGAATCTCGGATTCGTCATTACGCTTTACCTATTTGGAAGCAAATGTAATTGATTGTTACAATTACAATCACTTAGATGTAAGTGATACTACAGTTTTCACAGCCACCTGTGTGTCCCTGTGGGACTCAACAGGCTCACTACTGTCTGAAATTCAGACCCCTTCGGCATGTTCTGTAATTTATTTGGATTACAAACAATATCTTGGCAAGTTTTTTTTTTTGGAATGGTCAGCGTTTGCATGACATTGTTTGTGAAGGTGTGCGGAAGCATACAGGATTCTTATCATTCAACATGTTTTTCAGTTTTACATTTGCCCGTTTACAGCCTGTGTCTTGGCATGACGGCATAGTTGTTAAGCATAGAGAATTCACATCATTCAACATGTTTTACAGTTGACCGTTTCCAGTCTGCCTCTGCCCCAGTGTGATCAATTGTAACAGCCGTCTCCACCTACAGTGCCAAACCAACCGAAAAATAACAAGTACCAAAAATAAAACACAATGTTCTGAACAGACACATTACAGGCACTAACACCAAAAGCTAACGTTTGTATTTTAGAACAAAAGAAAAAAAAGCTTAAACTACTTTCAGCACTAGGCAGTGCATGCTGGGAAATGTGGGTCGTCCCTATGGCTACAATACTCCACAACAAGCGACAGAGTCAAGCTCTAAACTTCGGATGAATCAAAGAAAGATGTGTGTTATATTTGTGTGTGTGCAAAAGAATGGCCTAACCGGCGGCACTTTGTGGATTTTTTGATGCAAAAAGACAATGCAATAAACATTTAGAGCTAGTCAACAGCGTTTACTCACACAATGTTTAACGCGAACATTAAAGACTTTTGTTCGCGGTTGAACAATAAAAGTATCATATTGATCCGCATTAAAGTTTTGTCTTGCACAAATGAGCGGGGCGGAGTGAGAAGGGACATGTGAAAGAATGGTGAGATTGACATGCATGATGTGTTTCGCTCAAAATTTCATTCGTGTTTTTTAAGGGCTTTCTTTAATGAAAATAAATATAGTTTGCATTAAAATGTAAAAGCTGGCTTTTCTACCAGACTCCTGACTGTCATATGAAGATAATTAGCCCGAGGGAGGGTCCCAGTCACAAGTCTGGAAACAGCGTGTGTCACTGACCACTGCGGAGCAGAGACACGACGAGAGCAAACTGTGTTGAGCACAGGATGAAGATGGCTGCAAAAGTTGCATTTTATACTTGCTCGAGACTATTTAGTTTTGTCTACCGAACACGCTGCTTCACTTTGAGTTTTTCTTATTTCGGAGAGAGGGAGAGAGACAGAGATTCTTGTGTGTTTTGCAAGACAGAGAATGGTGAGTTTGACATAGCCAAGTTTTAACCGTTTACAGCCATCTTTTTGAAGGAGAGCTCTTGAAATGACATTTTATTCTTGCGTCGGACTCGTTTAATACGTTTCATCTATTGAAAATGAAAGACATTAAATTCATTCAAGAAGCACAGAGTTTCCTTATTTTAAGTTTCTAAAGCTTTTGTTCTTTTTAGATTAATGAAAATAAACGGATTATTGCAATAAAATGTAACAACATGACTACAAACATGGGCTTTTCTAACATTTAAGCGGACAAAATGAGGTCTAGCTGTTGTTTGTGGTGATCCCTACCCCCTCCAACACACACACACACACACAAACACACACACACACACACACACACACAGTGCCGCAGGAGGGGGGAGAGAGCCGTCAGGATGCACTTTAAAGTAACTCAAGATACAAAGTTTAATTTCATATAGTTTAATGAAATTACCGGCATTAAACCTTTTCACTCCTACCGATCTTTAAATAAAAATATATTTTTTAATTTGTTTTAAATTATTTAATTCAATCCATTAATTAATTCATTTTATTTCCTGTGGGGGGAGTGGGGGGGGATTTGATATAAAAGGGGCGGGGCTTAATAATCAATCAAACTCGATTAAAAAGTGACAGGTGGTGTTCCATATAATCTCGATCACATTCACCCCAGACACTGATGACAGGAGCTAACTGCCCATCAGTACAAAGGATTCTAATCATTCACACACACTCACTCACACACCGAGGGCACAGCTTCGGGAGCAACTTGGGGTTCAGTATCTTGCTCAAGGGTACTTGACGCATGGCTGGGGGAAGCCGCGATCGAACCACCAGCCACAGCCGCCCTCTAGCTCCCAACTGAAAGGTTTAGGAGCACCAGCACAAAATTTAGGAGCACCTCTTATATTGACATGCAACTCCTTGCGATCCTAAGCAACATTTTGCAAAAGGGCTATCCTAGCTGACCTGTGAGCCATGTAAACCCTTTGCCTTTATCACACAATCAAACCTGACACCCCAGTGCTCCCACTACAATCCGCCCGTCTTTAAAACAGTTTGCTCCATCAGTCAGTCTAAGAATAAATAGACCTATACAGAAAATAATGAGGTATAAACAAACAATATTTATTTGAATAGAATATTTTCTATAAAATCTAAGTATAGATTAAAAAGACGGGGAAGAATTTTGGTGCCGATTGGAGAAAAGTCCTTGCTGTGCACTCCGTTTGTGCAGATGGAGGAACCATCTGTTGTTCTCCTCAAAGTTAGTTCTTAAAGTTAACTGGCAGGCTTTGAGTGGTAGCCGTTAGTGGTAATTATGTATTGTGGCAGACATCGTATGCAAGCCCTTGTGTCGCTGCTGTAAGCCGGATAGTTCAGTTCTGATGCATGTCTGCTCCAAGCAGGCCACAGAGGGCAGAACAAGGGCTGAGATGGGGTTCGGTTGACCTGGTGACATCATCGGTCACAGGTCAGACTGACCAATGGTAGCTGGAGCCTAGGTGACCTAGCGTCTAGATGTGAAGTCCTGGAGAATTGTGGGAGACTGGGTTTAATGGGTCTGCTTTGTATACAGAACAAAAGAGCATGTGCTCTCATAATAAAAGGTTCAGTTAAAATCGCACAAATGAATGAATTCATCTGTGGAGTCCCAACATAACTAATGTCAAAATTCTTGATTGACATCTTTTCACATCTATAGCTGCAACACCCACAACAACTGTAATAAGTAAGAGCTTTAAAGTAATTGTTACAATACTCTTAAATTTTATAATTAAGCATTTATTGTTTAGATTAAAGTTATGCTAAATATGTGTGTCGTAACAAAACCCACTGTTGTAACTCATAGTATTAACAAATAGTTAAGAAATTATAAATTATCTGTACTTTACAATTGAGGACATTTTAAGTAATACATTCAAACTGTTACATTTTCAGCTACTAGTGTGACCAGCCAAAATACCACAGTTAACTCCACAACATCAGAAGTTACCTCTACCCCAGCTCGGACCACAGCCCTCACAACAACTACTAGTACCAAGGCTACTACCACTATCCCCACCACGACTACTGCCAGCACAACTGCTACCAGTGCCCTTTCAACAACCAGGGAAACTTCTACTACACCTGCAGTTACAACATTACCTACTTCTGCAGGTACTGTTTTATTGACAAAAAGGGGGTAAGGATGATGATGATCCATAACAAATTATAACTTATATTACGGATTACAAGTTTACCTTATATCAGATACACACCACTGCACCACAGAGAATTGTTGCACTGGGTCAAGGAAGAGGCAATGGAATATCAGTTGCACTTCAGTATAGGCACAGAGGAGGACTGAAAGAATTAAGAATTTCAGGCGCTAGAAAGCCAAACATACATTGGTCTGCCTATTTAAATTCTACCAGCCACTTGAAATACCTAAGCTGTATTAACAAAATAATTTAAAAGGGTATGAACAACAGTTTTGAGAGTAATGGTTTTATACACCAATGATGCACTGCACTGGCAATGCAAATAACTACTAAAAAGAGCCTTGTGCTTCTTGACAAAGATATTAGGAAAAAGGCCTCCATAAACCATAATTTAAACTTTTTTCTCTTATGTAAAGTGTTTTGAAAACATGTTTGCCCCCTTCTAATTTTTTTGCATGTTTGTCACACTTAAATGTTTCAGATCATCAAACTAATTTAAATATTAGTCAAATATAACACAAGTAAACTCAAAATGCTGTTTTTAACCTTTATGGCCATGTGTGAAAAAGTGTTTGCCCCACCTGTTACAACATAACTTAACTGTAGTTTATCACACCTGAGTTAAATTTTGCAAGCCACACCCAGGCCTAATTGCTGCCACACCTGTTCACCTCAATCAAGAAATCACCTAAAATAGGACCTGCCTGACAAAGTGAAGTAGACCAAAAGATCTTCAAAAGCTAGACATCATGCCGAAATCCAAAGAAATTCAGGAACAAATGAGAAAGAAAGTAATTGTGACGCTTTCAATCGAACTTAATCGGGAGTCAAAGTGGCCCGTTCATGTAGGAACACGGTTTTACATGAAAATATTGATTTTGGGCTGTTTAGGGTTTTTATGTGTCTGAATAAACAAAGTCTTGGCTTTCCTACAATGTCAACATTAATGTAAAATTCAAATGATAAGTATACTTTTGAAGCCCTTAAACATAACGTTAGTTTGGAAGGTTTTCCACCCAAACACCCGTTTATTGACAGATGAAACAGGGACAGACAGATTGTAGTTGACAGAGTAAGATAGCTATCTGAATAACATGATTTCACGTAATGAAGACATCACTCGACGTTTAAATTCAAATCCTGTTAGAGGTGCTACATCTGACAACAAATGGGCCGAGCTAATTTTGGATTTTTTCACCGTGTTGGTATGTGATGGTGAAGCGAAGCCTGACCATGGTTGGAGCTTAGAGTCTGACTTGGACGGCTCAGCTATTAGCTCCAATCATGAGAGAGAAAGTGAGTTGGAGGAAGGGAAGGAGGAAGATATTCCACTCATTGCTGACCCGATAATCACATACTCTGTGTGTGATTCTAGTTATTTTAATGATGACAGTGTTAAAGACATTTAGATAGTCCAGGAGTGCCAGTGTAGTTGCAAACTCTACAATGCAGTCTTCACGCGAAGAGGTGGTGAGAAGAGTGACCAAATTAAAGAAATGACTAATGGTAAGTGCTTCTATAGATTAGCTAACTTACATTAACCTTTTGTAAAGGCTATTAAAAGTCACTAGAGCAGGCTAAGAAAGCAGTCTAGCTAGTGTTATCAGTCACAAATGTTGTGTCAGTGTCTGTGACTTAGCCTGGCTATGAGCATCTGTAAGTGACAAAAGGTGAGGAAATAATTGTAAAAATAGCAAAAAAATAGCCTGACGTGTAACAAAAGTATAGGTTGTAAACTGATATGATATCACATAGTGAAAATAGGTTAAGTTTCTGAATATGGGGCCGTATTAATATGGAAATGATCAGGCCTCATTCAACAATCATTCAACATGATTTAGCCAGCCTAAAATCTTTGTGATGACTTTATTTTTAATTTTATGCTGTCATTTTGTAGATGATGTCTGTTTCCCTTTCAAGGGAACTTCAGCGCTGCGTCAGCTGATGCTATGGGGACTGCATCTGAATCTCTGTATCAACTAGACCAATCTTGATAGGGTTAACGTCAACATGTGACGCACGCTGGCGGAACTGGAGTTTACAAAGGGAGCTGGCTTCAATGTTGTCATCAGTCTTCTGATCTTCAGCAAGCGTGCTGGGCCTCTGTCAAAATGATGAGTGTGAAGCGGTTCTGGCAGTACATTCCTCCCTGCCCAGGTGTTATTCCCACCGGCAACACGTGTTTAGGTTAGCTGTTTTGGGTTGAGAGATCACTCTGTCAGCCCTCGAGGTTGACTGCGAGCAGCGTGAGCGTCTCCTCGTGAGCTCTCTCCGCGCTCCAATTGGTGCGGGTCCTGCGCCAAGGCAGCCCCACGGCAGCACTAAGAACGGGAGGACACGCTAATCTGCTAATTCCCACCCGTTTTTGGGACCGGAAGCCCGCATCGCGGCTTCTTCCAACCGGAACGGGGGACGTGTTCAGAGGCCACACACATTGTGTCTGCTGTCTGGACTGAGAGCAGGCTCTGTCAGCCCTGAGGGGGTGACTGTGAGCAAGGTAAGTGCCCTCTCTGAGGAGAGATAAGATGCTCCGCTCTCGACTGACTGTTTGTTGTTTGTTGAAACAGTCTACCCCCATTCGGGATCCGGAAGCCCGCGCTGAGTCTGTGCCGTTTTCCGCCCGGGATGTGGAGCCTGCGCAGAGAGGATCCGGTTCTGAGGAGCTGGATGTCCTGAGAGCGGGAAGCAGGGAGGAGCTGCTGGAGGCGGTTTCCCAAGAGAGGAAAATGGTGGCTAGGCTCAATATTGCCTGGCCAGCGGAGCATCAGGACACTCATCGCCGGAGTAAGCTCGATGAGTGTTTCCTTCTAGCCCCACCTCCACGCCCACATCTGGACCTACCATTCCAGATCTCCACACCGAGGTGTCGAAATCCTGGTCCAAGCCGTATTTTGCACGGTTTTCTAGCCCTACTGGTCGCCAGTCTGCGTAGATCAATGGGTACAAGGAGAATGGCTATGGCGTCATGCCAGGTATTGAGGAGACGCTGGCGGTGTATTTATCGCCACAGGTCTCATCCTCCGTTAAGAGGATGCCTTTAAACCACTGCCTTAAGACCTGCATCACCGTGCAGCAGGCAGGCCAGAGCTGCGTCCTCTACAGAGGCCTGTAGATGTTCCTTTCCGGATAATTCCTGCCATACCAGCACTCGAGGCCCCCACTCCAGGTCCCCCAGACACCAGCCTCGAGCAGTTGGTTCCCCTGAGGGACTTTTCTGCCCACTTGGGAAGCTTGACCCAGCATGTCGCACTCAGTTTTGCGCACCGTCCGACAAGGTTACAAGCTTTAGTTCCAGTCCAGACCCCCAAGATTCCGAGGGATCTTGAAAACAAGGGTCGACCGAGTACAAGCACAGGTGATGGAGCGAGAAATACATTCTCTCTTGTACAATGGGGCCATAGAAAAAAATCCCCACCTGAGAGATGCATACCGGGTTCTACAGCCAGTACTTCATACTCCCGAAGAGAGATGGTGATTTGCGCCCCTATTAGATCTTCGTCACCTGAACCGTTCTCTGAAGAGACTTCGATTCAGGATGCTGACGATCCCTATAATTGTGGGTCAAATTCAGTCAGTGACTGGTTTGTCACGCGTACTTCCATGTCTCTATCATTCCTGGACACCGGAAGTTCCTGCGATTCCCTTTCAGGGGCAAAGCATACCAATATCAGGGTGCTTCCCTTTAGCCTAGCACTCTCCTGTCGCACCTTCACGAAGTGTATGGTCTCTGCCCTGGCTCCTCTCAGACTCCCGGGGTCCGTATCCTCAACTATATAGACGACTGGTTGTTTTTATCCCAGTCACGTCTCACCACCGTACGGCATCGAGATGTCATTCTTGCGCAGATGTGGTGCTTGGGGTTGAGGCTCAATGCGAGCAAAAGCACGCTCACTCCAAAACACAGGATCACAGGAGTAGTGTGGGACTCGGTTACGCTGTGGGCACAACTGTCTCCTGCACGAGTTGGGTCAATCTTGACCATGGTGTTCAGGGTGCAGCAAGGCTGACATCTCACTGCATTACAGTTTCAGAGACTGTCAGGCCTTATGGCGGCAGCATCCACCGTGATTCCGCTTGGATTGCTCCACATGAGGCACCTGCAGTGGGGACACAGGGTTTTCCCCGAGGGGCAATCCTTTCCGCCTGATCAAGGTTACATGCAGCTGCATGCGTGCCTCAGACAGGTGGGGACAACGGGTGTTCCTGACCCAGGGCCCAGTGCTGGGAATGGTGTATCACTGTCGCATGCTTTTGACGGACGCCTCCAGCACAGGATGGGAGCGGTCTTGGAAGGCTGCTCAGCCTGAGGTCTGTGGTCGACACCGCACCGATGGCACATTGCCTGGAGATGCGAGCGGTCTTGTTGGCCTTACGACATTGTTAGCCCCCAGATCTCAGGAGCCACCACGTGCTTGTCCACTCCGACAACACAGCGATGGTCTCCTACATAAATCCACAAGTTGGTCTGAGGTCGCGCCCTCTGTGCAGACTGGTGCACCAGATCCTCGATGGTCCCAGGGAAAGTTGCTCTCGCTCAGAGCACTTTTCATACCTGGGTACCTCAATGACAGAGCAGACATCCTGTCGAGGCAGGGGCCGAGGCCCGGGGAATGGAGATGATATGGAGGAGATTTGGCAGAGCAGAACTGGACCTGTTTGCGTCCCCGGGGAATGCTCATTTGGCCCCTCTGGTTCTCCCTTGTGTATCCAGCGCCCCTGTGGCTGGATGCCATGGTGCAGCCATGGCCGGCGCTAGGGCTGCACCATTGCAGCCTGCTCCCGGGGGCCCAGCTGCTGCTCGTTGCCCCACTCTGGCCCACCATAATCTGGTTTTCGGACCTGGTAGCCCTCCTGGATGGCCCCCCGTGGGAGATTCCCGTCAGGAGGGACCTGCTTTCGAAGGGCCGAGGTGAAATATTTCATTACAGATATCAAAATAAAACAGGAAGTCTAAGAACAAAACTTAAACACAGACTATAATGTCAATAATCAAACATTCCACCAAATCTGAGGATGAGGCCTCCGGCTCGAGTCAGATTCACTCTGTGGGATCTGATAGTGGTGCTCGAAGGACTTAACTACAGCACCGTTCAAGCCAATGGACGATACATCAGACAGGTGTCTGGCCTTAAAATTGGCATTCTTGCTGCCCATGACTTCTCTTAAGAGAGTGGAAGATCTGCATGCCCTGTCAGAGGCTCCTGCTTACCTGGAGGTCATTCCAGGCGCAGTTAGAGCCATCCTGCATCCTAGGCCGGGATATTTACCCCAAGTACCCATTGAGGTGGCCCGGCTGGTGGTCCTGCAGGCGTTTCATCTTCCCTCAGTTTCGGCGGAACAGGAAGGTAGGCTGCGACTGCTCTGTCCGGTCAGAGCCCTCGAGATTTATGTCCGCAGGACATGTCAGTGGCGCAATTCAGACCAGTTGCTGGTATGCTTCGTGCCCCTTCGTGAGGGCTGCCCGGCTACCAAACAAACTATTAGCAGGTGGATTGTTGAGGCTATCGCTTCAGCTTACGAGGTGCGCGGATTGCCTTCACCTCTGTTGATAAGAGCCCGTTCCACACGGAGTATGGCATCCTCCATAGCTTGGTGGTCGGAAACCCCTGTGCCTGTGAGTGGCTTGCTTCAGTTGATCAGAAGGCTGACAACAACTGTAAAGCCGGCTCCTTTTGTAACCTCCGGTTCCGCCGGCGTGCGTCATGTGTTGACGTTAAACCCAATCAAGATGCGGTCACGCTGAGGGGGTTCCCCATAGCATCAGCTGACGCAGCGTATCGTTCCCTATCAGGGAACCATGGTTACATACGTAACCGGGGACGTTCCGTTTCAAGGGAACTTCAACGCTGCGTCAGCTGACGGGGAACGCAGTACCAAGCATGTATGTCTTATTAACTGTAACATCTTATTTAACTTCAACATACATATAGGGTTAATTGTCTGTAGTGTCACCTCCTCAGATTTTGAGAAATATATCACAAAATACTGTAAATAATGCAAGAATAACAGAATGATACATAAATCCATATCAATGTCTGTGCATGTGACAAAAGGTATTGACCAAGATAGATGCATAATGAAATACATGTATAACTACAAAATAATTGTATAGTTAGTGAATCACTCTTTATTCATTCTTTACTTTCTTGTCTTGTCTTGTTTTTACAGGTCCATTACAAGTCATGAGCGATTACCTGATGTGGACATGTGAGTGCACACGATGGTGTTTAAATATTAAATAATAATGAATAAATATTAAATAATATTGAATATATTCTGTATTATTACATTAAATTACACTAATTTAGATTATATTACATTATTATGAACATAATTGGGCTAAATTTTGTGCAAGTGGCTATATTAATTATTCTGCATTAGTTTTATATCAAAAATAATTATATGATATAACATGTACATATTATTATATTTAAATACGATATTATATTATATATGCACATAATTTGTTCATATTTGATCAATTTTCTAGTATTTCTTTATGGATTGGATATGGACTTGTAAGTTTGTGCATGTGCCTGTGTGCACGTGGCTCTTTTTTATATATAAATAAAGTTTATTATTTAATATTGTTCATTATATATTCTTGATATTATATTTAAATACACTATTATAAATTAAAAGGTACTCTATATTTGTTCTTATTTTATCAGTTGTATTCAATTCATTTAGGATTGTTGTCTACACGGGCATCTAGGCCTATTGTACTGTGTATGTGCTTGTGCATGTGCACATTTATGCTTGAAGGTATGTGTATGCAAATGTGGGGTATGACTTTGGACCAAATAAATGTGTGTTCCTTTTACCTTGAGTCTTAATAAATGTGTTTTAATCAATGTGGAAAATGGCTGAAAATGATGGAGCAGGTCACCATTGAGATCAATCAGTCTGGAGCTTTGGGACTCCAGCTAACCGCAGTGAGAGCCATTATCTACAAATGGTGAAAACATGGAACAGTGGTGAACCTGCCCAGGAGTGGCTGGCAGACCAAAACAAACCCAAGAGCGCAGCGACGACTCATCCAAGAGGTCACGACAGACAACATCCAAACAACTGGTAGGCCTCACTTGCCTCAGTTCAGGTCAGTGCTCATGACTCCACCATAAGAAAGAGACTGGGCAAAAATGGCCTGCATGGCAGAGTTCCAAGACGAAAACTACTGCTGAGCTAATAGAACATTAAGGCTCATCTCATTTTTGTCAGAAAACATCTTGAGGATCCCCAAGAGTTTTGGGAAAATACTCTGTGGACTGACGAGACAAAAGTTGAACATTTTGGAAGGTGTGTGTCCCATTGCATCTGACGTAAAAGTAGCACCGCATTTCAGAAAAAGATCATACCAACAGTAAAATATGGTGGTGTGATGGTCAGGGGCTGTTTTGCTGCTTCAGGACCCGGAAGAATTGCTGTGATAAATGGAACCATGAATTCTGCTATCTATCAAATAATCCTGAAGGAGAATGTCCGGCCATCTGTTCGTGACCTCAAGCTGAAGCAAACTTGGGTTCTGCAGCAAGAAAAAGATCCAAAACACACGAAAAAGTCAACCTCTGAATGGTTGAAGAAAAACACAATGAAGGCCTGAATCCTATTGAGATGCTGTGGCATGACCTTGCTCATGCTCGAAAGCCCTCCAATGTGGCTGAATTATAACAATTCTGCAAAGTTGAGTGGGCGCTGTAAAAGAATCATTGCAAGTTATCGCAAATGCTTGATTGCAGCTGTTGCTGCTAAGGGTGGCCCAACCAGTTATTAGGTTTAGGGGGCAAACACTTTTTCACACAGGGCCATGTAGATTTGGATTTTGTTTTCCCTTAATAATAACAACCTTCATTTAAAAACTGTGTTTACTTGTGTTATCTTTGACTAATATTTAAATGAGACTGATGATCTGAAACATTTAAGTGTGACAAACATGCAAAAAAATCAAGAAGGGGGCAAACAATTTTTTCACAACACTGTATTCTTTTGTGCCCTGTCTACCATGCCTTTTTTTCTGGTGTTTATCTTTCTTTACATCACAAAAAACAGAAATGTTTATGCACAGCTTTGCTCATGTTTTTCATCTTTTTTAAATAAATAGGATTCAAAGTGGAAATGTCAGTCAAATTAGACAAGGCATTCACAGCTGAATTATATAATGCAGCAAGTTCTACATACAAGGAGCTCGAATCAAGGATTAATTCAGTGGTAAGTGCATTATTAACACCATATCCAATTCTAACTTGTATTTTCAATTCTTTGTGTTCTAATGTTAACCATATCTCTCTCACAGTTACTGGAGCAATATAAAAGAATCACAGGGTTTATCAGTGTTTTTGTGACGGGATTCAGGTATGATGATTCTGGCACTAAAACATTTGATGGCAGGAATACATACATATTTTAAATCACAACTTTGGCTTCTGTTTGTTCTTACAGAGAAGGAAGCATAATTACAGACTTTGTTGTTCAGACAACACAAGTTAATCCGGGTGAAGTGGCCAAAGCAAATCAAAAACTCCCAGAAGCATTGCAGCCTATTGCCCCTGTCATTGGCTCAGTTACTGCATTTTACAACAGTAAGTTCAAGAAAGCTAGTAGTTTATTACTTTTTGTTTAACTTGATTTAATTCCTAACTGATCTCTTTTACTTTCTTCAAAGGTCCAACTTCAATCAGCTTTCCAAGTCTCACTTATACTGGTAGCCCCATGACGCTGACGTGTGGGCCCCCTCCTAAAAACATTAATGTGGGACAAATTTCTGGTTTTAAGTGGAAATTTTATGAACGAGAAATCAATGGCAGTGAAAGGATTAAAATAACTGCTTCTAACATGACGTCTATGCTTACAGTTAGCAACGTCATCCTTCCTGATATCGGTAAGTCAAAGCTAGTTGAATTTGTTAACTAATAAGAATTCATTATACAATTTGAATAATACAGTAGTTACCCAAGTCACTATATAAACCTACAATAAATCTCACATTAAATGTTGTACTGAAAGTACCAACAGTCATACACAAAAAATCAATGTATCAGTATCAAATTCACAGCAATAATGAAATACTGACATATTTACAATTATCAGTTTTACTTTATTTTACAGTTTACCGATGCAATCGTTAATACTTACTTCTCTTAATTACAGGACGTTACAAATGTACTCTTAGGGGCGATGTAATGAATTTCCTCCAAGAAGGAGTTTTAACAGGAAATGAAATCAAACAAGCTCCCATTGTGCGACTACAGAGGAAACTTAATGTTAAATGCAAAGAGGGACAGATACAACCACTTCAGTGTTGTGTGCAGTCCTCCTATAGAGTGAGGTGGTTTCAAAACGAAACAGTTTTACCAATAGGTAAGTAACTGACACTGAAAACTTCTCAATCTGATCATGCTGAGAAGCTGACACAGCTATTACCAGTTTAACAATGCAAGTGTTCACAGGTTTCACTGACAACGGAGAAACCTACTGCATCAAGCATGATTACCAGCAAGAAAGCTGCAGTGGATCTCTGCCAAAACAAAAACATTTTATATGTAAAGTAGATGAACCAAAGGGTTATGAAATGACAACAGCAATGGCCATTTTCAGTGATGGTAAGAGCAAAATTTGAAATGTGACTCTACTGTTCCTTTGCTGTTTACTATTATTTTGTTTAACACTAATTGACTATTTAACTCTTAAGGTGTTACATGTGATGATGCTCAGTATGGGACTGGACGAGAAGGTGACACATCAAGCATAGGATGTGATATAGGTCAAGAGGGAAGCAAGACCGCTGTCTGTCAAAAAACACGAGCATGGAAACTTATTAGGGACACCTGCATCATAACACAAATCAAAGAATTATTCATTGATTCACAGGTAGGTGATCTGGGGATAACAAATCAAACCCATTACAAATCTCTGAAACATATAGTACACCATACAGGAAAATATAAGTTATTAACACCAAATCAGTAATGCTATGTGTGAATGTGAAAAATTATTTGGGGCATACCAGTGAGTGACTCTGAGTTCAAACAAAATACATAGATTCGCTGAGCTCCGGCGCTAACAAATCCCTTATCTGTCCTTTCTTTTTCTTATTAGGAAAGAGCAGTTTATAAACATCCAAGTACTGTAGCAGGTCATATCAGCTGTAACTAATTAATGTTAATTCCGTGAATAACTTGACAACAGGCCAAAATTGACTGCGTATGTTATTAATGTGGGTCTACCAAGGTGAAACTACAATGTTCCAAAGATGTACTACAAAAAGCGCATCTTATTTCGCCCTGTGCATTCTTACCATGTTGTTTCCAGCAGTGAATATAAATGTGGACAACCTGGGGAAAAATATTACTTCATTAACAAGGTTGGAATGGAAAATAACAAAGAAATATAGGCATGGATGCCGGAATTCAGTCACAGTTGGGGGTGTTGAGAGAAGCTCAGTCTATATAATGACTTCATACTAAATGGTATACGATATTCATGTATTTTGTATTAATTTGAATGGCCAGGATAACTTATGTCTAATAGTTATTAACAACAATTTGGGAATGTTTTACAGTACAGCAGACAGTATATAACGCAGATCTATATCTTTACTGTTAACAGAGACTCCAATCTCCAGTGTAGTTCATACACTTCATTGATAAACCACAGTGTAGAGTAACCACATCTTTATGACCACACTTATGTCTTTATTCACACGCTCTGTGTCTTTCTGAGACTGCTTTATGTGAACGACGGAATGGCAGGTTGCTTTAAATGTTGCTGCCACAAGGACTTGGTACAGCATTTTCTCCTTTCCTTTCCTAAAGCATGGTCCAGTGTACACTAGTTGTTAACTCTTCTTCCAGCCCTGCTTTCAAAATAAAATGAAAACTAAGGAATGACTTGTCGCATGAAGATCTTCAACATTCTGGCATCAGTTAACCAAAGAGCTGATAAGGTGTTAAAGATGGTGAGAGACAACAACTTGTACATTGAGGAACCGTAAACTTGCCTAAATTTTATCTTAAGCAAAATTGATGTTCTGAAAAAGGGGAAAAAAAGAATTATTTGCTTCTTGCAACAGCCATGAAAAATTATAAAAAAACATAGAGAGTCTGCTTAATGAGGCTGAGCGATACAGGTGCAGATGGGCTCTGAGACTGTACGGGATACTGGAGGAAAAGGAGGAGAATGTCAAACAAAAAGTGATAGACATCTGTCAGCGTATTGCCCCCACCCAAGCTATGAACCATGCCATTGATGTTGTGCACCAAATCGGAAGGAGGGATGCCGGTACCTCGCTCTTTGCCTTCCGAACAGCAAGGGATGATGCCTAGAGATTGGCCCAAAATCATGCCTTCCTAAGGGAGAAGAAGCTTCGCTTCAGTGAGGATCTCACCCAGACCAAAAAGAAGACCTGAGAAAAGCTGTGGCCCTGCATCGTTGAAGCTCGAAAGAATGGAAAGCAGGCTTTCATAGAGGACATCGAGATCTTCTAAGACACGTCTTCTGGAATCACTATACAACTTCTATGTGATCACTAAACTTTTTTCCCTCTCTTCCCTATCGCTACATTTAAGAGTAAGGATAACAGCTTTTCTTCAAGCGGAAGTCACGATTGAAGGATTTGAGTGTGTGTGTGTGGGGGGGGTGTGGGGAAGCTTTTGCAGTTCCTTCCTCGCCGCGGTCAGTGGGAGGTCAAGGATCAGAGTGTGGCTAGTCACGCTCCCCCTTTTAAGGACTGGGGATCGGCTAGCCGCCCTCAGCAGCCTACCAGGGAGGACTTCAGAAATATTATTAATAAAAAGCAGTCCTGATGGTCTTGCGCCCAGTCTGGTGGTGGTAGCGCTGCGGGGTGGGGCGCGTCCAATATCTGCTTACTCTGTCCCGCTACCCTCACAAAAGCTCTCCACCTCCGTCACCTTTGGTTGGATTTGGATTTGGATTGTTGAATGTCCCGTGTTTAAATCACGCTATCTCGCAGGACACGGGATATCTAACATCCCCGCAACAGAAAGTGTTCAAATTAATGCCACTATCAGAGAGTCTGGTAGCATGGACCTTCTGCTAGGCGTTTCTGCATGAATCCAGTTTATTCGTTTTCCTCCGCGTTTCAACGGCGTGGTCTCCACTTCCGTGAAGCCAGAGTTACATTTACATTTAGTCATTTAGCAGACACTTTTAGCCAAAGCGACTTACATATGAGGAAGACAATGGAAGCAATTATAACAACACAAGGTGACAAAAAGCATAAGTGCATCAAAAACTAGTCTGATTGTATATAAAGCTAAGGATATGAAGGGTTTTTTATTACATAAGAAGAGATAGAAAGGAAGAAGAAGTTGGTGTTTTTTAAAGGTGGCTACAGAATCTGCTGATCTTGTAGAAGCAGGAAGATCATTCCAACAGTGGAATGGAATGGATCCAGAGAAGGTGCGCGAGAGTGATTTCTTTCCTTTTTGGCATGGTACCACCAGACGTTCGTTTGCAGAGGGCAGGGACCTGGCAGGAACATAGGTCTGTTTTAGCAAGCAAAGATATGATGGTGCAGAATCAGTGATGGTCTTGTAGGCCAAGAGCATCGCTTTGAACTTGATGTGGGCGACAACGTTGGCACACTTACTTTCACAAGAGCTACAAACTCTTCTGAGAAAAGAGGCCATAGAACGTGTTCCTCTTCCAGAGAGAGATTCAGGTTATTATAGCAGATACTTCCTGGTCCCCAAGAAGGATGGGGGGTGCGTCCAATCTTAGAGCTTCAAGGCTTAAACCTTCAAAGCACTCAAGTTCGAAATGTTAACCGTAAAGATGGTCGTGTCGCAAATTCAAAATTGCGATTGGTTCGTCATGATCGATCTGATCGATCGATCTATATTCCACATAGAAATATTACTACAACACAGGAAGTTTGGCACAATTGTCTCCCGCTCGAATCGAGAGCATTCGGTATACCCTGAACAAAGTCAGGCTACGTCAACATCTCACTGTTCTTCAGTGTCAAAAATTGTTAGGCCTCATGGCATCAGCATCCACGATGATCCCTATAGGGCTGTTACTCATGTCACCATTTCAGTTGTGGCTCAGAGCCAGGGGATTTCATCCAAGGGCCATTCCTCAGAGGCTGATAAAAGTGACGCGCCGTACACTCACTGTGGCTCATACCCCGGTTTCTTACCTTCGGTCCCACGCTAGGCGTACCTTGTCGTCGCAAACTGCTAACGAAGGACACTTCCCTGACAGGCTGGGGTGCGGTCTTAAGTATTCATCCAACCCAAGGGGAAGGGGAGGGTCATCAGCTCGAGTGGCACATCAACTTCCTAGAGTTCATGGCTGTATGTCTGGCCCTGAAATACTTTCTCCCCCAGTTGAGGGGCTGTCATGTCTTAGTTGGGGTGGACAGTACAGCAACAGTCTCAGAAATAAATCACCAGGGAGGTCTGCGCTCATGCAATCTAAACAGGATAGCAAGGCAGATATTTCTCTGGGCCCAGGACAAGCTCCTGTCACTCAGTGTACATTCATACATGGCCCAAGATGCGCGTGTATGCTTTCCCTCCAGTCGCTCTGCTCCCGGAAGTTCTAGCCAGGGTACGCCAACTAGGGTCCGACCTCTTATTAATAGCGTCTCGTTGTACGACCAGGATATGCTTACTCCACCAGGAAAAATTATGCCAGTAAATGGGGTGTCTTTGACAGATGGTGTACGACACATGATGTAGATCCAGTTAACTGCCAGGTTGCTTCAGTTCTGGGTTTTCTGCAGGACAAGTTTATGTGGCCGCTCTTCTGGCTTGCCATGCCCTGGTGGGTGGGGTGCCGCTGGAGAGGGATCCTCTGCTTGCTTGCTTTATTCGCAGGGCCAGGCGGTTGAGGCCTCTTGTAAGAACCAAGATTCCTTCATGGGACTTGAAGTCCTTGAGGGACGCTTCCTTTGAACCTCTAGAGTCAGCGTCCAACAAGCTTCTGATCCTGAAGATGGTTTTTCTTCTTTGAAAATAATTGGGGATATGCAGGCTCTGTTGGTGTCTCCATCCTGCTTAGACTTTGCCCCAGGTATGGTGAGAGTGATTTGCATCCTCATTCTGACTACCTAAGGTCCCTTTCTCAACTGCACATCCTGTTACTCTGGAAACCTTCTGCCCTCCGCCATTCGTAATGCCGCATCAAAGATGCTATATTTTCATGTAAGGGGGCACCCTTACATGAAAATATAAATTGAACTAGAGAATGGAGCAATCCACATTCATTTTTAATTACGAATAAAGTAAAGGAAATTACATTCAAAATTCTTCATGCTTATTATCCATGTAATGATGTAATCTCGAAATATATGCCCACTGTAAATGAAGAATGGAGCTTTTGCTCACTGGAAATAGAAACCATAAATCATTTGTTTTATAGCTGTCCACACAGCTCCTCTTTGTGAGCCTATCTCCTAAATCTTATTTTACTTCTTAAACTCCAATCCCTCTTTACAATATGTAGTCAAGTTGTTCATCCTCCTTGGAACATTCTTTATCCACAAATCCCAATTTATGAAGAACAAACCTATTTTCCATGTCTTTATGTTTGATATAAAGATATGTTTGATATAATATGTTTGGTATACTACTAGCCTACTTGTGTTTTTGTAGTTCAAAACATTCCTCCAGAGCGATACGTCTTCTTTCTAGATGATCACATTACGTCAATTTCAGCAGTCACGGTCTCCCAGGTAAACTTTTATTCATATCATATCAATAATATAAGCTTATCAATTTTATAGTTTTGAATGAGGGCCTTCAGTATTTGGATGAAGAAGCTTTAGTAGCTACAGCTGCTATGTCAAGGTGTCAGATACATATTTACATATTTATATTATCAACATTTAAGTAAATGTTGTATTCAGTTCAATTTTCAATTCAATTGTATTTATATAGTGCAAAATCATACCAGAAGTTATCTCACTGCACTTGTTCTATAGATCAGGTCAGGTCTAGACAGTACTCTTTGTAATATTATTTACAGAGACCCAATAATTGCCAACATGAGCAAGCAGAGGAGAGAGACAAGAATGCATAAAACTATGGGAGAGAGAAGATGCCAAGTTATTAACATGCATTAATGGGATAAGAATGCATACAGATGTAGAGAGAGACAAGAGAGGTACATCATGGGAAGTCGTCCAGCAGCCTAGGCCTATAGCAGCACAACTAAGCTGGCCCTAACTATAAGCTTTATCAAAGAGGAATGTCTTAAGCCTACTCTTAATTGTGGAGATGGTGTATATCTCCCAAACCCAAGCTGGGATCTGATTCCACAGGAGAGGAGCTTGGTAGCTGAAGGCTCTGGCTTCCATTGTACTTTTGGAGACTCTAGAAACCACAAGTAACCCTGCATTCTGGGAGCGCAGTGTTCTAGTCGGATAATAGGGTACTATGATCTCTTTAAGATACGATGGTGCCTGACCATTAAGCGCTTTGTAGATGAGGAGAAGGATTTAAATGATATTCTGTATTTTACAGGGAGCCAGTGCAGAGAAGCTAATATTGGAGAAATATGAATCATAAGGGACTTCTTCGGTCAGCCTGATAATAAAGAATTGCAATAATCCAGCCTAGAAGTAACAAATTCATGGAGTAATTATCTGCCATCATTTTGAGACAGCAATGTTCCATGACAAAGGCATTCCTGAAAGTTTGTTTCATGTGTGAGTTAAAGGACAAATCTTGATCAAAGATAACTCTGAGGTTCCTTACGGTGGTGCTGGAGGCCAGGACAATGCCATCTAGAGTAACGTACCAGGTTACGTATGTAACCATGGTTCCCTGATAGGGGAACACGTGACGTACGCCGGCGGAACCGGAAGTATAAGGGGAGCCGGCTTCACTGTTGTCGTCAGCCCTCTGATCGACTGAAGCAAGCCGCTCACCGGCATGCCGGAAGTATGGCAGCGAGACACAGCGTCTCGTTCCCTATCAGGGAACCATGGTTACATACGTAACCTGGTACGTTCCCTTTCAAGGGAACTTCAACGCTGCATCAGCTGACGCTATGGGGAACGCAGTACCAACTCCGCCATGCTGAAGGGATGCCTGTCAGAGTGTGAAGCCAGCAGGGCACAGGGCAGCAGGGCACAGGGCAAGACAAGAGAGCCACAGATCCTGGATTATTTAAGCGGTCTAGGCTGTAAAATCTCACAAAGGTGTGAGGCGAGGACCATCCCGCAGCATCGCATATATTGGAGAGGGGGCTTCCCGACCACCAAGCTCTGGAGGATGCCATACTCCGTGTGGAGTGAGTTCTTATCGACAGAGGTGAGGGCAAACCGCGCACCTCGTATGCCGAAACAATAGCCTCAACTATCCACCTGCTAATAGTGTGTTTGGAAGCCGGGCAGCCCTTACAAGGGGGGCCTGAAGCATACCATCAATTGGTCCAAATTGCGCCACTGGGATGTCCTACGGACATAATTTCAGGGCCTACCTTCCTGTTCCGCCGACTCTGAAGGAGGATGGAACGCCTGCAGGACTACCGGCCGGGCCACCTCAGGATGCAGGATGGCTCTAACTGCGCCTGGAACGATCTCCAGGTTAGCAGGAGCCACCGACAGGGACTGCAGATCTTCCACTCTCTTGAGAGAAGTCATAGCCAGCAGAAATGCCATCTTTAAGGCCAGACACCTGTCTGATGCATCGTCCAGTGGCTCGAACGTTGCTGTGGTCAATCTATCCAGCGCCACTGTCAGATCCCACAGAGGGACTCTGACTCGAACCGGAGGCCTCATCCTCAAGGTGCCACGAAGGAAACTGGTAACAAAGCGGTGCTTCCCAAGTGTGCAGCCATCCACCAAACTGTGGAATGCTGCGAACGCAGCCACATACACCTTAAGTGTAGCGGGGGAAGAGTCCAGCCGAAAACTGGCTATGGAGGAACTCCAGCACTGAAGCCATCGGGCAGTGAACTGGGTCAAGATGGTGCTCCAGGCACCATGTAGTGAAAATTTTTCACTTGTCCGCATGCAGTTTCCTCGTGGCAGGGGCTCTAGAGTGTAAGATGGTCTCAACTACCTCGGTAGAGAGACCGGCAGCTCGGAGGTGGTCCCTCTCAGGGGCCAGACCCACAGCTTTAATTTCCCTGGCTGGGGATGGAATATTTCGCCATGATTCTGCGACAGCAGGTCCCTCCTGACGGGAATCTCCCACGGGTGTTAAGGTTAAGGTAGTTTGTTTGGTTGGACACAGAATACAAGGCAGGACACAACGTCGGCGGTAGGGGAACAAATAAGGTTTATTTGTAGTTTTTCCAGAGAGGTGAGAGCGGGAACGGCTGGAAGCCAGATAGACAGGTAGGTGGAGGTAGCGTGTCCGCATAACCAGGGGATGAAGGGTGTTGGCTGGTAGGCTGAGAGTTCCTGGAGGAGTTGCAGGAGCGGGGAGGAACGAGGCAGGCAGGCAAGAGGTGGTTGGAGGATCCACGGAGCGAGACAGGCAGACGGGAAGATCTCTGGATGTGGAGACAGAGGGAAACAATAAGGAGCTGCGACAGAACACTCGAACAATCTTCATAGGTAGTTGTAGAGGGAAGAGCCCGACGTAAATACCACGGTAGGGGTGTTTAAATACTGCAGGAGATGGTGATGAACCGGGATGAGTTGCAGGTGTGCAGGTAGGCGGGGCGCAGGTGAGTGATTGCAGGTGTGGAGGAGAGAGAGACTGGTCTGCTCCGTGGAAGGCTCCAGATGAACAAAACAAGACAGACAGGAAACACAAGGCAGGGAAAAACACTGGGAAACATGAGGAAGTAGAGGGAAGATATTCCCAAAACCCTGACAACGGGGGGAAGAGTCCAGGAGGGCTACCAGGCCCGAGAACCAGATTCTGGCGGGCCAGAACGGGGCCACGAGCAGCAGCTGGGCCCCTGTTCGGCGAACTCTCTCTAGAACCCCCGAGAGCACAGCTGTAGCCCCAGGGGCGCTGGATACACAAGGGAGAACCAGAGGGGGCAGTGAGCGTTGTCTGAGGACGCGAACAGGTCCACTTGTGCCCTGGCGAATCTCCTCTATATCATCTGCACTGTCTCGGGGTGCAGTCTCCATTCCTCGGGCCTCGGCCCCTGCCTCGACAGGATGTCTGCTCTCATATTGAGGTACCCAGGTATGAAAAGTGCTCTGAGAGAGAGCAACTTCCCCTGGGACCACAAAAAGGATCTGACGCGCCAGTCTGCACAGAGGGCGCGACCTCAGACCGCCTTGTCGATTTAAGTAGGAGACCACCGCTGTGTTGTCGGCTCTCAGCGGACAAGCACGTGACAAGCAACAAGACCGCTCGCATCTCCAGGCAATTTATGTGCCATAGATGCGGCGTCAACCACAGACCTCGGGCTGTGCGGCCTTCCAAAACCGCGCCCCATCCGGTGCTGGAGGCGTCCGTCGAAAGTGTACGACGGTGAAACACCATTCCCAGCACTGGGCCCTGGGCCAGGAACACCCTTTGTCTCCACCTGTTTAAGGTACGCATGCACCTGCGTGTAACCTTGATCAGGCGAAAAGGATTGCCCTTCAGGGAAAATCCGGCGTCCCTGAGCCACCGCTGCAGCTGCCTCGTGCAGCAATCCAAGCGGAATCGCGGTGGACGCTGCAGCCTTGAGGCCTAACAGAGCGAGCTCTCAACCCAAAACAACCAACCGAAACACATGAGTTGCCGGTGGGGATAATCCGCGGGCAGGGAGGAAGCACTGCAAAAACCGCTTCACACTCGTCATTTCCACAGAGACCCAGCGCGCTTGCTGAAGATCAGAAGACTGACGACAACAGTGAAGCCGGCTCCCCTTAAACTTCCGGTTCCGCCGGCGTACGTCACGTGTTGACGTTAAACCCAATCAAGATTGGTCTAAGTTGATACAGAGATTCAGAGGCAGTCACGCTGAAGGCGTTTCCCATAGCGTCAGCTGACGCAGTGTTGAAGTTCCCTTGAAAGGGAACTATATCTTCAGATAATGGTTTTTGGGACCAAGAACAATAACTTCAGTTTATCATCATAAAATTGCAGCGCATCCAGATTTTTATGTCCTTAAGATATTCTTGAAGTTTAGCTAATTGGTTAGTTTCATCTGGCTTGATCGATAGATATAATTGGGTATCATCCGCATATCAATTAAAGTTTGTGGAGTGTTTCCTAATAATAATTATTAGACTCTGTAATGGCAGATTCACAATATTAAAGGACGGATCGGTATTGGGGCCAAAAAAATTGTTATTGCGATATCCCTAATACCAGAATATTCTTTTAGCCTGCTGCACACATATTGTCTGTAACTGTTTCTAGTGGCCAGATAGAAAGATATCTGCATTTGCCATAAATAGTTTGTAATCTCATACTAATAAATTGTGGTTTCAAATGTTTTTGTGTTTTTCATTTTTCGTTCTTTCAGGATTTGATTGTGGAGGAAGTGCCAAGATTTGTGGCGGATCTGAGTAAAACTGTCCAGAAAAACCAAACAGAAATTGCAAATTCATCTACAACCATATCAGCAATTGTTGACATCTTAAACAACATTGCAATTGTTTCCACTGTTGTCAGTGAATCTGTTATGAAGGTAGGTTAAACCTTCCCCTCTGTAGCTTCTTATCAAAGGATATACGTGTAATGTCAACAAATGTACATTTTGACTTTCTGATGAGGTTGTATCCTCACAATGAAATGTCTCTTGATCCGCAGAATGTACTTGAAACTGTCGATGTCATCATTGGTGATGATGCAAAAGATTCCTGGGTAGTTCTGAATGCAAATGAAACCCTCAATGCAAGCTCAAATTTACTGGGTTCACTGGAATCTCTCTCTAATGGGTTGGTCGGGACGTTTGTCATTGCAACTCAACGGATCCTGCTCAACAGAACCACGTTTAACAACTTCAGGCAAAATCTGAACAACAGCATTGTCATAGACATTCCATACACCAACATTAACAACGTCTTTATTACCACCATCAACATATCCACCCTTAATAATGTTATGCCAGCACGGAACTCCAGTGCCATCAGCAATGAAACTATCAGCAATAATGCCATCAATGCTGCTGTAGTGCTAGTCCAAATAAATGCAACAATTAAAAATGTCACGCTGAAGTATGACAAGCTAAACAACTCCCTTTCACTTAACCCACAGTGTGTCTTCTGGAACTTCACACGCTTTAAAAATCTGGGTGCTTGGGATGATGAGGGTTGTACGTTTGTTTCGGACATAAACAACAAAGTAACCTGCAGCTGCAACCATCTCACCTCCTTCTCAATTCTGATGGCAAAGGAAGTCCTTCCAGAACTGAAAGATGCCTTGGATATAATCACTTATATTGGAGTTGGAATATCTCTGGCAAGCTTAGTTATATGTCTTATTATTGAAGGATACGTTTGGAAACCCATTACCAGAAATAGCACTGCTTTCATGCGTCATGTTTCCATCATTAACACTGCCCTGTCTCTGTTGATTGCTGACATCTGTTTCATCATTGGTGCTTCTATTGCAAAGAACCCCCTTGAAAACCCAGGGGAAAACTATAAAGTTCCAGTTGGACCATGCAGCACAGCAACATTTTTTATGCACTTTTTCTACCTTGCTCTGTTTTTTTGGATGCTTGTGTCAGGCCTTCTGCTCTTTTACAGGACCGTAATGGTCTTCTCCCACATGTCGAAGTCAACCATGTTGGCCATCGGCTTCAGTTTAGGCTACGGGTGTCCTCTGATTATAACTGTTATTACGGTTGCTGTCACGGCACCAGGAATTGGATACATCAGGAGATACGATGCTTGTTGGCTCAATTGGATCGAAACAAAGGCTCTGCTCGCCTTGGTGATACCTGCTTTGACCATAGTTTTCATCAACATTTTAATTGTAATTGTGGTCTTGTTCAAAATGTTGAGAAGAGGTGTGGGAGACATAGCCCAAACAGATGAAAAGCATACGCTGGTGGTCATTACAAGGTGTGTGGTGATTTTGACTCCTTTATTTGGACTGACCTGGTCTTTGGGAGTGGGAACCATGGTATTGTCAACAAACAAAGGAATCCACATTGCCTTTGCATTTTTCAATTCACTACAGGTATGTGCATCCATTGAAATACAAAGTTGTAATTTAATGCTAACAAGGCTGTATTATGTGTTTTTTACTTCCAATAATAAATGTGCATGTCTTCTGTTTTTCCTCAGGGTTTCTTCATTTTACTGTTTGGGACAATTTTCGATTCAAAGGTATGTTGAATATTTCTACATTTTCAAGTATTGTGATTGACTACTATCTTTAGTTGTGGTACAGGTAGCAATGCCACAAGGTAAAAATACTCTATTACAACTTGCATACAAAATCAAGTAAAAGTGCTTAAGTATTATTAGCAAAGTGTACTTAAAGTATCAAAAACAAAAGTACTGTAATTGGCTGAGCTGGAGATAACTTACTAGTTTATACATTGTTGGGTGGTGTGACTATAGCAATCCATTGTATTTTCATAGGTTTTGCAGGTTCTACAAAGTATCTGGTAACTGTAGCTATCAAATAAATGGTACTAATAAGTGGTACTAAAAAAAGTACTTTACTTGAGTAAATGTACTTAGGTACTTTTCCATCACTACCACCCTCATGTCTGTCTGCTAAGTCTGGTGCAAGAAAAAGGAGGCAATTTGCTTAGATTAGCATAAAGACTGGGAGCAGGGACAGCAGTTAGCCTGGCTCTGTCCAAAGTTAAAAAATCCACCTACCAGCACCTCGAAAGCTCACTGGTACTCCTTTTTAACCAAGGCAGAGTTGGTTCGGAGCCAGAGCCTAGTTTTAAATCGGTTCTTTGTCTTTCCACACACAAAGCACCAGCTCCGAGCCAGGAAAAGTTGCTGGTCTAAAAGTAAGAGCCACTTACTACAATGGCTGGGGGCGGGGTAACCGTGACCAACAAGACGAACAGTTTTCACTTATGCTTCTTTCACCAACGCTTAATACATTTTTATTTAACTGCAATGTGATCGTTTATCAGCAGAGTTGATGCTAGGAGGGTAGCAACATGCTGAGGCTAAAGTTGACATGTTATTGTTCAAAATAAATGTTATGTTCGTACCGTTATTCTCACTTGTAATCTCCGTCTGTACAAACTAAGGCGAACATAAGTCAACACAACGTCCGCGATTGTTGACTGTGTTTGTGTTTGGCGCTGCCGCGCTAGCGTTATCGGGAAAGATGTGACGTATACAGTCACGTAAGACCTGGCTCTGTGCTGGCGCTGTAGCCAGTGGAAAGACAAGCCGGTTCTTAGAAGGGTCGTCATTTGAACCAACTCCGAACTGGCACTAGCACTGGCTCTGAACTAGGACCCGGTTCATTCTGGTGGAAAAGGAGTATAATTAACGTGTTGTGGTTTTTATTAGGGAGTTCTTGGCATCAAACAAGATACAATACATTTATTAGTAGCTTACTTTAATAGTGTTAAACTAATTGACTCCAGGCTTTAGCTTCATATTTAGCATACGGGTATGAGAGTGGTATCAATCTTCTCATTTAACTCTTGAAAAAGATGCAAATAAGCGTATTTCCCAAAACGTCAAACTGTTCTTTTAAAGTGCCGACCTTGCAAAATAATTTCCAAATTGCACAGTAGTTTAATACTATTGCTTCTGACATAGACTTGATTGTGTCTGTAGATTCGTTCTATCCTCTCAAGGAAATTATCTACATCAAGCACAGGCTCTACTCCAACAAGAGTAAGTGATTGTTTTTAATATCCCAAAACTAGTGCATAAACTTCAAATTTGGCAGGTTTTCTTTATTCATTAATGTGTCCTAACTGTAGTTGATTCTACAGACCTGTTAATGCTACTGACATTATTACAATCAATCTCAATTAAAAAAGGCAAACAGTTTTCCTGCAATATCTTAATTTTACATGTATTATTATTATTTGTTTTTAATAAAGAATACAAGTGGTGGCCTTTCCTATTTCAGTGGACTAAGCTGGATAAATCGACTGCGTGGAAGGAGATGTAAGCCTGTTGTTTTAAAGTTAGCAGGTTTTCCATTTATTTGAATCAGATGTTTTATTAAGAATTTATTTGTCTTTCAGATATCTACCGTGTGTCAGACGCCACAAACTTACACAGCACTGGTGCATCTGAATCATTTGTCAATATATGAATTAACTCAACAATCTGTGAAAATTATTTCATCACTGATTCAAAAGATCTGCCAGCTATTGTAAGATTTTTCAGTACATAATCTGAAACTGTGTGTTGTATGACATAATCATGTTGACATTATCCTGTTTGACTCTATAATATAATTCTAAATGTATTCCTAAAGCCTAACAAATGTCCTCATTCATTTAAATTGGCTATTGATGCCATTGTATAACACTACATTATCAATATGAACTTCTCAAACTGCAAAACGACTTAAATAGAGCACTAATTGAAAGTTAATTTGTCTCTGTATATAATATGGTCAAGTGGAAGTGTAATCTTTTGGATGTCTTAGCAAATCAGGCCCATGGAAGAGAGTGTCTTTAGACAGCGTGCTGATATATTGGCAAAGACAGATTAGTGGTTGTTGTAGTGGTTTAATTTACCAACCCTATTCCCTTAATTCCAATGCTGACGCTGTTAAAAATTATAGACTTTCCTTTATAGATCTCTGAAAGAACGACTTCAATCTCCAAACTCATAAATTCTTTTAACTCTTTGATGTAACTTTATATGGTATTATTGGTGCATTGATTATGTGAATTAACAATTCTCATGAATGTGTGCTCACAGAAGGCATTCATCTTGTTCATGTGGATCTGTTATCTGAAGTTAGGAGCATTTGCTGACGTGGCACACTCGTACAACTCCACCTTACAAAAAAAAAGGAAGTAAAAGTTAAGATAAGAATACTAAAATGTTTTGGCATGAAGCCCATTATTCTGCATGTATACTGTTTGGAAAACAACTAACTACTAGCCACTTAGCTTGCCAGTTGTATTTAAGCTCAACAAGTTACAGTCTGTTAAATCACTACATTTAAGTTGAAGTCTTGTAATAAAATCAGTTTGCAGGCTTTGTGCCAGGAAATCTCTTCTGTACAAAGGTAAATTGAGTTTTGGTAGCGGTGTAGCTAATCAATAACTCAATCTAAAACATAAAAAATATGATAAACTAAGACTTGACCCTGGTCTCCAAATTGTGTAGCCTATTTAGTATTCAACCTCTTAGATAAAGTTACTTTGGTTACTTGATAGTATGAAATTATAATGTCAACGACACAAAAAATATCTTAAAATTATAGCGTAAAACTCCTTTTGGTACTGTATTCTGGATTTCACTATTAAACTCACTTGTATTCACAGACACTGTATCTAGTGGTAAATATTGCTAAAACTGATTTTACTGAACAAAACTGATTATACCCCATAGCATGAATTTCATTTACATTATCTGTTGTACATGTAACTCACTGTAAGAACACAGTATATCACATTTAAATTAATATCCCTTGTTGTTGCACATGTTCAATATCTATTTAATCATTTTTCAACATGAAATAAACATTTTTATTTGCCTCTACTTTTATTAGTATTGAGGGTGATTACAAGAGGGTGATTTCCTGCCATTGTTTTGGAGCGAATATGGGTATTATCTAAAGAATCAGACTGCAGTTTATGTCCCTCTCTTCTACATACAGCAGGCCAATAAGTTGTGGTGATCAACCTGCCATTGTTATTGCTTTGATTACATATTGCTTTGAAGTTTGTCATCTCATGGTGCCCATAATGCATGGATCAAAAGCAGAAATTCAGTTCCATGATGATTTTGTAAAATCAATAAAGTTACCACTCACAGGCATTGAAGGACATAGAGTAGATCTCTATGTTGACAATTCTTGGACAGGGCTCATTTTAGTCCAATACAACAGCCCTGCAATAAATTCTATCTTCATGAGGATACTAATGTTTTGTGATTTGTATAACACCTTGTTCATGTGCTTTAACTCTTTATCCTGAAAATGGCTCTTGGGCTGAAACAGCAGATAAAAACATGATTCTTCACACATGATGGAGCTGGAGAATTTAACACATTTTTCAAGGTGGTTGGTGGTAGAAGCCGCAGTCTAGTACCGGTGGTGAATAATGGCGTCCACAGATTCAGGTCCTCCCAGTTCCGTTTCTTCAACTCCCACCCATGGTAAAGCTTCAACCAGATCCCGAGGGAGGCTGAAGACATTGAGTCCGAGTGGACCATGTTCTCCACCTCTATTGTCGACGCGGCTGCTCGGAGCTGTGGCCGCAGGGTCTCCGGTGCCTGTCGTGGCGGCAATCCCTGAACCCGGTGGTGGACCCCGGAAGTAAGGAATGCCGTCAAGCTGAAGAAGGAGTCCTATCGAGCCTGGTTGGCTCGGGGGACTCCGGAGGCAGCTGATGGGTACCGGAGGGCCAAGCGAGCTTCAGCCCGTGTGGTTGCAGAGGCAAAAACCCGGGTCTGGGTGAGGCCATGGAGAAGGACTATCAGTCGGCCTCGAAGAAATTCTGGCAAACCGTCCGGCGCCTCAGGAGGGGGAAGCAGTGTCCTGCACACACTGTTTACAGTGGGGGTGGGAATCTGCTGACTTCGACTGGGGACATCCTCGGACGGTGGAAGGAGTACTTCGAGGATCTCCTCAACCCTACCGGCATGTCTTCCATTGTGGAAGCAGAGGCTGAGGGCTCGGTTGTGGACTCGTCGATCTCCCGGGCTGAGGTCACTGAGGTAGTTGAGAAGCTCTTTGGTGGCAAGGCACCGGGGGTGGATGAGATCCACCCTGAGTACCTCAAGTCTCTGGATGTTGTGGGGCTGTCTTGGTTGACACGCCTCTGCAACAACGCGTGGCGGCTGGGGACAGTGCCTCTGGACTGGCAGACTGGGGTGGTGGTCCCTCTGTTTAAAAATGGTAAATGGACTGTACTTGTATAGCGCTTTTCTAGTCTTTCTGACTACTCAAAGCGCTTTTACACTACGTCACATTCACCCCATTCACACACATTCACACGCTGATGGCAGGAGCTAACTGCCCATCAGTACAACTTAAACTAATCATTCACACTCACTCAGACACCGAAGGCGCAGCTTCGGGAGCAGTTCAGGGTTCAGTATCTTGCTCAAGGATACTTCGACACATGGCCGGGGGAAGCCGGGATCGAACCGCCAGCCTTCCGATTGGTGGACGACCGCTCTGCCACCGAGCCACAGCCGCCCCGAAAAAAAGGGGGAACGGAGGGTGTGTTCCAACTACAGGGGGATCACGCTCCTCAGCCTCCCCGGAAAAGTCTATGCCAGGGTACTAGAGAGGAGAATTCGGCCGATAGTCAAACCTCGGATTCAGGAGGAACAATGCGGTTTTCGTCCTGGTCGTGGAACACTGGACCATCTCTATACCCTCACCAGGTTGCTGGAGGGTTCATGGGAGTTTGCCCAATCAGTCCACATGTGCTTTGTGGATCTGGAGAAGGCATTCGACTGTTTCCCTCGCGGCGACCTGTGGGGGGTGCTCTGGGAGTATGAGGTCCGGGGCCCTCTGCTAAGGGCTGTCCGGTCCCTATATGACCGGAGCAGGAGTTTGGTTTGCATTGCCAGCAGTAAGTCAGCTCTGTTCCCGGTGCATGTTGGACAACAGGCAGGGCTGCCCTTTGTCACCGGTCCTGTTCATTATTTATATGGACTTCTGGGAGTCCGGTTTGGGGACCACAGGATTTCTTCTCTGCTTTTTGCAGATGATGTTGTCCTGTTGGCTTCATCAAATCAGGACCTTCAGCGTGCACTGGGACGGATTGCAGCCGAGTGTGAAGCGGCGGGGATAAGAATCAGCACCTCCAAGTCCGAGGCCATGGTTCTCAGCCTGGAAAGGGTGGCTTGTCCCCTTCAGGTTGGTGGAGAGCTCCTGCCTCAAGTGGAGGAGTTTAAGTATCTTGGGGTCTTGTTCACGAGTGAGGGAAGGACGGAGCAGGAGATTGACAGGCGGATTGGTGCATCTCTGCAGTGATGCGGTCGATGTACCGGTCTTACGTGGTAAAGAAGGAGCTGAGCTGCAAGGCAAAGCTCTCTATTTACCAGTCGATCTACGTTCCTACTCTCACCTATGGTCATGAGCTTTGGGTCATGACCGAAAGGACAAGATCCCGGATACAGGCGGCAGAAATGAATTTCCTCCGTAGGGTGGCTTGGTGCTCCATTAGAGATAGGGTGAGGAGCTCGTTCAGTCGGGAGGAGCTCAGAGTAGAGCCACTGCTCCTCCACATCGAGAGGAGTCAGCTGATGTGGCTCGGGTATCTGTTCAAATTAAAGCAAACATCACGAAAACTTGAAAGGAAATGGCATTCCAACTATCTAGGAGAATCTTGTTTAGCCTGGCAAGATAGTCTTAAAATATATAAGAAGGCCCTCCGTAATGCCAGAGCAGCCTACTACTCATCACTAATAGAGGAAAATAAGAACAACCCCAGGTTTCTTTTCAGCACTGTAGCCAGGCTGACAGAGAGCCACAGCTCCATTGAGCCATGTATTCCTGTAGCCCTCAGCAGTAACGACTTTATGAGCTTCTTTAATGATACAATTTTGACTATTAGAGAGAAAATTAATCACGTCCTGCCCTCACCTGGTGCCAACCGATCTTCAAGCATAGAGGCGTTGGAGGGAGCTGTGAAACCTGAGCTGTACTTGGACCGCTTCTCTCCTGTCGACCTTATTCAACTAACATCGACAATTTCTTCATCTAAGCCTTCGACCTGTCTCTTAGACCCAATTCCAACTAGGCTGCTTAAAGATGTTCTACCATTAGTTAGCACGTCTTTTGTAGATATGATCAATCTGTCTTTACTGACAGGTTATGTACCACAGTCTTTTAAAGTAGCTGTTATTAAACCTCTCCTTAAAAAGCCCACTCTCGATCCAGGGGTTTTAGCCAACTATAGACCTATATCTAACCTTCCCTTTATCTCTAAGATCCTTGAAAAAACTGTTGCTAATCAGTTATGTGACTTTCTAAATAACAATAGTATATTTGAGGATTGTCAGTCAGGTTTTAGAGTGCATCATGGCACAGAAACAGCACTGGTGAAAATTACAAATGACCTTTTAATTGCATCAGACAATGGACTTGTCTCTGTACTTGTCTTGCTAGATCTTAGTGCTGCATTCGATACCATTGACCATCAAATTCTATTACAGAGACTGGAACATTTGATTGGAATTAAAGCAACTGGGTTAAGCTGGTTTAAATCCTAT
>CM022481.1:5957932-6024390 GCA_011952105.1 Coreoperca whiteheadi
CAGAGGTTGCAGATGAAGCTTCAGCATTCAGTTGTCTGTCACAGTCTGTACGTGGAGGGTCAGGTTGATGGCAGAGGCTGCCACAATTTGCAGGTGGAGGTGGACACTGCAGGTCGTTGGCAGATGCTGTAGGTGGAGGTACGAACGGCAGCTTTCTGCCACAATCTGCAGGTGTAGGCGGAAATTGCTGGTTGCTGGAAGATGCTGTAGATGAAGCTTCAGCATTCAGTTGTCTGTCACAGTCTGTAGGCGGAGGGTCAGGTTGGTGGCAGAGGCTGCCACAATCTGCAGGTAGAGGTGGACACTGCAGGTCGTTGGCAGATGCTGTAGGTAAAGGTACGAACTGCAGCTTTCTGCCACAATCTGAAGGTGCAGACAATACCTGCAGGTTGTGTTGGCAGATGCTGTAGGTGAAGGTTGATGGCAGAGAGCTGTAGATGAAGCTTCGGCATTCAGCTGTCTGTCCCAGTCTGTAGGTGGAGAAGCAGGTTGCTGAAAGAGGCTGTAAGTGGAGGTTTGGGCTTCAGCTTTCTTCCAAAAACCTACATTGTCTTCCTCCACCTACAGATTTTGTCAAAATCTGCAGGTGGAGGTGGCAACTGCAGGTTTCTGGCAGAGGCTGTAGATGAAGCTTCAGCATTCAGTTGTCTGTCACAGTCTGTAGGTGGAGGGTCAAGTTGATGGCATAGGCTGTAGGTGGAGATTTGGGCTGAAGCTTCCTGTCAAAATCTGCAGGTGGAGGTGGCACCTGCATGTTTCTGGCAGAGGTTATAGATGAAGCTTCAGCATTTAGTTTTCTGTCACAGTCTGTAGGTGGAGAGTCAGGTTGATGGCAGATATTGTAGGTGGAGGTGCGAACTGCAGCTATCTGCCTTAATCTACAGGTGGAGGCATTGCTGGTTGCTGGCAGATGCTGTAGGTGGAGGTTGATGGCAGTGGCTGTAGGTGGAGGTTCGGTCTGAGGCTTCCTGTCAAAATCTGCAGGTGGAGGTGGCACCTGCAGGTTTCTGGCAGAGGCTGTAGATGAAGCTTCAGCTTGACCCTCCACCTACAGACTGTGACAGACAACTGAATGCCGAAGACCTATCGCATCTGCCAACAACCTGCAGGTGCCACCTCCACCTGTAGATTAAGGCAGACAGCTGCAGTTCGCAGCTTCAGTTGTCTGTCACAGTCTGTAGGTGGAGGGTCAGGTTGATGGCAGATATTGTAGGTGGAGGTACGAACTGCAGCTTTCTGCCACAATCTGAAGAGGCAGAGGCTGTAGGTGGAGGAGCAGGTTGCTGAAAGAGGCTGTAACTGGACTTCAGATGTCAGCCTACAACCTGTACTGTATGCCTCCACCTAATGCTGTAAATGGAGTTACGAATTGCAGCTGTCCATCACAATCTGCAGGTGGACACAGGACTTTCAGATTGATGGCAGAGGCTGTAGGTGGAGCGTCGGACAGCAGCTGTCTGCCTTAATCTGCACTTGGAGGCGGACACTGCAGGTTGTTGGCAGATGATGTAGGTGGAGGTTGATGGCAGAGGCTGTAGATGAAGCTTCATCTTTGGCTCTGCAGAGAACTGCTTTGACCCTTCATAGATTCTGACCATTTAATAGGATTTTTGAGATACGACTTTTATTTTATTTTTCACCTTGCTTTGTGAAGAAGTTAATCTCAGGGATAGTAATAATAAACTTGAAGTTGAAATTGAAAACTGTAGTTGTCACAAAGGAAGGTTCTTAATTGGTTAAAAAAAAATGTATTTAAAAAATGAGCGGAACTTAACATGAAAGTTATTGTGATGTAAATGAGTCCACTAAGATTTTGAATGCATGACTTTTACTTGTAAATGGACTGTACTTGTATAGCGCCTTGGGGTTCAGTATCTTGGATACCCCTGAAGGATACTTCGACACGGTTGGGGGAAGCCGGGATTGAACCGCCGACCTGCCGATTGGTAGACGACATGCACTGCCACCAAGCCACAGCCGCCCCGTGGGGGCGGTAAAGCTTGTAACAGAGTATTTCTACACTGCTGTATTTCTTGAGTAAAAGATCTGAGTACTTCTTTCACCGCTGTTCCCTCGTTGTTAAGGATTACATTGGGAAGAATTTGGGACATAAACACCCCCAAAAAAGGGAAAATCCGATGTCTGACCTGGTCGTCCCTGCAGAATGGACACTTGTGTAGGCTCCAGGCTTCCTTGCACTCTCTGCCCGGCGTGCAGAGTTTCTCCTTCCTCTCTGTTTGTCATCACACTGCAACAAACAACACGTGCGTTAGAACGAGGCTTTACAAGGACAGTAAATGTAACAAACAGGCGCAGGATTACCTGGATTTCACGGTTTCCTGCAATAAAATGTAACTTCTCTTAGAAAATGACTTTACTTTTCACCAGCATATATGTCCCATTAGCCCTTTCAACCCATGGACTTATGTTCCCCAAAATGTCCCCATAAATTTGGCTGGATTAACGTTTAAAAACTTAGCAGCTGGGCCACTACTAACCCCCCAGTGTGTGCAGTTTTTCTGCGGTGGAATTCGGGCTCCAGATTCGATGTGGTAACCTGAACAAATAATTTATGAATATGCAACATTTATGCATAGAATTGAAATAATGATGGTCTTAAAACTAGATTTTGACATAGAGGTCCTCTTTGGGATGGGGCGTCAAGGTCAGGTAATAAAGCAAGACCCCCCTCAAGGCCTTTATCATTAGTAAGTACATATAGTAAGTATTGTGCGTTACACATGCCGCCAGGAAGCAAAACATTGAATTACATAACCACAAACCACTATGTCGCCAAATACTGTATGACACTAATGTCACATATCTGCTGGGTATTATAGACTAAGTTCAAGTACTTCAGAGTTGGACTTATGGCTACACTGACATTCACAATATCACTTAGTATCCTAACTGGGAGTTTGTTGAGTTATGTCTGATAAACATTATTTATTAGATGTGTTAAAAGATGACATCATTATTATTATTTAATTATTTTTTGTGCATTGTTTGGTCTTTTTTTAATGAATAGATGACTTGGTCCGGTAAAGTCCAGCTCTGATTGTTTTTATCCGTGGCTGCATCTTTTTCCTGCAATTTATTCAACCGGATTTTCACTTCAATATATTCTCTGTACCGTGTGGCCCATGTACCATGTTGGGGGTGTGTTTATGGCAGAGCCTATTGGCAAAATATCATTCAAATCTATGGCTTCTGCAAACCGTGGAATCCTGCACATCCATTTTGCACACACCTGTTTTTATAGTCCCATCTCACCTCTGTAATCTAAAAGTTCATCCAATCAGCCCTCAAAAGGCCTGATCTCAGGCCTTTTGAGGCTATTTCAGGCAGGCCTTTTGAGGGCCTGAAATAGCAACTAAATTACAAGCTACAGACAGCTCATGGGGGATATTCTTTATGTCAAGCTATTTTTTTCCTCCACATCTCCTCACAGACATTGGTCCATAAACATTACAGCAAAAGGCAATTAGTGTGGCTTTAACTGACGCAGGCGCACACACGCAGACATCTCCCAAGGTCATAAATCCCCTTTCATATAGGCTTTGTTGAATGCATTATTTCAGTGAACATAGTTGAATATTCAGACAAGAAAAACCAATTGCAGTCTAAATTGAAGTGAAAGCGTATAGTTGTAGGCTGTTTTTCCAATAAGGTGAAGGGCAGAATTGTATGAAATCAGGTGAACATCCTGTGGTCTTCCCAATAAAATAAATCTGACAGAGAGAGAGCTTTTAAATATATTAAAAAAAACTTTCCTGAAATAAAACTAGACCAAAATGGTTCAAATAAGTCACAAAGGTTATAAACTGGACACATTTTCAGATCAAATCACACTTCAATAGACAGAAGCGTTATCTTCAATTTGTATCATGTATTTTAATGCTATTTAGCTTAAAATATGGGCTATAATGTTTAATGAAATAATGTTTGGATTTGCACTCTAATGGCGTTTAGCTGGTTAGAAAACGATTCTTCTCATGAGGAAACAAAATCCCTTTCAGTCATTTCAAAGGAACAGAATAAATATTGTATCATAGGCTTCAAATCATCAGTATATTATATTATATTATATTTATTATATTATAGGCCTGTTCATGGCACAGCCTGTTAGGCATGCAGCAGTGAACTTTGAGGGTTCTGCAAATCTCGACAGTGAAATACACAAAAAAAACACAGAGGACCTTCAAAGTGCTGAAATCTCACATTTTCCACAGTGGAAGTTTGTTTTGTCGCTTTGGTCAGAGTCTTTAGTCCTTGTCAGGATGGAAGAAGTCCTCAATAGCAGCGTTCAGTTGGAAGAAATCTTTGAGTGAAACTTGTGAAAAGCTTTTCTTGACCGTCAGAGGTTTTGTTTATGTTTAAATGACGATCTTGTAGAAATGATGCACCTGGAGACACAACATGGCAACCATGGAATCCTGCACGTCCATTTTGCACACACCTGTTTTTATAGTCACATCTCACCTCTGTAAGCTAAAGGTTCATCCAATCAGCCTGCAAAAGGCCTGAGATTCAATTCAATTCAATAAAATGTTATTTTTATAAAGCCCAACATCACAAATCACAATTTTGCCTTAAAGGGCTTTACAATCTGTAACATACGACACCCTCTGTCCTTAGACCCTCGACTTGACTGAGGAAAAACTACCCACAAAAAACCTTTTAACAGGAAAATAAATGATAGAAACCTCAGGAGGAGCAACAGAGGAGGGATCCCTCTCCCAGGACGGACAGACATGCAATAGATGTCGTATGTACAGAACAGATTCACAACAGAAAATCATAGTATATACAATTCTGATGAAATTGTAGTATATATAATTAGGATGAAAAGTGTAGAATGTAAAACATAAAGGAAGAGGATGGATCCAGACGAACAACTGAGCAGCTCCAGGTGGAGCCCAACAGGCAGGACCCAAGCCACTCGCCCACTCCACCATAGACCAAGTCCATATCGAACTATGAAGAAATGCACACATCTGCCTGCGGCCTCAGTCATATTGTCTGATGTAAGTTTGGTTTCAGTCTTTACATTATGGTGGTGACTATATTAACATCTCTATCTGAATATGTGTGTGAACGATCATCATCATAATGTGCTTTATTGGTCTCGTATCTATTCAAACCAGGCAGAACGCTCAGACGGCCGGTTTAGAGACCTGAGATCTTTTCTTACTGCAATCGTCACTCTCGTCAAATAGCATGCTATAGTGGGACAGCAAAGCATTTTGCAACAAAGGAAAGTCATTCCCATAGTTTCAAGCTTGTATGAGTCCCATAGCCCTTTATAGAGATCATGTAGTGAGATATTCATTTCTCCTTAATTATATACAAAACAAGTGTTTCACATTAACTGTAGCTGAAATCTTTGCACTTCACTGTTATAAAGCTAATGAGAGATTTAAAGTGTTATTTTTTGTGTCTGTGTGTGTATGTGTGTGAGGGTGGATTACCAACTGGTCACGACAGTCAACTGCTCCAGGACCATCAACCTGTGTGTCGGGTGGGAAGTGGGGGGTGACCAAGAGGGGCCCAATGGTAAATGTTTGTCCCGGGGCCCTCCACAGGTTGATCCTGCCTTGACTGCATGTGCTTTATACACATGTATATGTTAATATATCATTTATATATAAATGATATATTAACCCTTATATATAAGGCGCTGGCCTCATCGGGAGCAGTGTCTTGCTCAAGGACACACTGACGCATTGAACCGCCAACCGTGGGATTAATGGACGACCCGCTGTACCTCCTGAGCCACAGCCGCCCTATCTGTATTTTTGGTTGTGAAAAAAATAGAAGATCTATCTGGAAATTGTATATCTGAGAGGAGTGGAGCAACGTGGACACTCAGCCCAAGCCTTTCCTTGTGTTAATGACATTTCGTTTCCTTTGGGATGTCGTAGCAGTCGTCCACCGCCTGAGGGTGCAGCAGGATAGCACGGGTCATGGAGAGAATCAGAAATAGGGAGTTGAAAAAGGAAAACGGAGCATAAACAGGAGATGATTGTAGACCTCCATGAGAGCAGATGCACACGTAACTCGATGAAGGACTTTAGTGGAAGAACCCTTTAATGACTTACTAACATTTCTATCTGTAGACCTGATGGCTCATTGTAGAGTTAGAACCTTAATGACCTACTTACTTCCACTTTCTGAGAAGCCAAAAGCCTCTTTAACAGCACCCATTTTGAGATGTCATAGCAGGTGTTACTGATAACATTGACCATGGCTGCTTTGTATTCCTGCGTTCTAAGTGTCCCAGTAAACCACGACAGTGTGACAGCGAGCCATCATTCATTTTATTCTTCTGTGAAGAAGGCCTATCACGTCTGCTGTTGTGTTACAAATAGATTCTGGTCTGGATGCCCTGCAGCAGATTTTCAGCACTGAGTGACTGAACTGTTCAGTGGGGGGGGGGGGTAAACAAAGCAAGTCCTGCTGCGGAAAGATATATCAACATATCAGCCATGTCAAACCATGTCCTTATACTGATCTATAAGGCACAGGAATGATTTGTAACCATCAGTGAAGCCACTAGTTAAACAAAAAATATAAAACCTCTGCCTTGTGAAACAGCAGTACCATTGTTTATCTATTGTCTCGCTCTGAGTCATCTTCAGGTTCATCTGCATCACCTTTACAGTCTGAAGGTAGTACACACTTGGTGTGAAACAGGTTTAGGTAGGTAGCTGGTTAGGAAGAAGTGTCTGTCTCTGTGCTGTGTGTGTCTGTGTGGTCTAGAATGGATACAGTAATGGAAATGTATAAGTTAGAACATGAATAAACAACACTTTATGGTACAACTGCAGTACAAGATGTTCACTGCACAAGAAGAATTGGGTAAATATTATTCCAAAAAATAGCCAGCTTAATAGCTAATAAAACTAGCAGGGGTCACACAAATGATAATAACTGGAATGAGACTCTTAAAAAGGATGAAATAGAACCTGCAGTGACAGGCATTCTTCTGGCTGGACCTCTCAAAACAGAAAGAAACACACGTCTTAGCAAGAGCCAGCCTACCGCCTTGGATAAGCTGCCCCCTTGTGGTGAAAACATGACAGACAGACAGCCTGCACTCTGAATGTTATAGAAATACCACAGAACACATTTGCTTCCAAACTACAATGCAGAACTGTCATGTACACAAAGGCTGATGCACAGAATTATCGTGGACATATAGAGACTGTAACTGTGGCTAAACACCGCATTACTGCCGTCACAGTGACAACATGTACACAGAAATGTAGGCAGGCTAGTGTGTGTGTGTGTGTGTGTGTGTGTGTGTGTGTCATGCAGTTCATTCAGACAAACCTGCAGCTCACTGGTAAGATGAAGATCTGTGCAAAAACAATAAATAAATCCTAATCACATACAAGCTTGTGTACTCGACACTGAGTTTATAATGGCCTTGTATTGCATCGATTCAAGAACAATGTTGCCAAAGCATCAAAATATAATTTGTACAATTATCTGGAGAGCGCAACATAACAGAAATATGAACATCAACACAGCATTTAGATTGATATGTATGAATTTAATTATCTGTTATATGTGTGAAGCATGAAGGGAGCAAAAACGTTCATTTCATTATACAACACTGGGTTGTAAAATGATAAATCTCTTTTGCATCGTAGTTATGCAGGTTATGGTATTTTTTAGATCCCAAGAATCTCAGGTAACGTGTTTGTAACTGGGTTACTAATCATCAGATCAGTTCTACACCCATGAACCTACACCACCTGTAAGAAAGGAAAGTAACAGAAATGGACACCACTGTGTGTGTTTATGCAGTCAGTTGTCTCAACACACTCATACATTCATATTTTTACAGGTAGGCTATTTGGTTGTCTGTCAATACTGACAAATGGCCTGCTGCTTTAAATTAAAGTCACTCTGAGTCACTGCATGACATGTCTGTCAGACGCCACCTGCTGCTCCCTTACTGGACTGTGGGAATACATTTCTGTGTTCATGCCAAATAAACTAGGGAACTAGGCCAAGTCCCACAATAACCTAAGTCTTTTTAGCATGTCAAGAATTACAGGGCATTGTAGCAGGGGCAATCTATATGCGTGAAATGGCAGTTCACCCCTATGGCTTTGCGCTATATTAACAAATATTCGAATATTTACAAAAATGTACAAAGTAGGGCTGGCGGTAAAGCCAGCACTAACCCCAGAGTAATACGGTTCACTCTATTCGATTCTCTACGCACAGAACTCTTCAGCTCTTCTGTCAATACCAATCCTCCTCTCCCTCTGCAGGAGCAGGAAGCTTAATAAGCCAGCTACTCCAGTCAGCCAATCAACAGTTGTCACGTCATCTGCTGTCCCCTACATCTGGAAATGACGAGAGCTGCTCAGGGAAATAGTAGGGTAGGAAGAGGGGGTTCACCTGCACCCGAAAGGTATATTTTTTCAACCTAATAAAATTTTTATTTAGATTTCAATAAAATTTAAATGTCAATGAGACTGAAGGCCATCAGAAAGTCCAGACTTTCAAGCCCAAAATACAAAAAAGCTGTTTGGAGAAATCCAGTGCCACACAGTATCAGTGCCGGCCCATCTTCCCACCTTCTGTACTAACAGCCAACGTTGATGACAATCTTGGAAACGGAAAATGATTGATGATAATCTGGGACATTTTCTTCATCCTCCTACACCAAACTGTCCCGCTGACCATCTACGTCGACATTGGGACCGGAAAGCACAGGCGGATCCTAAATGTCAGCAAACTGGCAGAATGTAAGGGGGCAGACTACTGCACAACAATACTTGGCCTATACGTCTTCACAGGGGAAGACATTACATGTACCTTTAGAGGCAAAGGGAAGGTTGGGCCTCTGAAAAGGCTGTGAACAACGTGCGCAGTATCATGCTGAAAAAAATGATTAGAGAGGATGAAACGCTTACCACCAGATCCAAGGTGGATCTGTCCAGGTTCCCACCCTGCAGAGACAACCTGGTCCCACACATCAACCGTGTCAACCACCGTCTGGCCAGCTACGCCGATATTCTAGTGTCCCAAGCCCCATGATCCTGGTCAATGCTGAGAAAAGACTGACAAGGGTACCCTGGAACCAGTGTGGACATATCCTCCTCACTTCACTCACTGACTTGCTGGAGGAAACAGTTGAGGAGATGGATGGAGATGGTGAAGAAGACAAGGAGCAAGAGATTGATTATGAAGACCCGCTGTAGGATGAACTGACATCATTCCAGTGATCCAATGTCACTGATCTTTAACATTTCTTTGAATTCTCATATCTATCAATTCCTCATGCACAGAAGAAGAGAAAATAGGGTGGATTGTGTCTGTAGGATGTATTGTTCAGATTCTATGTAGTTTTAAAGTTTTCATTTTTCACAGCTGAAAATAAAGCACTGCCACAAAAGATGGTAACAAACCAAAAAAATCCATTATGGGACAATAATGTTTGTGGGGAACATCGAAATTCCTTTACTAGACACCTTAACGATTACAAAAAACTAGGTTAAAAAAAAATATATACTCAGACTCTATTCATCTATCTATCTATCATCATTTGCTCCTGTCCACAGTCTACTGGTCAAACAGAGGACCCCAATAAAACATTCATTATTAGGGGAAATCCCCTTTTCATGTAGGCTATAATTCTTTACAATGCCTTGTTTCTGTCAAACTTGTAGCCTGTTTGTTTTATCTTCCTGTGTCACCAAATAACACTTTTTGTAATGAGAATATTTGAGTTCTCATTCACATTCAAAGTTCCAGTGTGCATGGTCTGATTTGATCATTTATTTTAGTAAAAAATAAAAACACAATAGTTTTTGTTGCCTGACTCAAAATGAAAACCAAATTCAAATAGGCTAATGGTCCAAGTAAATTTTTATTATTGCTTTTTTCTGTTATAAGGAAATGCATTATAAAAAGGGAGACACACGACCTGGAAGTGACAGTAAATATATCGTACTGTGCGTCTGCTAAAAGCTAAGTGATGTAAACCGTTTTTATGAAATAAACTGCAGGGGAGCGACTCGTTCACGCCGAGCTAAGATGCTTTTATTTCCCTCTTGATGGATGGTTTTTTTAAATATCACAACACAAATATCCGTTGTAAAATGAACAGCTTCCCTGTGGTTATCTGCGTTGTTCCCATGTGGGGTGGTTTCCGTTAATTTGATAATGGACATTTGTGTTGCGGTATTAAACAAACCATCGGTCACCAGGGAAATAAAAGCCTCTTGTCTATGAGACTGGTCTCTTGAGAGCTCTAGCAGCTCACAGACCCCACTGTGAGCGGGATATAGCTGGTGACATCAGAAATGTCATAATGTAGGCCTTCATTCTAAATGATTAACCACTGTGCTATATACTGTATGAACGCTGTTTTAGGAGATGACTGTTATTCAAAGAATGCATATACTTATCTATGGTGCTTTACTTCATTGATATATTGTCTTTACATTTCATTGCGGCACCTGAACTTTAACATAAACCCAGTTTTGCAAGAGCTCTTATGTCCCAACGTGTTTGCAACATGATGTTAATAAAATTTATGTTGTTGGAATTAGCAATAGGAAGTGAATGAAATATGTTTTGATCAACAAAACTCAATGTCTGTCACGTTTTAAAAAATTCAAAGTTCAAGTTACAAATGGAGGTGAGGTAAATACTGAAGATGACTTTTTGACTTTCTTCACAGGCATGAAATGAGACACAGTCAGGTTGGTACTTAGTGGGGTGGAGGTAAAATACTGTATCTGCTGCTCTTCAAATGATTTCTCTATTGCTTTACTGTGTCCATTTGTTGGACCGTAAACTAAACTTCATGTACATGGCCCACTATCACAATTTCCCTCAAGGGGCTTTATCATCTGTACAGAATAAGACCCCCTCTGTCCTAACATCCTCTAAGGAAACTCTCAAAACACAGATTGTGCTGAGGGACAATATTCTCATACCTCCACTGGATTTGGACCATTGGAAGCTTTCTGCTTGATTGTCCTTCTAATCTTCAATTGTATTACTGATGATTGCTAACTTGCCCTTGTTGTTGGACTGTATTTGGCCAACAATGTCACGAGTTCCAGTGCAGTGAAAATGAGTGGGCTGATGCAGAGGTACGTTTTCAGACAATATCAGTTACAACTGCCGGCAGGGTGTTTGTGGTTTCTGCTGTTCTTACAAGGATTGCGCTGCAGCAGCAGTCGTCACATGAGCAAGGCATTCACACTGCTTCATGATGACGTGCAATGCTCACACTGAGTTTTTGACTGAAATTTTCTGGGGTTAAAATGCAGAGGATTTTATTGTGTTAACCTTTCATCTAAAGGTTAAACCCTGGCTGGCTTTTCTGTTGGTACAGGAATGTCCATGTAGTGAGGTTAGGACTTCAACATAGTCATTGTCACATTCTCAGTTTGTTTAGCTTCATACTTTTTCTCCTTCAGAGTTTCTGCACTTCTCTCTGTGAAAATGTGGCTTCCCTCCAATCCACAGACGAGTACAAGTTCATCAGAGACTTGATTCAGAGAGCGACTGGCTCACAGACTCCAACTTGGGTTGGAGGCTACGATGCAGCAAAGGTGAACTTTTTTTGCAAAAACAGGATCTGCCGCAGCACTCCCCCGTGTGCCTGATGTTGAACATGTTCTGTATGTAATCTGACAGCTGTGATGTGAACTACTAGATGGTATAAATCCACCTATTCTTTGAAGTACAGAACTAATCCTGGATAAAGCACAACAGTAAATATTTGAAATAAATCCACCCAAATGTATAATCTCTCAGGGCTTGTGTAGTGCTGAAATCCTAAATCCAGAAACTTGCAGCATCTCTTGCATGACTGCTCAGGGTTTTGCTGCCACAAATTATGGTGAATGAAACTCTGTGGTTCTCAAACCATTAAAGATGCCCTTTGGAAACTGAACTAGCAACTAGAATAGCTTCAGTAACCTGGACATTTCATCTTTAGCATCACAACCCTTCTAACCACGTTTATTGTGATGGTGTGGGGACATAGATATTTCTTCACAATCAGCATGGCTAGATACCACTAGGGCTAAATTTGTGGGATTGGAGTGCATTGACCCTTAACCCTTTTTCTTGCAGCAGGGTGTGTTTGATTTCAATGGCTGGGCTAGAGGAGAACCCAACAATGCTGGCGGACATGAGAACTGCATGGAGATCAACTTTAGAGGTACAAATGTATATGTTAAAATGTTGTGACCTTACATTTTTAAAAAATTGTTTCTGTTGGCTTTTTTCACTTTGGTATTTTCCTTGTTAGTCTGTGCTTTCATTTGCATCTCTGAAGCCTTTTTAAACCCAGGTTTTGGGGAGTGCTATATGAAGGTTGTACTGACGAACTTGAGGACAGGCCAACCATGTCAATGTGAGAACTTTGTAGCAGAGGCCTCTAACGTGCTGTTTCTCTTAAATCTGTCTACAGATCAAGATTATGTCAACGATGCCACTTGTGATCATGAGAAACCTTTTGTTTGTGGCAAGCGACTGTGCAACGTGCCCACCTATATGCCACCCACTCACCATGTAGTCCTCCCCACTTATGCCACATTTATATGACCGTCTCATCCACCGATGCGCAATATTTCAAAAACAGTGTACACTGTCACAGTAAAAACAACTTGATCACACACTTTAATGTCCAATCCATTACATCATCCCTCTTCTGCTTAAATCATCTCGAAGGATAAATACCTCACTGATCTCATGATCATCATAATACAGGGGATAATGTTTCCTCTTTACATAGTTCACTGCCATACTCTTGAAATGTATCATGCTCAGCCCCATATTCAGCGCGTAAACACCTCTGGATCTATGAAACAATGACTTACCATAAACAAATTCACAAGCCTTAATTGTCCAGTAAAGTCAAACCTGAGATGATTTTCCACCCTGCCAGCATTCACTGGCATCAGTTAAGCATACGATAAAAGAATTGAGTAAATATTTACTCATAACAATTCCTATGGAAAGTGTTTCATAACTTGATATTTAAAAAAACCCATAATGGCATCTTTTAAACAAATGAAAAGGCAACTAGGAGAAACAACTTCAACAGTAAACTCTTTGCGATGCACACAAATAGATCAGTCTTTGTAATCTTGTCACAATTTAACCTGTGCTATTTGCATAAATGTTACATTGGTAGCAGTTTTAGGTTTCTTTGAACCATATGGACCCATAAATACACGGTAAACCTTAAGAAAAGCTCCTAGTGAGGTTATGTTTTTGTCACCATCTCAGACGATTTAATGTATGATGGTAATTAATTTCCGGGTCAACATGCTTGTGTGTAATTGTCAAATCAGTGGAATTAATTTTATACGAATAGATTTTATAGTGCTAAATGGGGCAGGCACTAGGATCTTGGTGGCCCTAAATACTCCCAGATCGACCACCAAATCTCACACAAAACAGAGAAGGACAAATGACTTATCAAATCTTTAACTTTATTTGAAAACATTCTTTATTAAAGATGCAATTGGTAATGTCAAGCCACTAGATGTCGCATTGCACCCCCCTCTTCTATTCCATTCCAGTGGTTGCCAGTTAGTTCAATAACCTGCATATTTCATGGTCGATGTCAAGTGACAAATCTTTCGTCCGCTATGTAATGCATAGATTTAGGTTATGTGGTGCGGTGGCATTTCACGATCATGCCTGTTGGCACGGGGGTCAATTCCCCAAGGAATCCCTGAGGAAACTCATTTTGGCTGCCTGTATCCGGAATCTTGTCCTTTCGGTCCTGACCCAAAGCTCATGACCGTAGGTGAGAGTAGGAACACAGCTCAGCTCCTTCTTCACCACAACAGATTGGTATATCGACCGCATCACTGTAGAGGCTTCACCGATCCACCTGTCGATCTCTCGTTCCATCCTTCCTTCACTTGTGAACAAGACCCCAAGATACTTGGAGCTCTCCACCAACCTGAAGGGGACACGCCACCTTGTCGCCGTGAGGGACACAGTCGAATGCCTTCTCCAGATCCACAAAGCATATGGCGACTGGTTTGGCAAACTCACATGATCGCTCCAGCACCCTGGAGAGGGTTTAGAGATGGTCCAGTGTTTCCATGACCAAGACGAAAACCACATTGTTCCTCCTGAAGGCTCGACTATCAGCCGAATTCTCCTCTCCAGTATCTTGGCATAGACTTTTCCGGGGAGGCTGAGAAGTGTGATCCCCCTGTAGTTGGAACACACCCTCAGGTCCCCCAAGGGGGACCACCACCCCGGTCTGCCAGTCCAGAGGTACTGTCCTCATATGCCACACGATGTTGAAGATGCGTGTCAGCCAAGACAGCCCCACAATATCCAGAGACTTGAGGTGCTCAGGGCAGAGCTTCTTAACTACCTACATTTACATTTAGTCATTTAGCAGACGCTTTTATCCAAAGCAACTTACACATTTACAGACCGAAGGCGCAGCTTCAGAAGCAATTTTTGGGGTTCAGTATCTTGCTCAAGGATACTTCAACATGTGGCTGGGGGAAGCCTGGGATCGAACCGCCAACCTTCCGATTGGTCGACGACCACTCTGCCACCAAGCTACAGCCGCCCTCATTGACCTCAACTTGGGTGATCGAGTCCACACCTGAGCCCTCGGCCTCTGCTTCCTCAGTGGAAGACATGTTGGAATGGTTAAGGAGATCCTCAAAGTACTCTTTCCACTGCCTAAGGATGTCCCCAGTCGAAGTCAGCAGACTCCCATCACCACTGTAAACAGTGTGTGCAGGGAACTGCTTCCCCCTCCTGAGGCACCAGACGGTTTGCCAGAATTTATTCAAGGCCGACCAATAGTCCTTCTCCATGGCCTCACCGAACTCCACCCAGACCTGGGTCTACCCATCAGCTGCCTCCGGACTCCCATGAGCCAACCAGGTTTGATAGAACTCCTTCTTCAGCTTGACGGCATCCCTTACTTTTGTAGTCCAACCCCGGGTTCGGGGGTTGCTGCCACAACAGGCACCGATGGCCACTTCGACAATGGAGGCGGAGAACATGGTCCACTCGGACTCAATGTCTCTAGCCTCCCTCGGGATTTGGTTGAAGCTCTGCCGGAGGTGGGGGTTGAAGATCTCTCTGACTGGAGACTCTGCCACACGTTCCCAACAGACCCTCACAGTACGTTTGGGTTTGCCAAGTTTGTCCAACTTCCTCCCCCGCCATCGGATCCAACTCTCCACCAGGTGGTGATCAGATGACAACTCTGCCCCTCTCTTCAACTGAGTGTCCAAGACATGTGGCCCGGAGGTCAGTTGAAATAACCACAAAGTTGATCATTGACCTCCGGCCTAGGGTGTCCTGGTGCCATGTGCATGCGCCCCAGTGCGCATGCACCACGGTCCAGGCTTCCCGTTGCGTAGGTCCGTCTCGTCGTCTTACTTTTTCTAACTTTTAGCCTTCCTTTTTCTTCCAAACTTGAGTAACTTGTAAGTATAAATTAAACTAGGCTCTTTAAGAAAATGAGGGTAGAAAGTATTTTAGTACTTTTTTTCGCCATGGAACTTCTTCTCCTGCTACTCGGTCAGCTGCTGAACAGCTGTTTGGCTGCATTGTTTACACCAGGGAACAGCTGATCTCGAGTGGCATGGCGCCCAGGACAACCGATGTCCCCATGGAGATCTGGAGGAGGTGGAACGAAGCGGCGAGGGAAGAGAGAGGGGTGCAGACAAGAGACTTAAGAACAAAAGATTTAAGACATGTCTGCCTTCTCTCGTTATGGGCAACGTGAGATCACTGGCGAATAAGATAGACAAGCTAGCGACGTTAGCCCGAAGTCAGCGGGAGTTCCGTGAGTGTAGTTTGATGTGGTTCTTGGAGACATGGCTACACCAGGATATAACGTTTCCATCGACGGCTTTCAGACTGTTCGGGCCGACAGGGATTACACCGGGAGCGGTAAGCGGAAAGGCGGCGGGCTTGCTGTGCTGGTTAACAACAGGTGGTGTAACCCTGGTCACGTTACTATCAAGCAGAGTATCTGTAGCCCGGACATTGAACTGTTAGCTGTGGGACTCCGACCATATTATCTGCCACGCCAATTCTAACATGCCATTGTTGTGGCTGTTTACATCCTCCCCTCTGCTAACTCTCTATTGGCGTGCAACGCCATTCACACCGCCATAGCACAACTCCAGACTCAACACCCGAGTGCACTCATATCAATATCGGGCGACATCAACCATGTCAGTGTTTCAACAACACTGACTAATTTCACCCAGTATGTGAGTTGTCCTACGAGAGAGGAGAGGACATTGGACCTGCTGTATGCTAACGTTAAGGACACATACAGCTCTTCCCCCCTCCCCCCCATGGGCAGGTCAGACCACAACCTGGTTCATCTCAAATCCTGCTATATGCCTCTGGTTAAAAGGCAGCCTGTGACCACAAGGACAGTGAGGAGATGGTCAGAGGACACCTATGAGACACTGCAGGAATGTTTTGAGGTGACAAACTGGGACGCACTCTGTGAGCCTCATGGAGAGGACATCGATGGGCTCACTGAGTGCGCCATAGGCTACATTAACTTCTGTGTGGACTGCAATGTCCCAACTAAAATGGTTCACTGTTATCTTAACAATAAACCATGGGTAACAAAGGACATCAAAGACATCCTGAATGCCAAGAGGAGGGCCTTTACAGATGGTAATAGGGAGCAGGTGAGGGCCATCCAGGCTGACCTGTAGGTAAAGATCAGGGAGGCCAAGGAGAAGTACAGAAGGAAGCTGGAGTGGAAACTCCAGCAGAACAACATGAGAGAGGTCTGGAGCGGCATGAAGAGCATCACTGGTTTGAGACCGACTGGCAGCAGAGGAGTTGAAGGCAGCTTGGACAGGGCCAACAAACTTAATCTGTTCTTTAACAATATACACAAGCTCCTACTCATCCCCCCTCTAACTCAGCTGCTGCCCCCCCTCAGACCCCAGTGAGTCAACTGCTCCCCCCTCCCCCATCGTCCTGGGAGAGTAGCTGGCTCTCAGCTACTCTCAACGGCCCTCTTCACATTGACATTGATGCCCCCCCGCCTGTAACCTCTGCTGTGTGCCTAACTGCTGACCAGGTGAGAGGACAGCTGATGAAACTCCACTCAAACAAGGCTGCTGGCCCCGATGGAGTTAGCCCCGGGGTGCTAAAAGCCTGTGCCCCCCAGCTATGTGGAGTTCTTCAACATGTCTTCATCCTGAGCCTGAGTCTTCAAAGGGTCCCTGTGCTGTGGAAGACATCTTGCCTCGTTCCTGTCCCGAAAAAGCCACGCCCCGGCTGGGAGTTGAGGACGCCATCATCTTCCTGCTGAACCGCATTCACACCCACCTGGACAAGCCGGCAAGCACGGTGAGGATCATGTTTTTTGATTTCTCCAGTGCCTTCAACACCATCCGGCCAGCCCTGCTGGGTGAGAAGCTGGCAGCAATGCAGGTGGATGTCCCCCTGGTGTCCTGTATTGTTGACTACCTGTCTGGCAGACCACAGTATGTGCGTCTGCAGCACTGTGTGTTGGACAATGTGTTCAGCAACACTGGGGCCCCTCAGGGGACTGTCCTCTCTCCCTTCCTCTTCACCATCTACACCACAGACTTCAGCCACCACACAGAGTCCTGCCACCTTCAGAAGTTTTCTGATGACTCTGCTGTGGTGGGATGTATCAGTGCTGGTGATGAGACTGAGTACAGCGCTGTGGTGGGTAACTTTGTCTCATGGTGCGAGCAGACCCATCTGCAGCTCAATGCAGCAAGGTCCAAGCAGCTGGTTGTAGACCTACGAAGGGCCAAGGCACCAGTGACTCCGGTTTCCATCCAGGGGGTTAGCGTGGACATCGTTGAGGATTACAAGTATCTGGGAGTACACATAGACAATAAACTGGACTGGGCTAAGAACACTTAAGCTCTTTACAGGAAGGGCCAGAGCAGCCTCTATTTTCTGAAGAAGCTGAGGTCCTTCAACATCTACCGGACCATGCTGAGGATGTTTTACGAGTCTGTGGTGGCCAGTGCTGTCCTGTATGCTGTTGCATGCTGGGCAGCAGGTTGAGGGTAGCAGACGCTAACAGACTCAATAAACTGATCCGTAAGGCTGGTGACATTGTTGGGGTGGAGCTCGACTCTCTGTCGGTGGTGTCAGAGAGGAGGATGTTAGCCAAACTACATGCCATCCTGGACAGTGTCTCCCACCCACTCCATGATATGCTGGTAAAGCAAAGGAGTACCTTCAGCGGAAGACTCATCCTCCCAAAATGCACCACAGAGCGCCACAGGAAGTCATTCCTGCCTGTGGCCATCAAACTCTATAACTCCTCCCTCTAAGTGTTAGTCGATAGGACCATAAGTCACTAAACTGGACACCGATTATGAACATCTCGGAAATACTGGACATAATTTGGGAATATTCGGTGCTTAAACTACTGTGCAATACACCCTGTTTTAAATTTCAAATGTGATACTTATTGTTAATAAGCTAAACGTAACTTGACAGTTCATGCACTATTACTTTATACTGTTATATTAACCTCAACTGGTTAACCCACTTTGTACATTACACTTATTTAATTTTAAATTTATACTTATACCCACTTTGTAGTTACCTGTATTATATTATTGCTTTTTGCTTAGTACTTCCATTCTTGTGTGCACTGACGTGATAGTGAGCTGCTGTTACAAAGAGTTTCCCCTCAGGGATTAATAAAGTATTTCTGATTCTGATTCTGACTAATGGACTCCTTTATGCTTGAACATGGTGTTCGTTATGGAGAAACTGTGACTAGCACAGAAGTCCAATAACAGAACACCACTCAGGTTCAGGCCCACATGAGTGTTGAAGTCCCCCAGTAGAACACGGATTTACACGGACTTCATACTGACAGCTGGAAGTGAGTACAAATCTGCTCCTTCCTCTTACCAAAATTACAGTAATTTTATACAATCAGTTTAATGCATTTAAACTTTTAATTTGCTACAGATGGTACAGGCATTAAATTACTGGCAACAGGGGCATGCAGACAATAATGTCTCCTCAACATGCACACCGACATCGCAATAGCTGCTTTCCTCAGCAGAACCACAGATTCTTCCCCGCTTGGCCCGATCATACAGACACCGGCCCGCGGAGCAACAGTGACCGAAAAAGGACTGGTAGCGACCCAAAAAGGACTTGGTAACAACCACTGGGCATAGCTTGTTATTTAAACACGGTGTTTCGCGTAGTACAGAACTGTTTAACTTGCATATGTGACCTTACTAATATGATTTCATTAAGATTTATTGTTGTGATTATTTTCAGTCTGTTCATTAATCTGGTAGCCATTGCTAAATTGATGTTAGTTATTTATGCTACACACAGGGTCTTTGCATGCTAACTAACTCAATTTAACTGGGCACTATTAGCTTACAGACCAACACCTCTACGTGGCCTCCAGCAGAGGCCACAACTTTAGTAGAGTCAGCTCTCCTATCTTTTTTTGGCTTACCGCCATCTTATGTCCCTTTGTTTAGCCATGCAGCTAATGCTTAGCTCCACGACAATCTGAAGCTAATGTAACTGTAGCTACACTCCCCGCCATCTTGATATAGCGCTCTTTGTTTGAACCATGTTACGTCCAAACAGCCATCTTAGACGCACGCACACACACACACACAAACACACACACACCTAGACACTAATGCACACACACACACGCACACATCCTTTGTCTGTAGTTTACTGTGTTTAGTTAGTCTTCATAGTGTGTGTTTTTTTTGTTTACCTTTGTAAATAAATGATTTTGTTTAATTATGCTGGTCTCTTTAATGTCTCACAAGAGTGAATAATTTATGGAGGACTAAAAGTGCCAAAATGAAATAAATAAATACACCATTAAATAATTACTTAAATGTGTCATTAAAAAATTTAAATACCAATTATTTCAATATTTACATTTACATTGTATGATTTACATTTACATTTCATGGTCCTGTGTTGCAGTGCTTCATGAATTATCAAACTGTCAAACTCACCCATCAAAGTTGGTAGGTAGATCCTCAACCCTGATTGGTTACCCTGCGTATCAAATCAAGACAAATCAATTCCAGATAATGGATCGATGCAGAGCTACTTCCAATACACTGGGTGGCACTCTTCGCCTCTAATGTTGGTTTAGATAACTGTTAAACTAAACTTTACCGCCAAGTCGAACTTGCTAACCCCTAACGTTGAGAACACCAGGACAAAATGGCTAAAAGTTGCCCGGAGCTGCTGCGAGAAGCAGCTAATTTAATAGAAGAAGCTCTGAGCAAAACTCCACCAGCTCCGGCGGCTCAGTCGCAGCAGAACCTAGCCGCTTCAGCGTCAGCTAGTTGTGGCACTTCCCGGTGAGGCTGCCAGGCAACTGTTGCTGTTATCGACGAGGATGGACAGGATCAGGAATGAGTACATCAGAGGGACAGCCCGTGTTAGATGTTTCGGAGATAAAGCCAGAGAGGCCAGATTGAGGTGGTTTGGACATGTTCAGAGGAGAGACTGTGAATATATTGGTAGAAGGATGCTGAGGTTGGAGCTGCCAGGCAGGAGGTCTAGAGGAAGACCAAAGAGGAGATTTATGGATGTAGTGAGAGAGGACATGAAGTTAATTGGTGTGAGTGAAGAGGATGCAGAGGACAGGGTTAGATGGAGGCACATGATTCGCTGTGGCGACCCCTGAAAGGGAACAGCCCAAAGGAAAGAGACTTCAGACCAAAGCAATGGATCAGACTAGATTAGCGTTAGCCCCACCCACTGACTTTGATGGGTGAGTTTGACAGTTTGACAATAGCAGGGTTTCAGTCACGTGATTATGATGACGCGCGAGGGCGGGAAGAAGGCAGATGGAGGGCAGGAAGTAAACATGGAGAATACGTCTATAGAGGAAACCGTTGCAGAAAGTCAGTATTGTACGGATTTAGATCCAGTTTCAAGACATAGATACAAGGAGTTAATTAACAGATATGTTGGACGTGACCCGTACCTCATGAAGATGAGTGAGTTTTCAGTAGAACTGAAAGATTTACCGACAGTTGAGGCTGTTGACATCACCAACTATCTGGTCCTTCAGACATCGTACTACACCAGACAGCAAATGAAGGCCTATAAAAGTCTGGAGGCATACAACTTTTTTGTCAACGGATGGGTCCACAACCTCGGTGTCAAACGGCTCCACGATGATAATCGATTGGTCTTCGCCAGAGTGAGTGTTTGTTCTTATATTTTTTGTGCTAAGAGGCTAGAAGTAACGCAACACATCTTAACGACGACGTTAGTCTGACAGTCGTCTATGTTCCAAGGTAAACCACTCTCAGAGGTCAAGCGAAACACCTCTGAAGACCTGGATTATTGCGAAGGAGGCTGGAGAAGTCATTGCAGCTCATTGCAATTGCATGGCAGGGTAAGTAATTTTGGTTGGCTGGGATGTTTACAACGAGATCACACACACACGCACACACACACTGTACTGCCAGCATACTGTGTACTTCAGAACCAGCGGAGAGAGAGCTTTAAGGAATAAACATGTTGATTAATGTAAAGTGCTACTCCATCCATATTAGTATAAGTGGACTATATTGCACATCATCAAAATGTGCTGATATATATGGCACTTTGCTACTTGTGCAGATTGCATTTGATGTTTAAAAAAATGTCATATTGTATTCTGTTCACAGACTATCAGAATCGTGTTCTCATGTAGGGGCAGTTCTTTTTTCCATTGAAGTTGGGGTAAAGATGCGAGATTCAGCTTCCTGCACAACAGAGCAGTGCAAGTGGCTGATACCATCACATGTAAAAAAGGTAAGGTGACACGTTCACAGCAAACCTAATGTGGGACAGAGAATGTTATTTTGGGACACTGTTTAACAGTAGGCTAAATTATGATGTTAATAAATTAAAAGGATAGTTCACCCAAAAATTAAAATTCTGTCATCACTCACTCTCACTCCACATAAATTTCTTTGTTCTGATGAACACAAAGGAAGACATTTTGAGAAATGTTCGTAACCAAACGTTGCATAGTATTCCTTTATCCTGCTATGGAAGTAAATGGGGTCCACGAACAGTTTAATTACAAACACTTCTCTAAACAAGATTATTAAAGTATTTCTATTCTATATTCTGCCTAAATCTGTGTAGCTTGTGACATTGTGGTCAGTCACAATTTCCCTGTTGGGCAAAGAGGAGTTAAGACAACAAAGACCCACATAAATACAGTTTGGCATCTCAATCCTGTGATCTCAATCGGATAAACGGCAGATTTAAATTGCATATAGATGTGTTATGGACCACAGAAATGTGGAGGTAATTAACTTCTTTGTGTTAACTTATTTTCAGATTCCTGCTGCTCCAGTAGCTCTGATTGACTTCTGCTCAGCAAAAGCAAAAAAAATTAAACTTGACCGTTCCATTGATGGCAGGACAACTGACAACAAGGTTGGGAAATCACTTCCATGCCCAAGAGTGAAGAGAGGGTCAGAAACATATGCTAGGTTTTTTGAGACATTAAGCAAAAACTGTCCAAGGAGTGCAGCACTGATGGCTAGGGAGCCTTACCACAAAGCATTTATCCCCAAATCTTGCATGCTTCCTAAAACTGTTCTTGAATACAGAACACCAGAGACCCTGCAGCTACCCCCCAAAGAGCTTGGAGAGCTATGCCAGGATTTCCAGCTAGAAGAGCTCACCCTGTCTCATGTTCAGGCTGTAGAGAAGGCAACTCGAAGTCAGAGTGCAAGCAGGGTTTGGTTTAGGCAAAGAGCAGGACGTGTAACAGCCTCAAAGCTGAAACAAGTTCTTAAGACCAACCCCCAGCAGCCATCCAAGAGCTTGATCAAGGGCATATGCTACCCAGAAGCATATAGGTTCACCACAGCCGCTACAAGGTATTTAGGGAAAGGCAAAGGTAAGATTTGGGGTATGAGGCATGAACAAATGTTTACTGTTTTCATAGTTGATTCATGGTATGGACAGCCCTGAAAGATAAACATTAGTTATAGGGTTATAAGACTAGGGTTATGTACTTCTCACTGTGATTTTAGTGCCCACACTCTCACCAAGATGAAGCCAATCTGCGCATGTGTGCAGGGGAAAAGAGTTTCTGCCTCATCAATGATGGAGATAATGTTAAACTGGACCGAAGTCATGACTACTACTACCAAGTTCAGGCACAGCTTCACATTGTAGGTGCTGAGTACTGTGACTTTGTTGTGTGGAACTGTAATGACATTTTTGTGGAAAGGATTTTGCCTGATTTTGAACTTTGGGATGATGTGATTCCTAAAGTTGAGTGCTTTTTTAAAAACTGTTTACTTCCAGAAATACTGGGACAGCAAGTTACAAACTTACATGTGTAAAATATGATGAAACATTATGTACTTAGTTCCAGGCACTCTTGAAAGTGGGCTGTGTGATACATTGCCGTTATATCAATACTGTTGTATGAGACATGACATTTTGAATATTGTTATGATTAAATGCTATTGAGAATCCAGAATAATACATGGTGGTTTATTTACAAGATTAGATTTTTCAACAATTGTTATAATAACTACAAGAACATGGTGTGCAATAATAAATATGAATCCATTTCATTACATATAATATATATCGCCAGTACAATTGGATTATTGGATAAAAATATTACATTTGAAACATATTAACAAAATGATGTCCCTCCCTCTTCTCCTTCCCTTCCTCCTTACTCTAATGGGACAACAGACTCACAAAGATTAGATAAGACACAGCAAATAACCCCAATCTTGTCAATCATTGCTAGTGCCTCACCTGGTTTTGTTGCCATGTGCTCTATGGGCATAGCCCTGCTTTGCAGAATTTGATATTTTCTTCTGACTAAACCAATGACTCTCTCAACATGAATACGCAAATTCGCTATTTTTCTAGTTTCTGCCACCTCATACGCTGACAGTTGTTTTCTCCCCTTGGTAAATGCAGGTATCTGTAGTGAAGCACAGTAAAATCCCACACTATCACCAATATTGAACCCACGGTCTGCTAGAACAATATCTCCAGGTAACAGGTTTTTTAGGAGGCCACTCTCTACTGTCATCTGTTTATCGCTGACTCTCCCTCCCCAAGCACAAGATATGTAAGTGACATAGCCTTGGGGTGCAACACCAAGCAGAAATTTTACAGTATGGTGATGCTTGTAATTTGACCACGTTTGAGCTTGGGCTAGTAAATTAGAGGGCTTCTCAATAAAAACTTCAAAACAATCAACTATCACAGCAACTTTACATCCAAATGCCTGTCTGAATGCCATTGGCATTGTAGCTTGAAGTATATGCCGCTCTGGCCACTCAATTTGAAATTCTAACCTGTCATGAAGTATGTCAATTACTTTATGCCAAACTCTAGAAGCAGTGGGCAGAGAGATCTTGAACCTAAAAGCTAAATCTTTCAGTGGGAGATTTAGTCTCAGCTTCATCAAAACTAAGATGAACTGTTCAAATTTAGACAGCACAGACATAGGACCACATGGGATGTAGGGTTCACACCGCTCAAAAATCTGCATTAAAACCAAAAAGTTGGGAAGCCCTGTATAGAACTTTGTCTTGTCTTCATTTTTTTCAAAGGACTCCTCGTTGAACTGTGCGTCCAGTGCTTTGGTCCGAAGATCTCCCAGCTCTGTTGTGTTCTGTCTCAGAACATCCTCCATCTTCTCAATATCATTCATCGTTAGTTCGGTCTGGCATCCGGCATCTGCATAGTCTGCAATATAGCAGTCGGGAGCATAATTAGTGAAACTCACAGGTGAAACTCAAAATTAGAATATTGTGCAAAAGTTAATTTATTTCAATAATTCAACTTAAAAGGCAAAACATTTTTCACAATATTCTATTTTTGAATTTGGGTTTTCATAAGATGTAAGCCATAATCATCTCAATTATAACAGATATCGGCATGAAATATCTCACTTTGCATGACTATATAATATATTAGTTTCACCTTTTAAGTTGAATTACTGAAATAAATGAACTTTTGCACAATATCCTAATTTCTCGAGTTTCACCTGAAATTCATGAATATGAATTATGTGCGTTTATGTTAAGTTATCTTTATGACAACCTTTTTACAAACATGCAAGTTCTCTGGTCCAATTACACAGGGTGATTTTCTGACAATCACATTTAGTTACTAGTTACACATCTTAGCACAATAATTTACCTTGATCATTTAATGTCCCATTCCCACTGATGTCCTTTGACTGTGAGATGTCAGCTGACTGCTTCGGTTCTGATCTCTTGGCTGTCTGCGTTAGATCCGGGCTCTCGGCTGTCTGTTGGAGATTCAACATAGCCTCTGCACATTCCGACCGTCTTTGTTTGTCTTCCTTGAGCTTCATCCTCTGCTCTCGTTGCAGAGATGCCTCTGATTTGGGCTTAGTTTTTTGGTAACCGAGGTTGACTGTCGGAGCCCAGTCTACCGACTCAACGTCAACCAAAGCGCTAGGGCAGCCTAAACAGTCACAATGAAGTCCATATTAGACTACCGGTAACGTAATTATTACTAAGTAAATTTGCATTTAACGGCAACCTATAGATATATAAACACAGCCACAAAAAGTTAGCTAGCTAACATACCTCCGACAAAGTGGTCGCTGCAGACACGGGCATTAGCAGACTCTGCTCCTCCCGACCGCAAACGTACATTTAAAAGCCACTTTTTACGTCGTTGTTCTGTGAGCTTTTTACATTTCTCACCTTTATGAACAACAATCTTTGGAACTCTGAAAAAACCCTTTCCTTTTTCACGGTTAGAACGATTGGAGCAGCCGTAAACTGCACAAAACATGGGCATTTTTACAGACAGCAGATCCTCGCTAATTCACTTCCTGCCCTCCATCTGAATTTCGCGCGTTCGCGAAGCAGCAATGTGACGTCACGTGAAACCAACCTATTCATGAAGCACTGCAACACAGGACCATGAAATGTAAATGTAAATCATTAAATCATGAAATGTAAATGTAAATCATGAAATGTAAATGTAAATATTGAAATAATTGGTATTTTAATTATTTAATGACACATTTAAGTAATTATTTAATGGTGTATTTATTTATTTCATTCTGGCACTTTCAGTCCTCCATAATAATTTGCCTTTTTCTATGTTTGAATTCCAAATCCTTCACCTACTAGCTATTAATGATAATATTATGTTATAGTTAAACATAATGACGCCCCAGGTTTGCTAGTTTAGTGTATTTTATAAGACTAAATCAATTAATTGGCTATAATTTTCCTTTATAAGGATGGTGCCCTGAGGTCTTTATTAAGTTAAACCATTATTTGATTATCTTTTATAATCTTGATAGACAAAACTATTGAGTGTTTCAAACACTGGTACTGACACAGAATAATAAAAGAACAAAATCATAACTAAAAGAAAGAAATGTCATGCAAAGAAAGGAGTCCAACAGATCAGAAAAACTCCCATAATGATAATGTTGTAGTGGCTTTTCTCTACATCTTACTGTCAGTTGCTCCAGACTTTGTGCTCTGACAGATTGTGTTCCGGATGCTGCCTGCATGTCTCTGTGGAGTAAAATTTTAAAGTAGATACAGAGCGCTATAATCACGGGTTAGGTAAAATGACAAAATAAGTCCCAAAATGTTTGCCATTACAACATCAGTTAAACATGTTGCAGAACATTTTACTTGGTTTATTTATGTAATTATGAAGCCCATTCCATGACCCATAAAAAACATTATTTTTCTTCACACATATCTTGGTTTGATCCTGACATTATTACACCAATTCCAATTAGAGCTGAAATACTCTCCAGCACACCAATATGATCACAACATGATCATTTATTTTAGTTGTAAGTCTGTAAGTCAGAGGCTGACACACTGAATGATATCTGGCAATGGATATAGAACAAAAGTTTAGGACTGAGCACATGCACAGTGAAATATCAAAGCTAACTCAAACTTTCATTCGTTCAACATGAACCTACAGAGAATGCCGTGCTGAATGGAAAGACTAAAATCCTAACAAGCAGGTCAGCCACAGTCATGTAAGCAATAAGGTAGTTTCTTGTATGGGGCAGTAAATTATTGCAAGAAGGTTTCCACATATGGTGACAGCAGAAACGAGCCAAGTTTAGCAAATAACATAACACAGAGGGAAGATGTGCTGCTTAGCAATATGTAAGAAGTATTACCTAATTCATAGCATTGTCATACATACAACATAAGTTGAGTTGAAGATGGATTCTGGTTCCATGCTTCTGCAAGCGAGCAATCATTTTGAGAATGTGTTTCAAGGATTTAAGAAACTCTGCCCACCTTGAATGCATAATTTCATTACAAGCTTTTGAGGACAAGAAGATAAGCATTAAAGGCAAATAGCAAAAAACAAAACACACAATGTGCTGTTTTCTATTGTGGATGATGTACATAATTCACTTTAGGTGATGTTAAATCTGGGTCCGGTGGAGATAGTGTATCATATCAACTTTAGTTGTCCGTATCTGACAAAAAAAATATTAGTACTTAATTAAGTGCACAATTTAGGCCTTAGATGTACTACCATGTATTGTGTTTTCCTCCTTGGCACCACATATTCAATTGTAGAGCTTCTTGGATTAATGAATTCATCTGTATACATTTATCTAACTATATCAGTGATACAGTGGGGCACCTGTATACTGATGTACATTATGGACATGTATAGACTATCTCAGTTTTTCAGCAGCAAGTCAGAGCAGTTTTGAGTTAGTAAAATCACCTTGAATTATTTTTCCAGAAATTATCATTCTGAAAGCTGCTCTGAACCAGCTGTAAAAGAAAGCATAAATAAATGGATTGAGCATTGAATTTGACAGTGCAAGCCAGTTAAGCAATTCAATGAATGGAAGTGGCACGTAAACATGACTGAAAGAAAGAATGGTAGTACAAAGAAAGAAAGGCAACCAACACATCAAAAAAGCTCCCATAACAATAGCTAGTGTTTTGGTGGCCTTTCTCTCCATCTTGCTGACAGTGGCTCCAGACTTTGTGCTCTGACAGGTTGCGTTCTGGATGCTGCGTGCCTGTCTCTGTGCAACAAGGAAAATCCTCAGGTAGATACAGAGCATTACAATCACTGGGAGGTAAAATGAGAAAATGAGTCCCCAAATGTTTGCCATTACAACATCAATTAAACATGTTGCAGCACATTTTACTAGCTTTAATTTTGCAATTATGAAGCCAATTCCAGTTAGGGCAGAAACCCCCCAGCTCACCAGTATCATGAAAAAGACAACATGATCATTTATTTTACTTCTATATGCCAGAGGCTGACAGACTGCATAATATCTGTCAACAGAAATACAACACAAGTTTAGAATAGAAGATGTGCACAGTGATACATCAAAGGTGCCCCGTACTTTGCAAAACAAATTATTATAGTACCGACATTTGCTTTGAGAGAATTCCATGGTGAGAGGAAAGACTAAAACACCAACAAGCAGGTCAGCCACAGCCAGAGAGAGAATGAGAGAGTTAGTAGGAGTGTGGAGCTGTTTGAAGTAAATGATGGAAGTTATTACAAGAAGGTTTCCACACACAGTTACAGCAGATAATGAACCAAGGAAAATGTGAAATAATACACATATTGTGGACGGGTTTCTTGTCAGTACGTAAGAGACATCTATTTTATAGCAGGGATGTATCTCAGTAAAAACATCAGTCCTGTTGACGCTGACTTCCATTTCTATGCTTGCGCGTTCCTGCAATTCAGTTATCCATACATACACTGTTAAAAATATTGAGAAAATTTCAGTTTCATTTTAGTTCTATCAATTTTCAAACATTTGTTTTCTTTTATCTTAGCTCTTCTTACATTTTCATACCATGGTTATTAAATCCTCGAGAAAGTCTAGTACTGATGGATGTCCTTGGTTACTGCAGGACTTGGACTTAATATTTATTAATTCCTATCTCTTTAACGTAACGAATGAACAAACCTCCCTTGTCCAATCAGATGTAGGATACTGCATCCTGTGAGATGTCATAACAACAAAGAAAGGTAACAATGTGTGTGTTTCTGTCTGTCTGGCTGAGCATGTGTGTGTGTGTTTTAATTTTTTATCAAGAATTCTATAAGAATGATTCTATAGACGCAACACAAAATACAAGCTGAGCAAATACTCAATTTTTTAGCCTGAACCTGACCTTCGGTAATTCAGCATGGTAGGTTGGGTTATCTTGCCTAACAGGTTGAGGTTCTCGAGTGCCAACACTAGGTTGACATTTTTAGTTCTGAGTGGCATTTCTAGAATGGACTGACATGAAATTTGGTGCCTAGAGGATGAATCCCAATTAGTTTGGTGATCCCCTGATGGCAAGTCACATTTGCCGATGATGAATCCTACTAGCTTCCTCTAGCACCACCATGAGGTCCGAATTTGTGGTTTTGATTTAAATATCTCGCCAACTATTGGCTGGATTGCCATGGAATTTGTTTCAAGCGTTCATGTCCTCTTCAGGATGAACTGTAATAACTTTGGTGACTCCATAACTGATCCTCTGGTGCCTAGCTGGGGACTGTGAGACTGTCGACTATCATCAAATCACATATTGCCAGCTTTCTCCGCAATTGACAGCCAATTGCTATGGCCGGTTTCCAGGATTCTCTATCTGTTCTTAACTAATAAGCATCTAGCTTTTTTGAGTTTTGACAGAGAGCAATCAATGACAGGTTGACTCTAGCTCTCCAAATCCCACCCCTACACGAGCTGCAGAAAGTCTGCTGTTTTCAAACTTCGTCAGGATTTGGATTTTCATCCATTGAGAAAATAAGGTAAAATCTTATTTTGCTTCGTCAGTTAGCTAGCTAGCTACCCAAAAGTTATTTATTACAGAGAAGAAACGACTATAACAAAGCGGTTATCGTTCATTTTTTATTAACAGGAAATCTCTTCAACTACTTTCAGAGTTTTGCATAGTTTTTACCAGTTTATATCAATGTCACTTACAGTGATGCCGGTAACTCGTTACTCTAATCCGACCACTTTTTTCAGTAACGAGTAATCTAACACGTTACTATTTCAAAACCAGTAATCAGATTAAAGTTACTTATCCAAGTCACTGTGCGTTAATATTTTTTTCATTTTCCTTAATAAAAATATATTTTTGCTTTCTTCTCGCATCTCGGGGAGTAAAGTCACGTATGAGACAAGTCCCGTTTTCAGCGTGAGGACAGTTCACGTCACGTGTAGTAATACACATCACGCAGCGACACAAACGGAAACAACAATAGGAGGGAGGAGAGAGATGCGCGTTTTCTAGCTGGAAATGCAGACATTATTTTGAGTTTGTGTCAGCTAACGATGGCAATATTAAGGTTCGTTGTGGCGACAAAGTGTTATCTAGCTACAAAAACACTACGTCAAATGTAAAGAAACATTAGGAGTCGCAGCGCTGCACGGTCAATCTCCCAGCAGGTGGTGGGGGGCCTTCTGCTCTCCGCTTCCCAAACAACACAAGCTGGACTTCGCTAAAAAAAACTATTTATGTTAAGTGAATTCAAGAAAGACTGGCATTATTTTATTTTCTATAAAAACGTATTTTTTTAGGAGATAATTTTTAAGTTCAACTTAAAATGTTTGGAGATAAATTGTTGACATTACTGTTAAAAATGCACTTCCAATAAAGTGACTGTTGGCAAAACCAGCTGTCATTTTTATGTTGAGGCGGCAGGGGTGTTGTCAGCAAAGGCTGAATGTAACTAATAACTAACTTGTAATCTAACTTAGTTACTTTTAAAATCAAGTAATCTATAAAGTAACTAAGTTACTTTTTGAAGGAGTAATCAGTAATTACATTACTTTTTCTGTGGCAACACTGGTCAGTTATTTATAATTGTATACCGCCACAGTGTATGTGATACAGATAACCTAAAGTTGCTTTTATTTAAAGTCACTTTCCCAATGTGTTGATACAGATACAATCGCTAGTATTTATTACCATGTTACAGAAGCCATTAATCATACAAACCTTTTGAGCACCAATACTTCCTTAGTAAGAATGATTTTCCCCATAGAATTCAGATTATTGCTCAGTTAGATAATTGTCTTTCTTTATAGACTAATGCATAATCAAATAATTACTGTAGCACGCACATTCTATTTTCAGGAAGTTACAGTATAACATTAACGTTAGAGCATATTCTTATGTAGTTTAGCAAGCAACATGAATGAGATTTATGTTGTATTCTGCTGCTGTAACGTTACCTGTTGTGACACAAGGCTTAACTTCAGAATATTTACCGACAGATAATAAACTTAATGTAATTGTATGGAGCCAAACATTTTAATACAAGCTATTATGCCAAACTACTATATTATACACTGAGGTGATATTATTAGAATTAACTGATTTACATGCTATTTGTATCCCGGTGTTGTTTTTACATCAGTGAGTTAAAACTACCAACAATTATATGGTTATACTGTGTAATGAAACTGGATAGTTATAAACTTTAGCTGTGTAAGTGGTACATTTCTTTTCTCTATGGCAGATGGCCTCCAAACAGAAGAAACATCAAGCTACGGGTGACGAGGAGTGGATGTGCCGCCTGCGTATGTTTCCTGCGCTATGGGTCTGGCGGTCTGAGTTCTGAACAAACAGAACTTGTCAGATTTACAACTTTACATACTCACCCTCAGTCTTTAAAAACAAATGGCAATTTGACTGATAATGCTAAAAGCTCAGTTGGCATGATCTGAATCTGAAGGTAAACTTGGACAAAGTGATATGGGTACAGTCTTAAGTCACATTAAGAGGGGACGCATTCTTACGATTTACTGTCAAACAACATTACAGATTGAGAAATGTCCGATGCAGCTGAGGGGACAAACCTCTCTGTATGGAGGAATGCAGACATGAATGGTTTCCATTCAAACAAGGGGTAATACCCCTTCTTTTATAAAATTGTGATGCGTTGGTGTTGTATTCTGTATTATTAAAAGTATTTTTCTTTTTTGTGCACCTGTAGCATTCCAGCTCTGTCCTTGTGTCAACTTCAGTGACATCACAACCAAGACCCACAGCAACACCTGGGCAGGCACCTCGCAAGCCCACATTGGTAAGTAATAGCGAATTCCAGCTGCTGATGTTTATATTAGGTTACATTTTTCTTTTTTATTAGTTTACAAAGTCAAGATTCGGGGGTGTTTCGTGGTGCCGCTTTAAAGCCAAACTTAGGTATGGCTGGGACGCATACAAGCAAGCTAATATAAGGAGGAAGGATGACACAGATTGAATTTTATTTTAAAATATATTCACTGTTATTTTTTTTCATGACTGGGTAACTACATTGTATATTCCATAAAGATATCCTTCTAATTCCTTAAAAATTATAAATTGTTTTATTTATAATGTTGTAAACTGTGCTCTTATTCTCTCAGCCCATCACCAGCACTTGGGACTCCTCTGCCATGTCTACCACTATTACAAGTACCATGACAGGGAGGACGCCGTCACCTGCCCGCAGTTCTAGAGCATTCATTCAGACAGTCTCTGCTCTGTCTCTTCCGTCCTCTTCTGTGTCCGCAACTACCTCACAAGAGAGCCCACCAGGTTCTTGATGTGGATAGTTAATACCTGTTAACAGTGACTTTCAGGTGCACTTCGGTTGGTTGCAATACAAGTAACATCTCCACCAACAAGACCATCTTGGACCAACTGGATTTGGCTGTCTGGAGTTCAGATTGATCCTGACTCAAAAGTGGGGTATACTGAGATTATTTAGCCTGTGTCAGGAATGTTTACTAATTGACACACACTAGAAATTGGCTGGGTTTTAATATTTGTGTATGTCTCTTTCTGTCTCTCTTTCCCCTTTGTTCAATACAGATACACTTGTGACATCTGAGTGATATGATTTCTGAGGGAGAGGACCCTGGACAATAGCCACACCAGCTTGGTCAGGCAGCTGAGGGAATACCACAATGAGGAGTGGCTTAAGCGCCTCTGCTGGTAACTTGGTGCATGCTTAGACTTTGTTGCCCAGCCAAGCCTGCTCCCTTCCAAGTTTCAGGAGCCGCCTGAGCCAGTACTCACAAGTGGATGCTGGCTGTTTATGGCCGTGACATTTAGAGTAGGCTGGACCACATCAAAGCCAGCATAACGTCCACCTTTGGATGTATCCTAAAAATGGACTCCACAAAAAAGGTAAATATTTATTACTGAATAATAATTGTAAACGCTAAAGCAAGATTCTGTAAAATCTTAGATTACAAGTAAAGGTACTCTAAAATACACATAGCACAGACATGCGAAATGTAAAATGTATGCTTTATTTAAAATAAGATGTACTACTTTGTACTAGAGGCACACACAAATAAGAAAAAAATAATAATAATGGGCTTTGGGCACTCACAGTCTTTTCTGTGCGATTAAAGATCACCAAGAAGACTTCCCCCACTAGACCCTCTGTCACAGAGACAGGAAGGATAGCCATGCGCTTCTGGTTCCACCATCGAGAAGAAACTAACCCCAAACCCCCTCTATTCAGAGTCTCAACGCTCCTGGTTCCACAAGACGTGCAGCTACCGGTAGAAGCCAGACCATCATCCTACTCCTCAATCCAACACCGACCCCGATTCTCCCCCTTCCTCCCTCACCCTGTATTTTTTCTTTGTGTTTAGCACGTTCCATTTTGTATCGGTACCACGCTGTTTACTGTGTTAGCTTTAGCCACTGTGGAAGCTAGTAACTGTGTTTTAGCAGACCAAAGTCCAGTAACATAGCTGTTAAATGGAAGTCTGCAGCCAGATTACTGTGTGATAAAGGGACAGTTATTAAGCTTCACCACAGCATTTGATATTCCTTGCGCCTTACTCTGTGTGCCCTCCCCAACTATTATCACACACACCCTATGTGCTTGCTTATTGTTGTTATCACGTTTGTCAAGCAGGGGAACCAGGAAAAAGGGAGTAGAACCCAAAATACAGACACTAGAGGCCAGAAAAGATGCTGTTCAATGATTTAATAGAAAAGCAACAGGTACAAAAGGCATTCGGTGTAGTGAGGCAGGCAGAGGCATCAAAACCAACAAAGCACACCAAATGAAAGCAAGAATCAAAATCCTGAGAAACAGGCAAGGTCCAGGCAAACAAAAAAAGTCCAAATGCACAGGGAAGAGTCCAGGGTACACTGGGAGAGTACAATTGGAAAACTAACACTAGAAAACAGGCTGGAACGCTTGACACAGAATGAGGAAGACGAACTATCACAGAACAAAGGAAGAACACAGACTTAAATCCACATAGGAGAGGGGAGACTACAAGACACAGGGCAAACAAAAATGGAGGGAAGAATACACAAGACAGGAAGTAAAACTGCACAAGACACAAGAGGTAGAACTCTTACCAAAATGAAACAGGAAATGACAGAACATAAAACCATAACAGTTGTATGCTTATTGTGTTTAGATTAGACTGTAGTGGCTGTTGGCTGAAGTTATTGATTGTTAATCAGTGCTAAGGTAAAATAAACACTATTGTATCTTGTAAAGAGCAGTTGCCTGTGGTTATTGTGTGTACTTGTTGTGATAACAGCTGGTTGAGATGGTCAGTGCTCGGATCTCACCCTTCAATGTCCATTGTTAATGTAAGATAATTCTTTAACTATCAGCATTTTTAGGTGGACAGCCACCTTTGAGACGTTTTTCATGTTTGGTTATTGGTCCCTGATCTTAAGGTGGTGCACCGTAATTGTTAATCTATATGAATAATTGTAATATTAATAATTGTATTAATATTCATACATATCTTTGATATTTCTGCTAATAACCAAACCTACCCATTCCCAGTGATCGCTCATGTTGGTGATGTTCAAGGTAATGCGTGGTATTTGGACGCATCTGCTCTCCACAGAAGTCAATAGGAAGGATTGGTGTATCATAAGGATCTAATTTGAATGTGTAAAGGTTTGTAGCCTATGCAGATTGGTGAGACTGGGTTGTTTTCAAGTTCAAGGTTGAGGACAGAAATGAATGTTTAAGTTAGCCTACATCATTGCCACTTATAAAAATACAACAGCCCTGATTTCACCAATTTGAATTACATAGGAATTTGTAAAAAATTATACTCAAGACATCAGTGCGACCATAAAAAGGCATCTTGGGTTTGAAAATATGAGGTTGATATAGCTTCAATGAAGCATTGGAAGGAACAGTACAGAATATGTTGTGTAATATTGTCTTACAGTGTGGAAAACATAATTTGCACTGGCTAACTTTGAAGCTAATGGGGAATTAAAGGGTTCAAATCCAACGTGCAATTAGTTGTTTTATTTTTGTTTTTATTATTGTTTTGATTAGTCAAGCTAGCCGCTTAGTTATGATTCAAACTAACCTTTTTGCAGTAACTTCAAGCCAGCACCACAAAATATCAGTAAAGCATTTAGGCTAGCAACTGCAAGTGCAAAACGGTTTCATGTCAATACTCATTTGTAACATCACCTTAAAAAAATGTCCATGTATTGTTTTTTTATGGACTAAATAATTGCAGTTTCAATGCTCACATTTAAATCGTTGCACCTTTAAATAGCAGCTGACAGACGTACTCGGTTCTGCACTCCACTGCAGGAGCTTGCGCAGGCGCATTGATCACTGAATGCCAAAACGTGGTGGGCTGGATACTGCCCTGCCCTGATTGGGAATCAAACTCCCTGTACCAAAGTCAGTGGCATTAACCACTGAGCTATATGTTTGAACGATGATGTCAGCTATATCAGGAAAAATGAAGGAAGTTCATAGTCAGTGACTATGAATCTGTGCGGTGAACAAAAAAATTCTTTGCAAAATGATTTGTGATTTCCACTACCAGCAGGCCTGAAAAGCTCAGGTCAATAAAATCAATTCCTTCAAAAATGACCTCAGACAGTTTTTACAATAACTTCATTTCATTCAATTTGTTTGTTTTATTTGTATCAAACTGTAACACTATTTGTAGATCATGGCTTCACAGTTTTTTTCCCTTATCTACCTTAATCACTGTAATGTTTTTATTCCCTGATATTGGTATCATGGTTTAAAATACAAAGCGTACTTATGAAATTTTTTTAAATCAAAAGTTTAATGCATGTTTACTCAAATGCTCACTTGTGTCTTCGTAATTATGTCTCCAGTTAGATGATATGATGCAATAGCCTTCAATTAGAGGTGTGAATGTATGTTGTTGGTGGTCCCTGGGCTACCTTTGTCACAAACACACATACACACACACACACACACGCACACACACACACAAACACAGCATCATGTCACCTCTTCAACATGGGGCCTTATTGTTTTCTAGAAATAACAAAACTAATAGAGCAAAACAAATTCATGGCAACTTAATGATGTGAATAATGACACAATACACCCACAGAGTCCAATTTAATGAGGAACAAGGAACAAACAAGAAATGTCAGGTGTTAAGTGCCAATTTAGGTGGAATAATACAAATGACAATGTAAAGCAATAACAATATAATATGAAAATCACAGTACTATATAAAAATTTCAATGTACAGTAATAAACATGCATTTACTAGGTATTTCCATTTAAATAGAATCATAATAAACATAAAATATGCTGTTATAAAAGTAGGCTATTAAAATGATTAATTCTATAATATAGTATATATATAATATAATAGCCTACTTTAGGACCGTCAATAACCTCATCCTATTTCCTTATCATTACCAGTATAAAACAATTCTCTTATTTCCTTATACCTTCAGTCACAAACAATTACACTGAAAATATAATCTCTTACATTCAAACTCTTTGTTTAGTGTTGGGCCTCGCCTAGCTTAGCCTAGCCTCCCATGTGGGGAAACAATAGACTGCGGCCTGCTTGCAAGGACCAATACTTAACTCCAGGCCTGACTGAAAGACAAAGGACCAAACAGTAAAAGGCACCAGAACAGACCCAGGCGTTATTTCACACAGAGGTGTGAAATTGAGATGAAATCTCGCTTGAAGCCAATGCCAGATCTCATTTGAATCCAAACAACGGACTCTAATCAGACGAGACACGCAAGATGGCTCGTGAAATCTTGGCGCACGGCTATGATGACACAAAGTTTATAAAGCCACACTCGCCACACTCGCTTTAATTTCACCATTTCCACAGTAAATGGTGAAATTAAAGCTATCAATTGCATTTCATATTACCATGGATTTTGGTCTCTTTATTCAAATGGCAATTCATTTTGCAATTGGCAATTCAACGTGCCAGCGAAACAGCGCCCCCAGTCTATTGCATTTACATGTACTTATCCCCCTGCTCTATTGCTGTCAAAATTCAAATATGCAATGCAATATGTCACTCCTCTCATTAAGACGGGTCTTCAGTTATGATGTTACTTCCTCGGTCAGTAATTGGGTAACAGCCGGCACTTCAGACAATGCTGACACTGTTCTTGTTGATCGGTAAGTTGCTTTCTACCACAGATAGCATTCATATGTTCAACACAGTGTTGGGAATTAACATTAATTTGCCTCACATGGCAGCACCATTTCATGGGATTTAAAGGAAATGATGATTAATTAATTAATTTGATTTAGTCACTCAGATTGATAGTTAAATCAATAACTATAACCCAAAATTACCATTAATAGCTAGTAGGTGAAGGATTTTGAATTCAAACAAAGAAACAAAGAATGCTAAATCAAAATGGCGGGGAGACCATAAAAAGATAACAGCGTAGCTATGGTTACATTAGCTTCAGCGTGTCATGAAGCTAAGCATTAGCTGCATGGCTAGACAAAGGGAAATTTAAATCAAATATCAGTTAAAATCCCCCACATGAATGAACTCATCCATTGAGTCCAAGCAATGCTGACTTTGTGTGTTAACACATTGCAAACTGTTGTTTTTAATATATATAAATATATAATATAAATGCATATACAATGCCACCATTGGGAACGTCGGTGGTTCGGGCCCGGCTTCCCCCAGCCCACTTGTCGATGTGTCCTTGAGCAAGATACTGAACCCCCAATCGCTCCCAAGGGCTACGGCTTCGGTGTGTGTGAATGGTTAGAGGCATTGAGCTACGTTAAGGGACACCACGCTTCCTCTCTTTAGTCATAATGCACACGATCGGAGGAAAGATTGTCCGTACAGCTTTCATTCAAATACTCCCATTTTCAAGGGTTCATGTTTAGCTGTGTGTTAGGTGAATGTGTATATGTGCTTAGGAGACTATTGGTAATACAGTATGCTTGCATAGTGTGAAGTAATTACTGAGTGAATTAAAGTTAATTACTAAGCTAGCAACATTAGTCTTTTGCAATGCCAACCGCACCATCGTCTATAGCGGTACTTAGTAACTGTCGAAAAAACGTGTGACTGTTGTAGTGTTTAAGCTTTACTGTATTTATGATGGTGAAATATCTGTGCTACTGAGTGAGTGTATTGTCAGTGTTGTATGTTCTAAGTTATGAGTTGCAATACGTCACCAGTATATGAGTCTGTTGAGAGTTGACTTCAGGCTACGCCGTTACCCACTTGGTGAGATCCAGCGCTGGAAGGTTAATCAGTAACGTTAGGAGCCTGTTTTACGTTGCCCTGAACGTTTATAGCAGAGGCACTGTTTATCTTTTGACAAACAAATATGTTGACAGAGAAGCAATGCGGCAGCGTGTACACAGAGGCACAGCTAACATTGAACCTATCCTTGCATCCAAAAGGCACACTTCTTAGAGCGGAACAGTGGGTGTTGGTTTACAGGTTACATCATCTAAAGATGAGGCAAGGAAAGAGACTGTCTCCATCCCACGTCTTATTTGTAGGAACATAGTGCCCCATAACCCAAAACAACATATTCACAGGGCCTGAGGAGAGCCTGGGGCCTTCGCTACAGCAACACATTATTAGAGTAAATTCTATGGTACCCATAAACCTTGTAGTCACCCCAAAGTTCCATGATAATGTTGCAATTATCATCATATTCATTTTTTACCATGTTAAAACTGATATCGTGAACAATATGATATGGTGCTTCCCATCGGAACCATTACCAACCCACACAATAGAGGAATCAAATATTTTATTTTAATTTTTCTTTTCGCTACAAGTACAAATACATTAGTTAATAATACTGATCTATATAATACTATATAATACTGTATACTGTGCTACCTAAAATTAATCTACAGTCTCTGAATAGTGAATTTGCCTTTTATCATTTCATAAGCTGATGAAGCGTTTCTTCATATTTGTGTTAGGAACGCTGTTGGACAAAAAGGTGTGAATGTCTCAATATTCAAAATTTGAATCAATTGCTCATGTAATTAAAGGGAAAATTCACTCTGAAGTAGAATTCACATTTGTTATTTTCTCTTAATTTCATGACCCCTGGTCATGATCCCTGAGTGTGTGTGTTGTGTTTAGTTTTTAGGTGGGGCGCTTGGTGTGGTTGCCATTCTGTGTTCTGTTTCCCTTCACATGTGCACTGGACATAGTGGGTGTAGTCTGGTTCCCTGGCTGCTTGGACTCAACTGTTCCTGGGTCACAATCAAGCACCTGATTCACATTCCCTCAATCACCACCAGGATTTAGGATCCAGACGAGACCGCAGTTCCCTGCTGGATTGTTGTGTCTTTTGAGTATGCCACGCGCCTGCCTGCCTGTCCACCTGCCCCGATTGAGAGGACCCCAGCACGGGCAGCCTGCTAGCTCTCTGCCCACCATCATTCCCTACCACTGCGAAGGACGACGGACTTCCACTCCCACACGAAACGTCCACCTCGGCAGTTAGACAGCACATTCAAGTTGAGCACCAGCGCTTTTTTGTTTTTACAGTACAAGAGAATAGGAGGAGGTACAACAACAATTAAGAAAAGAAAGCAACAAAAGCTAAATGCTAGCGTAGCGGTTTTATTAACTATGTTAGTGGCTTACTGGCTTGTCGGCCTTTGAGGCCTTTAGCCCTTTGAGGCTCAATGTGATTTGTGATATTCGGCTATATAAATAAAATAAAATTGAATAGATGGATTGGCACAACATTTTGATAGACCTATGTTTCCCCAGAGTATCTTAATGTGTAATGTAAAGTAATGATCCCCTGGTGTATCATCTAGCGCCACCATCTGGTCAAAAATTCACTTTATTTAATACTTGAGTTAAATATCTGCAAAGGTAAAGACATAAGCCACAACTGTACTGTACTGATAGTGCTATTCGCAACTGTTATAATGCACACTACACTAAGATTAGGACTGTACAAGCTAACGACACTGTTCACATATTGTCTAGACTGTATTTGCAGCCAAATGGGGGGAACTATTCACCTCAACCTCTGAATTGTAATTTTGCATCAGTTACCGGGGTTTGCTAACAGCTATGATATCTCCCACTTGGTAGAAACAATTGTGGAACCGTGTAAACCACCCAGTGGCAAAATGGCTACAAAGCCTCCATCAATGGCAACTACATTTAAATAAATTCCGTTTTTAACATTATTACAACTCATTCAAGAAATGTCTTGTTTGTGTCATGTCTAATAACGAGACCTTGTCCTGTTCTTCACATTCCCATGGATAAACATTAGTGTGTTAACATCATCATTGTGAGCACCTCAGCATGCTGACGTAACTGTTTAGCTCAAAGCACTGCTATGTCAAAGAACAGCCTCCCAGAACTGCTGTAGATTCTTAGTCTTGTTTGGGTATCAGTTGACATATTGTTTTTCCACAGACTGAATCACTTTGTTGGTAATATTTTATCAGATAGTTACAGTATGTCATCTTGTGCCTCCAGTACATCTCAATCCTTTAACCAGCACTGTCATGCTTTTGGGTTTTGTGTTCTGTGAGTTCCTATCTTATTTTGAATATCTGTTCCAGTCAGGGTTTTGGATTTAGTTTTTAGTTCCTGTTTCATTTTGTAATTGGCCTGTTCCCTCATGTGTCTGATTTCCCTCATTGTTTCCGCCTGCGTCATTTAGTTCACCTGTGTCTCATTGGCTCCCCTTCCTTAAGTGTATTTAGTCTTTGTGTTTCCCGGTCTCAGTTCGTTCATTTCACTACTCTGTTTCTATATTGGTTCTGTCTGCTACCTGTTCGTCACCTGCTTGTCAGTTTGTGGAGTTTCGCCTGTCTGTATCCTGTTTTGTCGCTTGTCTTCGATTTGGACAATAAAACCACCACTGTCTGCATTTGAGGCCTTTTCCCCATTGCCAGCATTTCATGATTAAGCACTTAATCTTTTCATACCGAATGACAGCCACCAAGCAAACCTGTCAGGGTGTTAGTGTTGGCCACAGGAAAAAGGACCCAAACGCCAACAGCTCTGATGACAAGTGGAGGTATTTTTATTTAAAGGTCACCAGCAGGCAGATTACCAAAAGTAACTGGCATAAATCCAATAACAGACTGGCCGACAGAACCAACACAGCAGGGATGACAAACTGACAATGAACAAAGGGAAAACCTCAACTTAAGTACACTCAGGCAGGAGGGACAACTAGACACAGGTGAACACAATGACACAGGTGGAAACAATCAGGGCAATCATAGACAGGAAGCAAAACTAACAGATACATGAGGGAACCGACAAATTACAAAATAAAACAGGAACTACAGAACTAAAACCCAAAACCCAGACAGAACAGACATTTTCAGAATACAAGACCCCACAGTACAAGAACTCAAAACCATCTGCAAATGTCTTGTTTTTTTGTCTTTCTTCATCTCAGCTATAACAAGTTAAATGTATCAAGGTTAGATTTGAAGTATAACGTAACAACCAAGAACAGGCAGGCTTGTTATTTGGCAAGATGAACAAAGCATTAATACAGTCATATTATTAAAGTTGTATTTCATCAAAGCACTCCTCACAACAACACTGGGTAATACACACCAGAAAAAACATTTATTAGTATTACATAATGTATGCTGGATGTTAGGTGTTAATTGTATTGTAGTGATAACTGCTTTTAAACATTGTTCATCATATCACACTTGTTTTTATCAAAAAGAGTTGTATGTACTTCCTACAACAAGCACAATGAGAGGATAGCATTTTATGTCTGAGGATAATGCAGTTAATACAAGTATAAATATAAATTGATACAGTGTTACTTTGCTACATTTGTGTGTGTGTGTGTGTGTGTGTATGTTGTCATTTTCAAAGTATTCATCAAATCCTTTTCAAACAACAAAATATCCACAAAGTAGATGCAAAATGGCTCTAGTTTTGGTTTACTTTGCCAATCAAATCAGTTAGACAAGGCCAGGCTGCCTTACACAGATCAGTGAACTTGTTTACTTAGGAGGTGGCATCACAATGACAAATTGACTTGGACAGGACTATCAGTCAAATATTTCCACAGCGACTTTCCACTCTTACCCTCAGAGGTGTCAAAAGTATTCACATACAGTACTAAGGTAGAAGAATAGATACTAGGGTTTAAAAAGACTTCTGTAGACCTTGAAGTATCAACTCAAGGGTTTTACTCAAGTAAAAGTGTATAAGTAGTGGTTTCAAACTACTGAAGGAATAAAAGTAAAAGTAATGTAAGGAAAAAAATGCTAGTAAGGAATAAAGGTTAGGCCGTGCCACAGGGGCCTAAAGTGCACTACACCCCCGCCTCAAAAAAACATTTTTGTAAAGGGTATAATGACTGTAAAGTTATATTCAAGTTTTAATGTCAAATCATTTGGGATGCACTTGGCTACTTTTTACAGCCGCATATATGCCCATTGAAAATGAGCGCATTTTAGTACAATGCAAATACATTAAAGAACCATATAAGTGATGGACATCTTCATACTTGGATACATTCTATTTAATTCAATTCAATTTTATTCATATAGCCCAGTATCACAAATCACATGTGCCTCAAAGGGCTTCACAATCTGTAACATACGACACCCTCTGTCCTTGGACCCTCGATTCGATTGAGGAAAAACTACCCAAAAAACCCTTTTAACAGGGGAAAAAATGATAGAAACCTCAGGAAGAGCAACAGAGGAGGGATCCCTCTCCCAGGACGGACAGACATGCAATAGATGTCGTAAGTACAGAATAGATTTATAGCATCAAAACTATAACATATACAGCCATGATGGCAAAATTGTTGTATATATATATATTATTATGTTTTAAATGTTTAGGTGGTAAAACATAAGGGAAGATGATGGGTCCAGACGGACAACCGAGCAGCTCCAGGTGGAGCCCAACGAGCAGGACCCGAGCCACTCGTCCCCTGCACCATAGACACAGCAACACTGCCCCAGCAGGTCGCCATAGTCACAGATCCAGATACATCTCCGGACACCTAAATACCTGCTGAAAGGGACAGTAAGAAAGAAGAGACGGATGACAAAGCACAAAACTCCGGGAGAGGGAAGAAGTCAAGTTAGTGACATGCATTTATGGGATGAGAATGCATACGGATGGAGAGGAGGACAGCGGTGAAGAGAGAGAGGTGCATCATGGGAAGTCCCCCAACAGTCAGAGTTTAACATCAGAACATTTCTGGTCATCCAGGTTTTTATGTCCTTAAGGCATGATTGAAGTTTAACTAACTGATCAGTTTCATCCGGCTTAATCGATAAATATAACTGGGTATCATCTGCATAACAATGACACTTTATGGCGTGCTTTCTAATAATATTGCCCAAAGGAAGCATATATAAAGTAAATAGAAGTGGTCCAAGCACAGAACCTTGCGGAACTCCGTGACTAACTTTGGTGTGCTCGGATGATTCATCGTCAACATATACAAACTGAGATCGGTCTGATAGATAGGATTTAAACCAGCTTAACACGGTTGCTTTAATTCCAATTAAATGTTCCAGTCTCTGTAATAGAATTTGATGGTCAATGGTATCGAATGCAGCACTAAGATCTAGCAAGACAAGTACAGAGACAAGTCCATTGTCTGATGCGATTAAAAGGTCATTTGTAATTTTCACCAGTGCTGTTTCTGTGCTATGATGCACTCTAAAACCTGACTGGAAATCCTCAAATATACTATTGTCACTGACGGACTGAAATTTGCATAAGAGTCCTCTGTTATGTTAAGACGTAGCATTGAGTTAAATTCAGATGGAATTTCTTCCTTAAATTTAGCTACAGCGCTGTAGTGAAGGATTCTGTCGAAAGACTCTTAGATGTTCAATTTCAATGCTGTATACCAGAACAAGGTCGAGGGTGTGGCCAAAACAGTGGCCAGAGTGGGTTTATGTACACACTGAAAGAAGCCAATCGAGTCTAATAATGAGATAAACGCAGTAGTAAGGCTATCATTTTCTATGCCCACGTGAATATTAAAATCACCTACAATAATTGCTTTATCTGTTTTAAGGACTAAACCTGATAGAAATTCTGAGAATTCAGATAAAAACTCTGAATAAGGACCAAGAGAGTACACTATAACAAATAGGATTGGCTGTCGTGTTTTCCAGGTTGGATGTGAAAGACTTAGAACAAGGCTTTCGAATGAGTTATAATTTAGTTTAGGTTTAGGTTTGATTAATAGGCTTGAGTCGAAGATGGCTGCAACTCCTCCTCCTCGGCCGGTGCCTCGAGGAATGTGAGTATTAATATGACTGGGCGGAGTGGATTCATTTAGGCTAATATATTCTTCATGACCCAGCCAGATTTCAGTGAGACAAAATAAATCAATATGATAATCTGATATCAGATCATTTACTAGTACAGCTTTAGATGAACTGATGTTTAGGAGTCCACATTTAATTCTCTTATTTTGAGGTCCTATTTCTGTTGTGATAATTTTTTTTTAATTATTATGTATAACTCCTCTTCTGTTAGCTTTTGATTTTATAAATTTCAGTGGCCGGGGGGCAGACACCGTCATTATGGGATTATGGGTGGGTAACTGCTCTGGAAGCGCAGAGAAGCGAGTAGGTCTACAACTCTGCCTCCTGGTCTCAACTCTGGGTTGTCATGGTTTAGGTCCACTAATAAACTAGGCCAGATTTCTAGATATGAGAGCTGCACCATCCAAAGTTGGATGAATGCCGTCTCTCCTAATCAGACCAGGTCTTCCCCAGAAAGTCCGCCAATTATCTACGAAGCCCACATCGTTTGCTGGACACCACCTCAACAGCCAGCGACGGAATGAAGACATGCGGCTAAACATGTCATCACTGGTCAGATTTGGCAGGGGCCCAGAGAAAACTACGAAGTCCGACATCGTCTTTGCATATGTACACACCGACTCAACATTCATTTTAGTGACCTCTGATTGGCGTAATCAGGTGTCATTACCGCCGACGTGAATAACAATCTTACTGTATTTACGTTTATCTTTAGCCAGCAGTTTCAAATATGATTCAATGTCGCCTGCTCTGGCCCCAGGAACACATTTAACTATGGTCGCTGGTGTCGCTAACTTCACGTTTCTCAAAATGGAGCTGCCAATGATCAGAGTTGGTTTCTCAGCGGGTGCGTCGCTGAGTGGGGAGAACCTGTTGGAAAAGTGAACGGGTTGGTGGTGAACCGTGGGCCTCGGCCTAGGGCTATGCTTCCTTCGGACGGTCACCCAGCCGCCCTGGATTCCCCGCTGCTCGGGAGCTGCCGGGGAACGGCTAACAGTAGCTAGCTCTAGTCGGTCCGCACCGGCTACTGGGGCTTGGCTAGCAACTACCGACCGAGCTCCCATGGTGCGGAACTGCGTTTCCAAATCACTAAGCCTTGCCTCCAACGCTACAAATAAACAACATTTATTACATGTACCATTATCAGTAAAGGAGGCAGAGGAATAGCTAAACATTTGACACACATAGCAAGAGAGAGCAGGAGAGGAAGAAGGAGAGAGAGGGAGAGAGCCATTGCTAGCTGCTAAGGTAGAGACTGGTAGCTAGCAACGCTGAAGCGCCGTAAGTGCTTAGGCAAAACTAATAAACGTTCAAATGTAACGTTATAGCAGATAGTTAGTCAATGTAATGAAGAGTCGCACAAATTAGCTGTGTTGAGCTAGAGCAGCAAACTACACGCTACAGGTAACAAACAAACACCTGTAACCGGAAAGGAGACAAAACGCTTACGCTTACGTCGTCAGCACGTCTCCACTGAAAGTCCAACAAGTTAGTATGTTGAATGGAATAGGACACAGCTTTTGCTAAATTGTTACTGTGTCCTTGCTGGAGTGTGACGTGATTTGTGTCATGTGCAGGTGCGATGGATCGCATACAAACCATCCAACCATCCAACCACAATCAAATTACCTCTATCCAGATGGCACAATTTTTCTGGATGAGTTTTTTTTGTTTTTTTAATGTTGACAAGCCGAAATGAAATAGGAGTAATGAGGCTTTTTTTTAAATGTAAGGAGTAGAAAGTACAGATAATTGCATGAATATGTAAGTAGAAGTAAAAAGTTGTCTGAAAAATAATTACTCCAGTAAAGTATAGATACCCAAAATTTCTGCTTTCATTTTGTATTTCGGAAAGAGCTGAATTATTAATGCTGAATTTTGTGTTTAATCCAGGTATCCGCAGGTCGTGGATTCTGTTTTAAAAATTTAAGGCCACTAAATGTCTTTAAAAAGTCTAATTTAAAATTATGAAAGGTCTTAAGTGTGAGATGATGCCTCAACTCATGAGAAATCACATGGACCCACAGGATTTACATTGCATATATGAATATAAAATCAATTGTTCTTTGGGTTCAATAAGGGAAGTTTAATGAGGGAGCGGTGTGTGTAGCGTCGTCTGTCATGATGATCAACTTAATAATTTGTCCTGATCTTATTTTATTTATCTTCTGATCCTGTGTTGTGAGCAATGTTATGTTGGCAATTATTAAAGAACTGATGAAGTTCTATGTGTGGGATGCAGCCGGGTTGTATGGATGTGATTATTTGTGCAATCTGTATCCATATTAAAATCATGATTCATGTAAAACATATCGCCCAGCCCTGATGTGCACTTACCTGATACAGATACCCTGTTATTGTGCTGTATCTTTTGTCAATCAAAGTTATTTAGCCTATAGTTTTCATAGCTTGTGAGGGGAAGACAAAGCACCACAGTGGAAGCAGCAAATAAGAGTGAGATTAATCCATTTAGCGAGTTACTGTAATGTTCTCTACACTCACAGTCTCGGTCACTGTGCAGCCTGATATACATCTTAAAGATATTGTTTAAGTTATGCCATGTTTTTTTTTATTTTGTGCAAAATACAGTGACTACCTCAAAACAGGAGTTCCCATTACCTTACTTCCACCGCGATTTGTCATTTTTACACTTAGGTTTTTGTACTGATTAGTGGTATTAGTGAGCTTGTTTCACTTAACTTTTCAAAATCCCCACATCTGGAAAACATAAATGAAAACTGCCTTACTAAATGAAGAACAACTTTGTTAAGTTATCCCTGCGTTTGACATTTTAAAAATGATTCACTGAATATAAGCCTGTAAATGTGGATTTGATTACAATTTTTTTTTTAAATCACAGTAATCAAGAGGTCACAGTGTTTCTGAAGAAAGTATTTCCGAAGAATTGCCTTCTTAAAAATGTATGCCACTACGGTTTTACTGGATAGTTTACAGTGAGAAGAAACAAAAACAGTACAAGCCTACCTACCGACACAGCTGTTTGTAGTAGAGCTCAAAGTCTACAAGGATCATTACATATATTTTGCTGTTATAGAAATACCCAACATGCGTTAGTTTGCTAACCGAAGTAAAGAAGGTATCATATAAAAATTAGACAAGAGACAGTTGATAATTGCTCTATTTGCTCTTGACATACAAGATGAGAAGCCTATTCCAGAGTTAAATACACTATCTACAGTCAATTTTACTGGCCTCCAGACACTTTCCTCTGTCTGACCTTGACCTAATATGTGGCGTGACTTTCAGTTGAGACATGTAAATGAGCAGGGAAGCCATGAGATAATGCAAAGAGCAGAGTTTTCAGGAGATGTTTTAATTTTACCCCCTGGTCGGGTTTGTTCCCCTAAATCAGGAAGTTGTTAATATTTATTGCCTAAAAAATACTTAACATTGCAACAATAACACTAACAATTGCTTCAAAGGTTTTTTTGAAGTTAGCTACATAGTGATAGTCTATAGGCTATTGTAGTGTAATCATTGCACTCTTGCGTAGGGTTCTAATGGTGTATTTCATAGTCTAGTTGTTGTGTGGTCAGTCTAATTTCCTTGTCGTATTACTGTACTTTTGCTGCTGCAACAACCCCACAATGGTCAATGCTTTTTTTATGTCCTATCATAAGCCGTGGTGAAATATTTAAATATTTACTGAAGTAAAAGTAGCGATACCACAACTTAAAGGTACAGTTACAAGTAAAGGTCCTGCATTCAAAATCTTATTTAACTACTTGAAGTATTAAGGTACTCACTATGCAGCCAAATTGGGCTCTGTCAGCTGTGGCATTATTATATTTTGTATTATACTAGTGGATTGTAATTACTGATACGCATTACTGGGCAGCATTTTGACATTGTAGAGCTAATTTCACTTGTATATTACACTTGTATGTACTGTTGGGAGGTTTCATTTACTGTATAACAATACTTTGTATTTCAAATGCTCATTATAGGTTTATACTCTTTATCTGTAAAAAACTACAGCTGTCTGATAAATGTAGTGTCATCTGTCTATGTCGCATGTGATTGGCTATTTGTTGGTGACCCCACTTCTTTTGAAGCGATCATGCTCATCACTGAACTGGAAAATCTTTAGTTAAAAGAGACAAAGAAATAAAACAAAAACCCGAATTGGTTTCATCAGACAGGCTGATGCTCTGTGACCTCCTGAAGGACAATTGATTTGGTAGACAAATGTCCATGGAAATCCGCAAGGCTCTGTGCGTATGCTGACCAGTCCAGCTGGCATGGACACATGCCATCCATGCAAATGGTCTATCAACACAAAGTCAGGACTTAAGTGTGTCCCATAACACCACCCCCCCAGCATACACACCCTGTCCAGCTGAACCCACTTTTTCTGACAGACGCGCTCACTTACTTTGACTCTAATTCTGATGTGTACCAGATAGATATGGAGTACAGGCGGATCAATGTTTGCTAATTGCAGCTAAGTTGACAGGTTAATCATCTGCTTTCCGTACAATGCTAAGAGTAAAGCCAAGGTAAGAACTTTGTATTAACGTATTTTTATTCTTGTGAGAGAGATGAGATCTTAACAGAGGCTAGATCTTACCACTTAGCACTATAGACAGTATTGCCCCTAATGCTTAGTGTTATTAGTTTATTATTATTATTAATACTATTAGTGTAAATAGCATCATATAAATGAAAACATTTCTTTGGATTGATATGTTAAATGTTGTAACAACTGCCCTCCACAAAGGCATATATCCTCTTAAGGATAACTGACTGTCATGTTTAAATTTGAGAGCTGTCCTTGCTATTGCAAGTCAAAATGAAATGGTTTATCTATGTAAAAATGTACATGCTATTCCTGCAAGGAAGGAGCAGTCTAACTACTCTTCTATATGCCAAAGCTAATACTCTGTTTTGTGAAATCATCAAGGTGAACTGCATGGATATTTCTCTACTTTCATGAATAAGTGACTGGCTGCAAAGAATCACAGTAAGCGAATGGGCAATTTACTCTTACTGTAAAGGGGCAAATGGTTCTACACATAGTTGTACATGGGGTATGAAAATACTATTTTCTCTTTCCTGGAAAAAAACATTCTGAATGGAAGCAAATTTTTGGTATCTGTCTCGAATGACGAATGCTCATTAGATTTAAACACCATTGATACAGCTATTCTGAGCCTGTAGTTTTACTTTTGTGAAATGTGTGAGGCTTATAATGTTTAGGTTTGGTTGAAACCATGTTTACAGTCAATGCATACTTCAAAATAAGAAAACCACACTACAGGTTAAAAAAACACCACATCAAAACCTTTGACAAACTCAAAAAAAATGGACATTGTAAAACTTCAAAAAGAATTATTATCATTTTTACTAGGGTATTTTTTAATAATCATTATGGATATGGCTATTGGTCAGGCATTGCTGTTATTGTGTCCCACCCTTTTAGATTAGTTAATGTCTGCATTTGTGTGTATGTAGCGTGTATGTTATGTGTGTGTGGTAACTGTATATTATAGTAACTGTATATTATATAAGAACATGTATGCCTTTCATGTGTTGGCTGCTTGTGGTGTAATACCACTGTTATATAAACAGAGTGTAACGATGGCTTAAAGGAAGACATGTCCTAACTCAACATGAAAATGAGGTGGGCATGAACTGTAACACATCAGCAGGACTATACTGGGTATGTACTGCCATTGGTCTGGGCAGGAGTGAATAGTGCACTGTTATGAGAAGCAGTGAAAACCACCAACTCATTGTTTGTATTTATAGTCCAAATTCAAAGTGATGCAAACATGTTTGACAAGCTATAATTTGAGCTCCAAATATTTTGGAAGGCAAAACAGATAGTTGCTGATAAGCGTGAAAGCACTGGATAAACATGTTATGACATTATATTACTGTATAGTCACTGTAAGAGTCATAGTCAAATATAGACTGGCTGATGTTGAGACAGCTAACACAAGTCAAATGACAAATAGATTATCTTAAAAGAAATACTCCGTAAACAGACATGGGTGGCTTGCATTGCAAAGTTTATCTAGTTCGATTATTTAAGCTATATTTGATTGTTATGGCTTTTTAAAGGATTTTTACCATAACAGTTACAAGTGTATTCATACATAGTGTAATTGTAGAGTCTGACTTGGAAGTATTATGTGTATTTCCCGACTTATCATAATTGAAAATATAAACTGTCCTGACTGGTTTTGCAGCACTTTATTGTTTTGATTCACTCTTGCTGCTCTCCTCAACCCTGTTTCCAGCAGCAGCGGACAGCTGTTTTCTGTGAAAAGGCTCTGAGAAACCCACAGTACACAACCTACCCAGCAGCACACAGCAGACAGATAAAGTTAGCAACTACCTAATTAACATAGTAGAGCATTTCACAGTCAAAGAGGCAGATATGTTTCTCAGGAGTTGGCAAAGATTAAAAATAATCAGCTAGAAGGAGAATGAACGTTGAGCTTAAATTTGATTGGTGACCGGAAACACGACTCAAATGAATGCTAATGTTGCTCCGTGTCTGCTGGATGTGTAATAGGCAACAGTTTGCTAACACGTTGACCATAACAACTTTATAAAGTGATAAATCAATGTTGTGTTTACAGCCTGTTGCACATTTAAACATCATTAGTAGAAGTGGAAAATTAGGCCAGATTTTAAGCGTTACCTTTTATTGTCATTTACCATACACATTGGTAATTTCTTAACACTTCTAAATGATTTTAAACAGGAAAAGGTGCAGATAAATGTTTTTTAATGGACTTAAATTTAGTTAAAGCTAGCTCTTCTTTGGCTATATTATGAGCTAAGTAGTGTTACATTTTATGATCATTTCTGACCCCTCACTGCGTCGGTTTGCTGCTGTGGGTGGGTGAAATAGGGTGAAGTGCCTCTCCCTTAAGAGACATGCTGTTCACATTTACACACGAGACACTGCAGCGTAACTTCATAGATTATTTAAATACCCGCCGACAGGATCTAACGTTAATTAATGTTCTGTGTTCTTCTACACATCCAAAAGGTCATGGACACAGTCCTGGTTCATACAGTGAAAATGTTTGGAGCAAAGCAGCCAGCCTCCTGATAAATCCTGAGCTCCATCAGAGCTGTCTAAAAAATGTGTTTCAGAAGTTTAATAATGTTTCCTCTGGAGAGTTTCCTCTGTCCTTTCAATTTATAACTACAGTTTTTAGTTTTCAGAATCAGAAATCAGAATCAGAAATACTTTATTAATCCCCGAGGGGAAACTCTTTGTTACTTAAATGTCCCACTATATTTGCTGTAACATTACTGCGCACATGGAAACATTTAAAATGACTGATAGCAGCCTGAAGACACTAATGCATCAATATAACACACAATAAATAAATCACCTGGAAAGCTTGCGCTGCTTGATTTAATTTAAACTGCAATGTAGCCTTCGGGGACTGGTAGAGGAGGAGTGAAATGTCCATACCCGTGTGGGTCTCGAAATCGGGGGAAAATAATTAGTTTGGCCGGAGGGATAATTGATATGCGGATTCAGATCCATCATGTCGGAGTCGATTCGTGCATAACAACTGGGGTGCACCAGTGTAACCAGTGAAAATGTTTAGTGCTTGCACACCATTTCATTTTTTAGAGGTGTATTAAAGCATTTTTACGTGCATTTACCCTCCACTACACCCCTGCTAATGATGCACCACCGTGTTGATCAAGGGGAACATTTGGTCCAAAATGAAAGAACAGGGGGTTACCAAACCTATTAGGAATCATCTTCTGAGGACTCTGAATATCTCAGTCAAATTCCTTGTTAATCTGGCTAGTTGTAGAGATATCAACCTCTAGGCTTAGGCTCTTCCAGAAGATATAAAGACCAAACTTAATTGTTTCTGTAATTAGTCCTAAAATCACATACATGTGCTGATTAAAGACATGGGAATCTGATTCACTTCATAAGTCAACCTATAATTAGACTGCAGGTTTTTAAACACTGGAATAGTGTTAATTTGAAATGTTGCCAATTTTGGGTGCTGTCATCTGCATGCGTGAGAACATTATGTAATGTGACAAGTCCATGTATATACCGAATATGTATTTGCATGTATGTATGTCTATTTTTTCCTTAATTGGTGTGTTTTTTCCCCACCAGAGTAACAATGTGTTCCAGGATGTTTATGTTTCTGATTGGAGCTTTGTACATCTACTATCAGGTAAAGATGCTTCTCAGTCTAATATCTTATATACCTTTGGATAGGACTGTAACCAAGTGAATCTTGTTTAAATTTCTACTTTAATTTTATTTTTATGTTCTAATATTCTATAATATTTTAATGCACACAATTTAGAGTTACAGGTACATAAAATGATTTATTCGCTGACTAAAAATTTAAATAACAAAATGCAACTTTCTATGTATATCCATGTTTATTTGGCACGCTAAAAAGATGAGCTTTATGTTAAAATAAGAATGAATTACAGAATGAAAGAAAGACTAATTCTGTTTTTTGCCTGTTCTTGCCATTGCAGGTCCTTGCATCAGGTGAGCTGTTTATCTACGGTGTCATATAGGACACTTTAAGGCCGTTGATATGGAGTCAACATTGGTATTGTTATCATGCCCTCTACATGCCCACAATCAACCATAAATGGTCAATGCAAAGCACCTCACAAATTATGGGAGTGTATAAAGGACTATATTAAAATGATAATCTAATTGTAAAATACATGTTGCTGCTGAGGGGCAACATGTTGCTGCTGTGGTTAATGCTGTGAGTTCAAATAGGTCAGTACCTGAAATTAAAACAAGTGGTCAGATCTAAAGGTGGAGGCAAAAGAAAATAATTGCATCCCACTGTCAGAGCATGTATGATATTGGTGGGGGCAAGGGCAAACCCGAGCTGTCACTGCTGGAAACCCGAATGGCCTCTATAGGCTACTTTGGGAAACAAGTGTGTGTGCCGTAATGTTGGAGAAGGAGGGAGACACTGACATGGCTGAGGCAAACCCGGTAAAGCATTGTTTTTTATTGCATGGGTGTGTAAAAATTAAACATAGGCTATGTGCAGGTGGTGAAAATGAGGTGAGGGTGAGGTGATTGGAGAAGGCAGAGTGTGTTTGGCATCCACTTTGCCTCCAGTTTGCTCTTGGAGTGATTTTACACACAAAAACTATATGAAAATTAAAATCGTACTTGGTATGCAGAGTATTAGACGATATTATAAAAAACTATTGACGCTTCGTTCTGCAATTATTTAACACTATTTGATGTTATCTAGGATAGGCTTGGGCACGAGTGTCAGTAGCATACTCTGTGCTCCAGGTGTGGGGAATGTGATGGTGAAGCAGCGCTGATGAAATATTGAATGGAATTTGATTTGAGTTGGCTTATATCTTATACAATTTAAAGGTGAATATGGAATAGTTATGGCTCACTAGCACAAGTACAAATAACACTGCTGGTTTGAATGCTTATGACAAAGTGAATCTTTAAGTAGCAATTGAATATGAAATTAAATTAAATGTGTGAGAGGCGCCTCTTACATTTAATTTCTACAATCTGGCTTAAATTCACCATCTGCGCCGCTAATTTCCCCTGTCTCCAAAATGTTCATAAGTATGGGTCAGAGTTTCCATACAGGTGCTCACATTATCCTGTCAAGTTTGTTTGTATAGATCACCACTTCGCCTCTTTCAGATCCTGTTTTGTGCATTTTTGTGTGCAACGGTTAAAAATTAGGCCAGAATTGAGTTCAACTCTGGTGAAACCACAAACTTGCAGTATTGTCTAAGTTGTCTTGACAATGCTGACCTTTGAGATGTCAGGGAGTCGTAGAGTCCAAAATGGAGGAAGCTAGTAGCCTATTAGGTGTGTTGCACCAGACACTTTTATTTAACCTCCTCTGTCAGAGAAAAAACTGTCCAACAACAGAGCAATGGTTTGCAATGGGTTGTAATATAAAGTAATGCTTTTGTTGTTGTCTATGTGTATGTGTGTCAGGGGTCTTAAAGATATGTGGGTAGGGATTCTAACCTAATGTAAGTGAAGTGGGTGAGGAAAATAAGAATAATAATGATAATAAAAATAATAACAATGAGGGAAGCAACATATAGAGATCATAAAAAAAACGATTGAAAAAGACTAACACCGTCTTTGCTCTAAGACCTTATTGAAAAGAAAAGAAAAAAGTTTTACTTTCAGAAGTATCATTGTTGATAGCTACTATGACTGTATATTCCACTACGAGACAGAACAGAAAATAGAGATTAACTATAGTGATGACTGGAAACAAAATTTAAGGAATCCTACACAACAGACTGCACTGCACACTCTGTAATACACACACCCCATAGCATAAGAACTATTTCAATCCTAACCTTTTTTGTTGTTGCCATCCATCCATCCATCCATCCATCTTCTACCGCTTATCCGGGGCCGGGTCGCGGGGGCAGCAGTCTAAGCAGAGACGCCCAGACTTCCCTCTCCACAGACACTTCTTTCAGCTCTTCTGGGGGAATACCGAGGCATTCCCAGGCCAGCCGAGAAATATAGTCCCTCCAGCGTGTCATAGGTCTTCACTGGGGCCTCCTCTCAGTTGGACGTGCCCGGAATACCTCCCCAGGGAGGCGTCCAGGAGGCATTTGGAACAGATGCCAAAGCCACCTCAGCTGACTCCTCTCGATGTGGAGGAGCAGCGGCTCTACTTTGAGCTCCTCTCAAGTGACCGAGCTCCACCCACCCTATGGAGGAAACTCATTTCGGCTGCCTGATCTTCGGATCTTGTCCTTGAACTTGAACCAAACTTAGCAGGCCTTAGTAGAGGGCCTCGGACCCCATACTCCCAGAGCATCCCCCACAGGTTGCCACGAGGGACACAGTCGAATGCCTTCTTCAAATCCACAAAGCACATGTGGACTGGTTGGGCAAACACCCATGAACCCTCCAGCAACCTGGTGAGGGTATAGAGATGGTCGAGTGTTCCACGACCGGGACGAAAACCGCATTGTTCTTTCTGAATCCGAGGTTCAACTATCTGCCGAATTCTCCTCTCCAGTACCCTGGCATAGACTTTTCCAGGGAGTCTGAGGAGTGTGATCCCCCTGTAGTTGGAACACACCCTCCAGTCCCCCTTCTTAAACAGAGGGACTGCAGAGAGGCACTGTCCCCAGCCGCCACGCGATGTTGCAGAGCCATGTCAAGCAAGACAGTCCCACAACATCCAGGGACTTGAGGTACTCTGGGCAGATCTCATCCACCCCCGGTGCCTTGCCATCGAGGAGCTTCTTAACTACCTCAGTGACCTCAACTGGGGGATGTGCAAGTCCACAACTGAGTCCTCGGCCTTCCTCAGTGGAAAACATGTCGGTGGGGTTGAGGAGATCCGCGAAGTACTCCTTCCACTGTCTGAGGATGTCCCCAGTTGAAGTCAGCAGATTCCCACCCCACTGTAAACAGTTTGCGCAGGGCACTGCTTCCCCCTCCTGAGGTGCTGGACGATTTGCCAGAATTTCTTCGAGGCCGACAGATGGCCTCACCAAACTTCTCCCGGACCTGGGTTTTTGCCTCCGCAACTACCTGGGCTCGGACTTAATGTCTCCAACCTCCCTCGGGATCTGGCTGAAGCTCTGCCGGAGGTGGGAGTTGAAGATCTCTCTGACCGGAGACTCTGCCAAACATTCCCCGCAGACCCTCACAGTACGTTTGGGTCTCTGAAGTCTGTCCAACTTCCTTCCCCGCCATTGGATCCAACTCACCACCAGTTGACAGCTCCGCCCCTCTCTTCACCCGAGTGTCCAAGACATATGGCAGGAGGTCAGATGAAACAACCACAAAGTCAATCATCGACCTCCGACCTAGGGTGTCCTGGTGCAACGTGCACTGATGGACACCCTTATGCTTGAACATGGTGTTTGTTATGGACAAACTGTGACTAGCACAGAAGTCCAATAACAGAGCACCACTCGGGTTCAGGTCGGGGGCGCCGTTCCTCCCAATCACGCCCCTCCAGGTGTCGCTGTCGCTGCTCACGTGAGCAGTGAAGTCCCCCAATAGAACGACGGAGTCCCCGGTCCGAGCACTTTCCGCCAAGAAGGTCGGGTACTCTACACTGCCATTTGGCCCATAAGCACAAATAACAGTGAGAGCCCTATCCCCAACCCGAAGGCGCAGGGAAACAACCCTCTCGTTCACCGGGGTGAACCCCAACACATAGTGGCTGAGCTGGGAGGTTATGAGCAAGCCCATACCAGCCTGCTGCCTCTCACCCTGCGCAACTTCAGAGTAGTAGAGGGTCCAGACCCTCTCGAGGAGTTGGGTTCCAGAGCCCAAGCTGTGCATGGAGGCGAGCCCCACTTTCTCTAGTCGGAATCTCTCAACCTACCGCACTAGCTCAGGCTCCTTCCCCCCCAGGGGGGCTGACATTCCATGTCCCTAGAGCCAGAGTCCATGTCCGGGGATTGGGTTGCAATCCACAATGTACCGGCCCCTTACAGTTCCTCCTGCAGGTAGTGGGCCCACAGGAGATCGGCCCCACGTTGCTCCTTGTATTAAGTTTTGTCTTGTCTCACCCGTTATGTGTCATTTCACTAAATATAATTTTGGGGGGGGGGTGTCTGAGAGTATATATTCAAATACAATTTTGTGATTTTTATGTATAAACAACCATGGGGTTGACAAGTTTCTTGTTTGTGTTCTGCATTTTGTGTGTTTTTTTAAAACTTATTTTTCATCCTATGTTTTCAGCAAGGTGCTATTACATGCATTACGTCCTTTTTCAGCTCAAGAGAGTTGCTAAAAATACAAAAAAATTGACCAAAAAATATCTCATGTTGTTGTAGATGTCTACGTTGCTGAGCTCATGGTGGAGAGTAATGTCACACTGGAAGCACAGACCATCCTGTCAGTTTTGAATTCAACAACTGACCTCAAAGTCATCGATACGAGTGGCGTTTCCCATACAGTGGCCCTTTCACAGAGTGAATTGATAGCAGGTAACATGCTGGAGCACTTTTTTCATTCTTTGGTTATTATGCCAAACAGCTCTATAATATAATACAGTGAGGGGAAATGGATGGAGGTAGTGTGCATACAACACAAATCACTACGCATTGTACAGTTATTGTAATGTGAACCAAATCCATCTTTAAGCATTAAAAGGACACAGTGCATATTCCATATATTTATATATAGTTTTGAAAATATCGACGTTTGTCATGCCCCTCTGCGTTCTATACAAACGCACAAGGTATAAGTACGTATGAGACAAATAGGGCTGCCAGAAAGCCTTAAGGAAGTCAGGTGACGTAGTATAACTAGCGACATAAAGATGCTCAAGTAGTATCTGAAGGCATCTTCTACAGACGCTAAAGGGTACCATATATGTCCATTAGAACAGGTTGTGGTAACATGTAGAGGCTTATTGGAGATATTGTGCACACATTTCAAATCCAACAAGATCTAACTACAGCCTTTTTAACACCTCCCAGAAGTAACTTGAAGTTGTATGTATCTGGAGCCAGTGTTGAAGTCAAGACCACCTAAACCAAGACCAAGTCATGACCAAGACCACCAAGACCAGAGTGTATCAAGACCGAGACAAGACCAAGACTTTGAAGGGTTGAGACCAAGTCAAGACCAAGACCAAGGCAGAGCAAGACCAAGTCAAGTTCAAGACTAAGCAAAAACGTAACAGGAACAACAATTTGTCACCAGATGCCCAGTCAATAAGATAGGTTAATGTTACAGCTATCAGTATAAATTATTTTCCCCTAGATTCTGAGAAATAAAGTTTTTGTTAGTTTTGGATAGCGGAAGGCTAGGCTAAAACCTTTTTTTTTCCTTAACACAGATAATCTAAATGCAGTGTATTTAGGTTGTACTAGATATTTGAAATATTTAGTAGATATATATGTCTACTTTTCAAACTGGAAGAACTGCCACCCGAAAACCCCATTTCTAGAATACTTGCTAAAATATCTGAAATAAACCAAGATCTTTACCTTTTCTTAACATAGATCATCTAGATGTATGTAATTACTAGTTTGGCTGTAGTAGATATTTGATACATTCACTAAGATTATGAGCAAAGATTATGAAAATAAAATGAAATCAAATGAATGAATCAAATGAATCAAAACACACTTAAATACAGAAACTATCTTAAAATACTGCATTTTCCACTGACAATAAAAGGAATGTCCGCCGTTTTGGTTTTCACAAAAGAAACTTGGCAGTCACGTGATGTGGACTCAGGCCAATAGAAATGAATAGGACCAAAAAAAACTCTTTCTCAGAATTGAAGGAGAAATCATTAAAACTGATAACATTAACCTATTGTATTGTTGAATTATCAAGGTCTCTTTTGTGTTTTTGTGTTGAGTATGTTGAGGATATCATTGAAAAAAAACCTTAACGTGGGACTTAACAGTGAGTAAAATACTTCCTGGCGTCGGGTCCTCAGTTCTCCAAAGGCTCTGAGCCTCACAGCATCTTATAGCGCCGTGGTCAGTATAATATTGGAGTGAATGGAGGGCCGGAGAAGTTGCTCTGAGGATCTAATATAGCTGCGGATGGTTTTACATTGGAGTTAATTAAAAGTCCTGTGCATCTCATACAAATGATAAAGAGTACCTTGTGCTTCTGTATGAGACGCCAAGCAGCGTGATAAAACGTGGGTATTTGACAACCTGGGAATGAGAATGGATTGGCCAAACACATGTTTGGTGAAGGACAGTCAGTAGGTTTTGGGTTAACACCTAACACGGAAGTAAAACAAAGATCCAACAGTAAAATTAATATTGCACATGGTTGTTTACTGCACAATTTTTGTTAGATGTAGATTAGATTAAACTCTTTTTGATGCATACAAACCCAACACTGGTGATTGGTGGATTCCGGTCGCACAAAGCTAGTTAACACCTGTCTCTGTTAACTCGGGATTTACAAATCCAACTATGAGTTCATGCATATGAAAAAGGGAGGTTTTGTAGCAAATGGCCAATCATAAGCATCACCAATGAACAACAATGAAGCACACAAAAATGCATATAAAATGCAATTCAGCTGAACAAAATACAGAAACTAAATACCAATCGGAATTGTCACTCCAGTTTTTTCACAGCTGATTGGTCAGTAGGTGGCTCTTTCATATGTTTTGATCTGTAATCCTGAATAAAACCTGCTCCTTTCAGGTTTGACCTGCATTATTAGTTAACCTGGTAACCAAACTCAAGACCCCAAAGTTATCTGGCTAACCCACTAATCCCGCTTTGTAAGACCCAGGTTTCTGTTGCCAGGTTTGGTTGTTCTTTGCTGTGGTTTGGTAACACCTTTCTGTTATTTTAGACACTCAGCACTAGTTTTCTCCTTTTACTATTTTCAAATTTAATGATGATAGTTTGTGTTTTTTCTGTGCTCTTCACACTGGTTGGAAGTGGGTGGGGCTCAGTTAAAAAATTGTGATGTCACATATGCCCATGTTCCATTTGGAGTTTTTAAACATTTTAATCAAAATGTACAGTAAGTTGTGGGGTTATTTATTTATTATGCCACTTAACTGTCTATCAAATGTGATCAAAACACACCCACACAGTCCTGAGTAAGCAGATCAGAGTTTTTTAGTGATCTCATGTCTGATGAGCTCTGAGTTAAAAAGTACTAAATTTTTCCAAAATATAACTTTGATTGGTGAATATTTAGCCATTATATTTAATGTTATAAAGAAAAGCAAGTTTTCGGGGATTTTACTATTTTGCTTCTTTTTCTAGAGTGCGTAATTATTGGAGAGGAATCCACTTGCAACTGCTCTGAAGGGTACATTTGGAGCAACAACGTGTGCTACAGTTACAGCTGTTGTCGGGAAACTACTTGCACACAAAATGTGTCCCACATCACACCACTCTGCGTTGCCAAAGTCAAAGGTAACAGTCCTGATGCGTGATCAATTTTCCTCCATTTTTGTAGCATTTCTAATAGTATTTCCTGTTGATGATTCATTTTATTTTGTAAATTAGTGCATAATGGAATAAGAGTGATCCTTATCTGAAAGTGTTCCTGCATACTACTGTGTTGTGTTGTCACTTTTTCCATATGGATAAATATGCTTGTTGATATCAGAACTGAAACTAATGACAATGTTTGCAATCAACACAGTTAACATCAATGGAACAGTTATACTGAGTGAATCCACTTGGGATTCCGCCAAAACTACCATGGTACATCACTCTCGCATCACAAATGTATATATATATTCCTAAAGATGTTTGCCACTGTATACATAAGTCAAATGAAAATAAATTAATAATCTTTCTTTTCAAAGCTTGTAACTGCATTTGAAGGACTGAATGGCTTTGAGTACCTGAATCTAACCGGTCAGAGGTATTGTACTTGCAAAGATATGAATCTATTAATTTGACATGTCAATTTTTTTACAAAGAAGACCTTAGACTGAAATGAATGGTGTGATGGCACCTTTAACCATATGTGACCTAAAGAATTTGATAGGTAGATTTTTTTATCTTGTGGAGGAATGCAATGTCTGACTGGCTCAGTCCAGGGCAAAGATGGTGCACGTCACTGCTTGACGGTGTATTTATTAGTCTATTAGTCTTATTTAACAGTGACCAAAAGTTCACTGACCTCATATTTCCAGGCCTCATGTCAAATCATGTAAAAACAAGACCTTGGAAATGGATAATGAACAAATCTGGTATTGTCATAGAAAAATCAAAAAGTATGACATCCACCTTGTTTCATCCTCTGAAGGCATAGCCAGAGGCATCATTTCAGCAAAACCAAGCCTGCAGCAGTAACCTCAGAGCCATAAAACCACAACTAACCCCATCCTGGAAAAAAATACAGATTGGCCCCAAAGGTGTGTTCAGACAGAATACAACGTGAATTTTAGAGGTGACGTAATTGCATATAAAATCTATGCAAAGATACAATCGGATGCCCTGGTCAGAAATTTGCCAGTTTTTCCAGTCCAGGAAATATTACATTACCCTCATACCCATTAGTAGTATATAAACGTCATTTTAAGGAGACCCAGTGACCCTGCAACACCTGGGATGCATCATCATTTGACATAATTTGACATCAGATAAAGGGACTTGGTGCATGCAAATAATGTTCGCTATTTTCACCAGTAAAAAACACTTATTTCTCCATTAAGTGAATTGAAAAAATCTAAACATATACGTTCAAACACTGATCGGGAAACTAACATTTGACAGCTGTCACACCTTGGTTGTAAGCATTCCAATTGCAAAAGTCATATTACTTTTATCATGAATACAGATACTTTCTGTCTCACTAACCAATGATCCTTTCCAAATTTAAAGGCTAAGAAACAGCGTTGCTGACTTTGAAGCAGCTGTCAGCGTCAAATTTGCCACTTCTAAACTTCAAGGCATAGTGACTGACTTGGAAAAAAATCTTCCAGCTGTGCTTTTGGTCGACACTGAAGGTCAGTAAAAAAGTGTTAATGTTTATTGTCATTTATTTAGATCATGATGACTCTGTAACTATTTCTTAACTATCTGCTGTATTTTTAATCCTGCACTCTGAGTATAAAATGGGGCCAATTTGCATCAGATTTAAGACCCATTTGGTTTTTAATTTAAAAAGAATTCATTAATCTAACTGTTTATTTTGAATATTAGAAACAACGATTAATCAATGGCAAATACAAATATTTGTGTAATATCATTAAAAACACCAAGTCTAACACAGTTAGAGGCACTAGTGCATCTGATGCATAATCAGCAGCTGATTTGCATTTTTCTCAGAATTTTTGTCACTTACTATTTCCAGGCCTGTACTCATTGCAAGAAGGTCTGGTTTTACTGTAAGCTGCAGTGAACAGAATCTCCTTGCAACTGGCTACAGCTGAATGTGTGGTGATATAACATCTGTGTGATAACCATTTCAAATTGATCAGCTACTAATCAATTGGGGGATATTTTCAGGTATCAAACCAAAAATGATGAGCCTCTAACACATTTTTATGCACTCAAGAAACCAGGTTATTCAGTAAACAGTTTACGCAAGTGATCGTCTTTCCCTGTCTGCAGTTTTTGTCCTGCACATTCATACATGTAAAAGGTCGATTAGAAACCTGGTTACATATACATACATGGACATGAAAGCGTCGTTCTCCATTAGAAATCTTCCTGGGGGAAATCAGCTTTCTCTAATTTCCTACCCCAATTACGGAAAAGGAATCAGCTTACAGGAGAAAGCCCTGTAACTCGGTTACTTAAGTGCATTGAAACGAACTGAATGTCGTTTGGAACAGACATTTGTAACCCTGGATGTTTAGGGTAACTAAGCAGCTTCATCCCAAGCCTTATTTTATACATATCTTCTGATCACAGGTTGCAAACTCATCTCTTGATCTTCTATTGCTCACTGCCAATGTACATAGGATCCGGCTGCATCGCGTTCCAGCTCCATCACAGCTGCCGCAGATGACCCGCTGCCATTGTAGCTGGTCTCAAGCCTGATTTATGCTAGACACAGCGTCCCTGGCCTGAGGATCCGCGGACCAAAAATGACGTCATTGCACCTTTCCTTTAGAGCCGCAAGGTGTCGCGACGCTTGGTCATGCACCTCTAAATTTTTGTAACTAGGCGCCTCAGGCACAGGGTGGTCTTTCATTTAAACATGGACGCAAAAGGTAGACTGGCCGAGCAGGTTCACCTCTGCAAACACCTCTATTACCCTTTTAAGAAAGACCAAAGGGACAGCCAATGACTCTAAATTCATGGAGAGATTGCCACTACCACACTGGCAAAAGATAAGTAATTTTGTAGGAAAGTGTGGAAATGTATGAGGTATAGTCATGTTGAATAATGACATTCTTCCCATAACACTTGTTGACTTCTTGCTTATTCAAATGATATTTTGTTTGTACGTCGCATGGCGTGTCTGAAAATATTGCAACAGAGCGTGTTCAGCATAAACGCCTCTGTCCATGCTCGCAGCTCTATGGATGCACGTGCTGCGGTGTTTTGTGTGAGTACAAAGCTTTACACTCCGCTATCTTTGCATGCTCTGTATACTTTTGCTGGAGCATCCCGCAACTCAGAAGCGTCAAATTCACTCGAAAATAAATGGCTATATTTACTGGCAATGAACTGAAAATTGATTTTTAATAATTAATTGAATTTGTTTCGGATTGCAAAACTAGTGTGTAGTTTATAGTTATTAATAGGGAGAGAGAGAAGGAGAAAAAAAGGATCTGTTAGCACATCTAAATGACCTGCAAATGTGTATTTATGCTGTAAAACATTATAACACATTAACACTATACTGTAAATGCGGCTGCTCCACTTCTGATGGTTCCAGTGGACATTGAAACTGCAATGGATACATTGCTGAGCCAGAACGCTGCTGGAAAGCAGAACAGCCGGATGCTGTGTACATTTACTATTTATCTACCATCTTTTCAGAGAATTGGGGATAGGTTTAGAGCTGCTGTCAGTCCAGTGATTTTACAGTAGTAGCAAGTTATGTAAAGTTATCATCTCGATGGCCAAAAATCTTTTTTGTTGAAAGAATTTAGTTGGATTATCACAGACATAATTAAAATAGTTATTAGTATTATGTGTGTGGCCCTCTAACGGGCTTTTAATTGGTTTACCCATAGGAGCAGGCAATTTGAGGGGGGGCAAGGTTGGATGACATCAACCTTGTTAGCAAAATTACCAAAATCCATCCCTCTTGTTAACCTGCTCAAACATACTGCTTTTGAACTGCATCTGGAAAGATTGAACATATAACAGTCTGTCCATTCTTGATTAAAAGCAGAAGTGTGCTATGCCCTCAGGGGACCGCAACGCGAGGCCTCTGCCACAACTAGCAGTAGCTACCAAAGTGCTAAAACCGGATCAGCAGCTAGCTAGCCATCAAGTGTAGTTAACGATGCAGTCTGAACAACACTAGCTAGTCTAGCAGTAACAGAAATGTGCAGTATGTTGTCGGAGAGGCAGCAGGAATGCAGGGACTCCTTCACAGATGCACTGGTCATCTTCCCCATGGTACAAATACATTACCATGTCTGGAAGACACCGCCGTATCCCTCCCCAGCACCGGGCAGAGTGGAGGGAGCAGGCAGGCCGAAACAGGTAATGAGAAATTTGATAGGATTCCTAGTGAAAAATCTCAGCAACACCGGATGGTGACAATGCTTCACTGAGTGCTGTGACTGTACTCAAGGTGGCTTAGGAGAAAAGGGAGACGAGCAATGCATGCACTGAAGCTTTATAGTTTGAGGGTGCTGCCCCCTGATTGGGTGGTGAGTGCAAACATTTTTAAACAAATAGCAAAGCCCCGTTAGAGGGCAGAGCAAATACCAACTAGAACCATGCAACAGTGCTAGTTACGTGAGACAGTGAGGCAGCAGGGATAGCTTAACTAAAGAATGCTCCAAAGAAAACATGAATACATGAACATCCACCACAGATTTCTTCAAAATCCATCAATTTCTTGAGTTAAATTGTCACTGGTTAAGGTAGTCCGCAAACACCAAAATCATTATCAATCGTCCACGGAGATGCGTGAGTATGCGTCATAGCAATCTAATCAGAATGCATAGAGGTATCTTGCTCCGGACCAAATCCTTGGAGAGACAGATGACTGTAAGGACTCACAAACCATTGGACTGACATTAAAAGGCTATACCTCCTACTCCTTGCTTAATCATAATTATTGTATTGTTGTGTTTATATTGCCTTCTTCAAACAGGAATGGTCACCATAGAGTCCCCGAACACTACAGTGTGCTACCTGTCCTCTCCACGACTGAGTTGCACATTTAAGGATGCAACGGGCAGCTCTGGTTGGAACATGAGTAGGCAGAATGAGCGCTTTGAGCTCAACACTGGCAGTGTGGTGGCACTAGACCAAAACTGCTCCACAGAGGAATACAAGTCCTGTGTTGCAGTTACACTCCAGAAGGTGACAGGCATCTGGGAAGGCAAGTACTAATGTTCACGATGATTCTTGCTTAAATTAAAATCAAACTGAAATAAAAATGAATTTTAATCGATAGTACCCACTACAGTTTTGTTCTCCAGGGAGCATGAATTTTGGGTTCTAAATGACAATTATGGTACTGGGTATGTGATTGGTGCTGTAGGCAGGTACAAAAAATAGTTGTCAGCCATTGCTTAGTCCCATCTGTGAAGTGAATACTCCCTACGATACTCAGCCTACATATTGATGCATCAGTAGTAAAAATCGAATTATATCATATATAATCACAGTCACAGGGGACATTTTTCTGCAGAATGACAACTTTTTTTTCCCAATACTTTGAGACCATTTTATTCATAATACTTCCATACTTTGACTTAAATAGGAATGTGAATGCAGGACCTTTACTTGTAATGGAGTATTTTTAGATTCTTGTATTGGTACTTTTACCAAGGAAAGGATTTAAGACCTTCTACCACTGCCAGTCAGTATCGCATCACAGGAGTTGACAGTCTATAGCTATGGAATGCCATTTCATTCAATATTAAATAAATAAATAAATGAATAAATATGCCTATGAAATTAATAAATATGCCTCTGAAATGAATAAATGAGTCAGTAATTAAATAAATTAGATTTCATTTCATCGGACTTTCATTTCATAATGACACATTTATTTATTTCATGGGACTATTTCATAGTGACACATTTATTTATTTCATGGCACTATTTCATAATGACACATTTCATTGCTCATATTCAAATGAAGGGGGTGTGGTTTTCTCAGACAAAAGCAACAGCACCAGAAACAGCACTGAAAATAGAAGGCTGCGAAAACGTCTGGTGGGTGATAGTAGCCTTTATATTATGTCTGACTCTGAGAAAACCAT
>CM022481.1:6025183-6100105 GCA_011952105.1 Coreoperca whiteheadi
GGCATTCCATAATGGCATTCCATATATAGCAACTGTACACAAAAGTGAGGATAATTGAAATCTCAGTTTGACTTTACTTGTGTTTAATTCCGAGATGAATCTGCTGATGACAATTCTGCCCCGAGTCGTCTGTGAGAGAAAAAGTAATATTCAGCCCAGCTGCATCTGTGCCCTGAATTTACCTACATCTTTTACGGCAGGCACATATGAGTGTGGATTCACTAGTGGGTCAGTCAGACATACAGCCAAGAAAAACCTGAGTGTGGCACTCCTACCTGATGTGATCAACCTGAAGACCAACCCTCTTACTGCGGACTGTTCGATAACACCGATCCCTGAAAGAGTTGACATTAACATCACTGCCACCATCTTATCCAGCACAGAGACCTTTGAAGTTTCATGGAAATACATGGATGGACCAAAAAATATACTACTAGATAACTCATGTAAGACAAACCTACAGTATCTCTCAAATCTATCTGTCCTCTTTCCTTCTTTCTGTTATCTGCAGCGTAAAATGTTACTTTAATTCCCAAACATTACCCTAAAAATAATATTTATTTTTCTTTACAGCTGTTGGAGATTACGTGGTCTATAATTTCAGAGCTTCTATCAATTGCAAGAATATGTCCAATCCACATTATGTTAACATTACTTTTGAAAACAGGATCAAACAAGAAAAAAGTGCACGCGTGGATATCCCAGTAGTTCATGGTAACTGATTCTCAGAAAAAATTCAAATTATTTTCATTCGGTTTAAGCTGCCTTATTTTCTACTTAGTCTGTTACAATTATATTCTCATTTTTTCAGAATGCTGTATTACTTTGTTTCTAATTACATTTATTTTCATTGTCTCTTCCATCATCTAATGATTTTCTATATTTTTCTCCAAGTGGGTGCAAAATTTTGCAGTGAGGATTCAATAAATGGAGAGTTTTGGCCCAAAACCCCAGCTGGAGACACAGTGATTAATCAAACATGTGCAGAGGGCAAGACTGGCTATAAGTCACGTACTTGTGACGTCACTACCTCCTGGCAGCTGGTGTTCTCCTACTGCATCAACCAAGAGTTGAACAAAGTTTTAAATGCCGCAGATGTGAGTGTGGCATTACAGCTCATTAGAAGGGTACAAATACATCAAAAAAGTATCTTGTTACAAATCACAAATACTTGCTCATCAAATGAATTTAAAAAAAAAAAAACAAAATACTGGTATGAGAAACTGTATTTAATTAAAATAAAAATAATTTCTAACTTGAAAATATAAAAACACATTCTATACAGTCTGATGTTATCATATTTTAGGGATTTAGCAGGCTCATTATGAGTCTGACTGTTAAACCTCTCCCCAGAGACGAGCTCTGCTACAGTAATTTCCCACGTTATAGATTTGGGATGCACGATAACATTGGCAAGTCGTCGATATCAACCGATAAAGGCTTCAAAATGAAATATAGGTATTGGCCCTAAATGAACATTTCTGCCGATATGACAGACGTGTGGAAGAGCCAAAACGCATTCCTTGAACACTACAAGTTTAATTGTCCAACATTATGAGCAATTTATATAGAATAAAGAGAAACAGGCACCAGTGAAAAAAACCTGTCAGCAGTAGTTTTTTAATTTTTCCCAGTGAATGTGTACATTTTGAAAAGCATTTCATTTTATGACTTAATCTGTCACTGGGCCATCACGATAAGAATAGGCATAATAATATGTTTATTTCACCACAGTATAAACTAGATGTTCTTTGCAATTATTTTTTTTATTTTTTTTCATATATCAGCATCAGCAATCAGCCAAAATTAGTTGGAAAATATCGGCATGTTAGATATCAGCAAAAATTCTATATCGTGCATCCCTATCATAGATTTGACATGGCCAGTATTGAGAAGGTGTGAATTCAGGGGTGCATGGGGTGGTCTCTAGCTAGTAAGTATATTTGCCAGTTCTAGAGCACATGTGTTTGCTAATTGCTCTTTTATTCTGTTGTATTTTAGTGTCATTCAATAAGCTTACCTTAGCATGCAATATCTGATCATATTTTGATTACATACTTTTATCTTAGGGGACATTTGCAACAAACACCAAAGCAGCTTCTTTCCTTCAAAGATACTGCTCACAAGGAACACAAATGAAATAGGCTATGGTAGTTCACAATGAGCGTGTTTTAGTGATCTGATGCTAACTACAGTACCATGCACCTTACTGTGTTTGTGTCTGTTTAGAACTTGTGTACTGCAGCAGACACAGTGATGACAGTTACTAAATTCAGAGCTCAGACTCAGGCAGTGTTGACATGAGCTTGTCCAGGCAAAAGGTAGATGTAAATTTGGGGGCAGAAAAGACGGAAGTTATCAAATTAGCAGAGAACATTTTCTTTGTGTATTTTCATTGTTTTTATTGCATTGATATTAAAACTCTATTAACTGTATTATTAGTTCAAATCTGTCAGTGGAAGTCTTTGATGTGACCAAATGTGTTCAAATTTAAAACATGCAGCTAAATTGTCTGTGAATATTCTCAGTCATTCAGTTTTACAGTATATCCATAAGGGCTTAGTCAGGAATCTAAAGCAAGTCCAGTTGCAAGTCCAGTTTCCCTTGACTAAGCCCTTCAGAATGCAGCAATATTTTCGTCTGTGCCCAAATACAGTGGCGTGCAAAAGTAGTCAAAAGGTTCCACATGCTCTTGAAATCCCCATTAAATTGTAATTGTAATTGTAATACAACTTTAAAATATATTTTGAGCGTCGTTAGGATATCTGTTATTTTGAACAAAAAAGAGATCTTTATTGTATGTCAGTTTTGCTCTCTGGGATGTCAAAACTTCAATATTTCAAAACCACTCAGATCGCAGAAGGAACCTTATAATTCCAAGGTCACAACTGTTTAGTCATCATCAACATTTTTGTTTTTTGTTTCTAGAACTTCCTGATGGGACTAGGGGCTACCCAGGTGGTGGCCATGGATATATTTGAAGGACTTAAGAACAGCTCTGCACTCCATTCTAATTCCATTGATACTATTGCTGACGTTTACGCTTCCATCAACATTCTGAAAGTAATGGGCACTGCGTCAAAAACTATTGCCTTGCAAGAGGATATCTTTCCTGTGAGCTCCTGTTGATTATTATTACCTTTACTGTAATAAATGTGGAGTTTTGAGCTTGAAGGTTCATGCTTGACCTTGGAAAGAGCAGTTTTAAAACAATCTTAACACAAGGTCCCACATAGAATAATTGTATTTTCTGAAGCTTTTAACAAAATCTTGTAGCCTTCCGGATGGAGTTTCTCAGTTGTCAATGAGAGGGTGTAGTTGTTACCACGTAACCTCAGTATGGAATTTTGGCCATGTAAAAACAGGTGGTTGAATGTGGTACACTATACATGTACATATATTGATCATTTTAGAACACTGGGTTGTATAAATTAGATTTTGTTTTGTAGTTCCCTTTCTGCTACTCAAAAAATATATATACAGTAGAACAGTGAATAAATAAAATGTCATAGAAATAGAAATACATTATCTATACATTCAAGTTCACATATGAACAGGAAGAGGATGGTAAGCTGCTTTCTTATAGACTCCTGTGTTCATATAAAAGCTGACAGGAGCATACACAAAACAGTGTATATTCTCAAGGTAGCTCTTGAGCTTTACTTGGCACCATTGCCGTGAACGATAGCTTTTCCGGGCAGATGAGGCATACAGGTGTGGCCAAGTAGCTTTCACTGTACAGTGTAATTTTAGTTATTTTGGTGGGCTTAGGTTCAGTCATCTCAAACTGTGTTGAGGGCTGAGATGTATCAGCATTTTGAGCATATACGACCACCTGTTTCCCAAATTGTTATACTTAGGTCACTTGATAACAACTAAATTATCTCCATGACAAGGCTCCAAAATGGGGAAAAGCATCAGAAACAACAAGTAATTTATTGGTCAAAGTGTTCAGTTTTACTTCCATGGGTTGTGTTTTAAATGTGTGCTTACAAATTAATACAGGTGGAGTTCTTACAAAGCTCGTTGTCCTCTAAAGCTATACATAGGTTTCACATATTGCTCTTCTGTGGGCCCAGAAAATTCTCCATATAAGGCTTTTTAGATGTGTCTTGATTATGGATGATTGTTAACTACCAGATATGAATTTGCTCCGACTAGTAGCTCCCAAGCTAGCTTCAATCCCATTTAACTAGCTTTCCCAAAACGTACCTCCTGGAGGTGATTCTCAGCCATGGGATGAGTCTGGCAACTAAATGTAGTGGCTTTAACCCAATGATAAAATTAGGATTTCCCAATGATGTTTTTTTTTGTCCCAAATCCCGATCGAAGTCCCTTAATATTAGGTAAATGTTGATTAAATATGTATTTGACACACTAACAGCTGTAGCCTACTAATCTGACACATCTTATTTTCCTACTAGATACAAAAACTGAAGGTCCTGATTCAAAACTATTAAATTTATAGGCTTAACTTTTTATATGACATGAAGGAAAGCTTAACAGGGAAGTTCCAACTCGTAAAATTAACATGATGCATATGCCATTAGAGAGAATCACTCTGTTGGATTTGTTAGAACAACAGAAAGTCCACTCATGTCGCGTTAGAGATTCCCTTTCAAGGGAACTTCAACGCTGCGTCAGCTGACGCTATGGGGAACACCTTCAGCGTGACTGCCTCTAAATCTCTGTTTCAACTTGGACCAATCTTGATTGGGTTTAACGTCAACACGTGACACACGCCGGCAGAACCGGAGGTATAAAGGTTGCCGGCTTCACTGTTGTCGTCAGTCTTCTGATCTTCAGCAAGCGCTCTGGGTCTCTGAGAAATGGCGAATGTGAAGCGGTTTTTGGCAGTGTGTGTATCCCTGCCCACACTATATTCCCGACGGCGATACACATGAGATGTGTGGGGCCTGCTTGGAAAGAGAGCATGCGCTAGTAGCCCTCGAGGGGGCTGGCTGTTTGTATTGCGAGCGTTTCCCAGTTAAGAAGCTCCGCTCTCGGCTGGCGCTTTTTGAGGAAGGTGGCCAGCTATGCTCCCCATGCGGTAAGGGACCGGCAGCTGCTGAGGCATCCCGGCGACTGCACTCCTGGGGATCTCAGATGGACCTCGGCGACGAAGGTGAGACAGCTTCGGCTCTTCCATTACCTTCATCCACGGGTTCTTTCTCCCGCTTTCGGGGTCCGGAAGCCCGCACCGAGTCTGCGGCTTATTCCGTCCCGGAGTGGGAGCCCGCTCACCGAGACTCTAGTTCCGAGGAACTGGATGTGCTTGGAGCAGAAGGTGGTGACATGGGTGGCTCATCAGCCCAGTCGCCACAGTATGAAGAGCTGCTGGAGGTGGTTTCCCGTGCGGTGGCTAGGCTCAATTTCTCTTTGCAAGCAGAAGAGCAGGATGCTCGACGCCTGAGTAAGCTTGATGAGTGTTTCCTCGTAGCCCCACATCCTCGCCCGCGTCGGAATTTACCGTTCTTTCCGGACCTCCACACTGAGGTGTCAAAGTCCTGGTCCTGGCCGTATTCTGCACGGCTTTCTAGCCCGACTGGTCGCCAGTGTGCATCGATCAGTGGGCGTAAAGAGAACGGTTATGGCTGTATGCCAGGCATTGAGGAGACGCTGGTGGCGTATTTATCGCCGGAGGCCACGTCCTCCCTGAAATACCTCTGCTTTAGTAGGCAAGGCTTACATGGCGGCGGGTCAGTGCCTGCACACTATGGCAGTCTTGCAGGCATACCAGGCCGATCTGCTGGATGACCTCGACGACGGGGGGCCCCTCACATCTGAGGATGTGAAGGAGCTTCGCCATGCGACGGATTTATCGCTCAGGGCCACGAAGGATACGGCCCGAGCTATCGGGCAGTCCATGGCCCTACTAGTGGCGACAGAGCGCCACCTATGGCTGACTCTGTCGGGTATTAAGGATAGGGATAAGACCTTCCTTATGGATGCTCTGCTTTCGCCCATTGGTCTCTTCAGGGAAGCGGTCGGCTCAGTTTTCGAGTGCTTCAGGGAAGTGCGCCAACAGGCTGCGGCCTTTCAGCGGTTTATCCCCGGTCTCGGGGCCGGAGCTGAGGGTGGACCACCTCAGCCTTTGGCGTCTCGCAGCTCTTACATGCTGGCCCAGAAAGCGAGCGTGGCTCAGCGTGCCCCTCCCCAGCAGTCGAGCACAAGGATGCTCCCCCATCAGGCCCTCGTGAGCTCAGCCTCCTAACCCCGCCATTGGTGGCACTTCGGGGCGTGGCGAGTTCCGTGCAACCACTGCCTTTAGACCTGCACGGCCGTGCAGCAGTCAGGCCAGAGTTGTGTCCTCTACAGAGGCCTGTAGACGTTAATTTCTGGTTAAATCCCACCGCTTTGGCGCTTCGGGATACCGCAGCTCTCACATTGCAGGTTCGGGGAGCGGTCCAGCATGTAATTGCCGCTCCTCGGGGTGTTCCCGCCGCTGCAGCGTTTCTGGTAACCGAGATCGCTACTCCATGTCCCTGAGGAGGTTCCGGTTCCGGATGTTGACGATCCCTATGATTGTGAGTCAAATTCAGTCAGAGGACTGGTTTGTCACAATCGATCTGAAGGACGCTTACTTCCATGTCCAATTCCGGGACACCGGAAGTTCCTGCGGTTCGCTTTCGGGGGCAAAGCTTACCAATAACAGGTGCTTCCCTTCGGCCTAGCACTCTCCTCTCGCACCTTCACGAAGTGTATAGGTTCCACCCTGGCTCCTCTCAGACTCCAGGGGATCCGTATCCTCAATTACTTGGACGACTGGTTGATTTTATCCCAGTCTCATCTCACCGCAGTACGGCATCAAGATGTTGTACTTGTGCACTTGAGGTGCTTGGGGTTGAGGCTCAACACGAACAAGAGCACGCTCACTCCAACACAAAGGATTACGTTCCTAGTAGTAGTGTGGGACTCAGTCGCTTTGCGGACACAACTGTCTCCCGCACGCGTAGAGTCAATCCTGACTATGGTACTCAGGGTGCAGCTAGGCCGACATCTCACTGCACTTTAAACTGTTAGGCCTCATGGCTGCAGCATCCACTGGGATTCCGCTTGGATTGCTGCACATGAGGCAGCTGCTGTGGTGGCTCAGGGACGCCGGATTTTCCCCGAGGGGCAATCCTTTTCGCCTGATCAAGGTTACACGCAGGTGCATGTGTGCCTTAGACAGGTGGAGACAACGGGTGTTCCTGACCCAGGGCCAAGTGCTGGGAATGGTGTATCACCGTCGCACACTTTCGACGGATGCCTCCAGCACCGGATGGGGCGCGGTTTTGGAAGCCCGCACATGCCTGGAGATGCGAGCGGTCTTGTTGGCCTTACGGCACTTTCTTCCCGACCTCAGGGGCCACCACGTGCTTCTCCGCATCGACAACACAGCGGTGGTCTCCTACATAAATCAACAAGGCAGTCTGAGTTTGCGCCCCCCTGTGCAGACTTTTGTGGTCCCAGCGGAAGTTGCTCTCTCTCAGAGCACTTTTCATACATGGGTACCTGAATGTGGGAGCAGACATCCTGTCGAGGCAGGGGCCAAGGCCCGAGGAATGGAGACTACACCCCGAGACGGTGCAGATGATATGGAGGAGATTCGGCAGAGCACAAGTGGACCTGTTCGCGTCCCCAGACAACGTTCACTGCCCCCTCTGGTTCTCCCTTGTGTCCGGCGCCCCCGCTGCTGCTCGTGGCCCTGTTCTGGCCCGCCAGAATCTGGTTCACGGACATGGTAGCCCTCCGTGGGAGATTCCCGTCAGGAGGGACCTGCTGTTGCAGGGCCAAGGCGAAATATTCCATCCCCAGCCAGGGAAATTGAAGCTGTGGGTCTGGTCCCTGAGGGGGACCACCTCCGAGCTGCCGGCCTCTCCACCGAGGTAGTTGAGACCATCTTACACTCTAGAGCCCCCTCCACGAGGAAACTGTATGCGGGCAAGTGGAAAATTTTCACTACATGGTGCCTGGAGCGCCATCTTGACCCAGTTCACTGCCTGATGGCTTCAGTGCTGGAGTTCCTCCAAAGCCAGTTTTCAGCTGGACTCTCCCCCACTACACTTAAGGTGTATGTGGCTGCGATCGCAGCATTCCACAGTTTGGTGGATGGCTGCTCGCTTGGGAAGCACCGCTTTGTTACCAGTTTCCTTCAAGGCACCTAGAGGATGAGGCCTCCGGTTCGAGTCAGAGTCCCTCCATGGGATCTGATAGTGGTGCTGGATGAATTGACCACAGCACCGTTTGAGCCACTGGACAATGCATCAGACAGGTGTCTGGCCTTAAAGATGGCATTTCTGCTGGCCATGACCTCTCTCAAGAGAGTGGGAGATCTGCAGGCCCAGTCGGTGGCTCCTGCTAACTTGGAGATCGTTCCAGGTGCAGTTAGAGCCATCCTGTATCCCAGGCCAGGTTATGTACCTTAAGAACCCACTGAGGTGGCCCGGCCGGTAGTCCTGAAGGCGTTCCATCTTCCTCCAGAGTCGGCAGAACAAGAAGGTAGACTGCAACTGCTTTGTCCGGTCAGAGCCCTGGATATTTATGTCCGGAGGACATCCCAGTGGCGCAATTCGGACCAATTGCTGGTATGCTTCGGGCCCCCTCATAAGGGCTGCCCAGCTACAAAACACACTATTAGCAGGTGGATAGTTGAAGCTACTGTTTCGGCTTACGAGGTGCGCGGTTTGCCTTCACCTCTGTCGATCAGAGCCCACTCCACACGGAGTATGGCATCCTCCAGAGCTTGGTGGTTGGGAACCCCCCTCTCCGATATATGCGATGCTGCGGGATGGTCCTCGCCTCACACTTTTGTGAGATTTTATACCCTAGACCACTTAAATAATCCGGGGTCTGTGGCTCTCTTGTCCTGAAGTGTGCCCAGCTGGCTTCACAGTCTGACAGGCATCCCTTCAGCATGGCGGAGTTGGTACTGCATTCCCCATAGCGTCACTTGACGCAGCATTGAAGTTACGTAGGTAACCATGGTTCCCTGATAGGGAACAAGACCCTGCGTCTAGCTGCCATACTTTCGGCATGCCTGTGAGCGACTTGCTTCAGTCGATCAGAAGGCTGACGACAACAGTGAAGCCGGCTCCCTTTATACCTCCGGTTCCGCCGGCGTGCATCACGTATTGACGTTAAAACCAATCAAGATTGGTCTAAGTTGATACAGAGATTCAGAGGCAGTCAGTCTGAAGGCGTTCCCCATAGCGTCAGCTGACGCAGCATCTCGTTCCCTATCAGGGAACCATGTTTATCTACGTAACCCAGTACAGTTCTTCCCTCTTAAACAACAGACAAGATTAATTTTGGCCTGTTATCAAGTTTCTCACGTTAATTGGCTACAGCTGATGTGACCTGCTGCCGGAGACGTTGTTCATTGTAACCGGTAAAATCGATGATCAGCCCGTGCTCAAAATGAGAGGTTGCTAAGTGAATGTTTGTACACTGCTCTTTGCTAATGATAGACAGTGTCAGAGCTTAGCAAATCTGTGCATTTTGGCAACCTCAGTGTCAGAACTCACAGAACTCAGAGTCACTCGCACTGGTGCATTCAAATCATTTTTCACATTCACACACTCATTTTAATTTGCATATGCAGTGAAATTTTCACACTGTGGCTGTGGTAAAAGAGAGCAGCACTGCAACACTAGCAGGCTGAGGTGGACAAAGCACAGCAGAGTAAAGAAAGGACTGAATTTAATGATCCAATCCATTAAATTATGACTGGATCGGCACAGATACCAATTCTTAGGATCTGCTTGGAATACCCCTAGATAAAATGTGTCTTAGCACTGATTTCTTTCGATTCTTCTGTTTCAGAATTTTATTACCGCAGCAAGCAATATGTTGAACAAGACCTGGGATGGGGTCAACAAGTCTACCATTCAGAACATGTCATCAAATTACCTTCAGTCTGTGGAGAGTCTGGTGAAGAATATCAAGGTCAACAACAACAACAATGGAATATACAGTCAAAACTTAGATCTAAAATTTTGCTCAAGTAGCAAATGTAATGTGGAGGTGTTTGGCATCAGCGTGAATCTGAACAAGACCACCGGAATAATAAAAACTGTTGCTGTGAAAAATCTAATGGATAAACTAAGAAACAACTTCAACAAAAGAGAGCCTACCAGCCTAATAATATCAGCCACACTACAGGACAACAAAGATTCGTCTTTAGAAATTATACTGGACTTCCCCACGAAGCAACTGAAACCCACTAAACCTTTCTGCGTCTTTTGGAACACCACAGAGATAGGCTGGTCAGATGCAGGATGCGTTGTCAATACTAGTGATGGGAACCGCACACTCTGCAAGTGCAACCACCTGACTTCATTCTCTGTCCTCATGGCCAAGAGTGATATATCTACTGAAGTCTTAGATATCATTACCAATGTGGGCCTGGGTGTGTCCATCTGCTCCTTGCTGATCTTCCTCGTCATTGAGTCTCTAGTGTGGTCGGCTGTGGTCAAGACCAACCTTTCACATTTCCGTCACACAGCCCTGGTGAACATCGCAATGTTCCTCTTGCTTGCTGATTGCAGTTTCTTGGCTTCCACCGCTCCTGAGACTCTCAGCGACACCTGGTGCCAAATTCTGACCATATGCAAACACCTGTTTTTCTTAGCCATGTTCAGCTGGATGCTGTGCATGAGTGTCATGCTCGTCCACCAGCTCATCTTTGTCTTCAGCCCGCTGAGGAAAAGAGTCTTCATGTTCCTCTCCAGCATTGTAGGCTATGTTTGCCCAATCCTAATAGTGGGATCCAGCTATGTGTATTGCAAATACACCAACAAGCCCTACTATAATCCGAAAACATGCTGGTTAGTTTTTGATAAACTCTTGGAGGGCTCTGTGCATGCTTTCCTCCTCCCTGTGGGAACTGTTGTTTTGACAAATCTCTTTTCCATGGTGGTCGTCATTCTTACTCTGGTGAAGTCCTCGGTCCCTGACAGCAGCAAGACAGATGACAAGGAGACAGCCAAAAGCATCCTTAAGGTGGTGGTTTTTCTAACGCCTATCTTTGGAGTAACATGGGTTATTGGCTTTGCTCTGCTCATATTGAACAAGGACGATCCCATCTTTACTGTTGCTAACTACAGTTTCACCATCCTCAATTCCTTTCAGGTAATTTGAAAGTAACCCTGTTTGAAAATGAGTTTAAAAATGAAAAAATGATGGGGGTTTGGGAAGGTTACAGTAGAAAGAAGTGAGCTTACCAGACCTCTGTAGCTCGCTTCTCTGTCTAGCGGCTCGAGGCTACATTAGCTGCTACTAGCATATCAGGATCCAACCCAAACTGTCGGTAGTCGAGTTGCATTGTGGGTAATGTATGCACCACGTTTTAAGTAGGAAGAATGCATGGACTAAAAAAAGATGATATCTGGTTCTGCTTCATCAGTTTTTATCCTTTTTTAAAACGGTCAATTGTGAGTCTTATATTGTTATAGGACTGCAGTGCTAAATTGGTGGAGTACTCTTTTAATGAAATTAAAACTGGACACAGAATAAATATTATTTTGACAAAGAAACTACATTTAATGTGGATCGGTCATATCATAGCCGATACCTCAACAGCTAATTATAGTCAATATTGGCAGATTGGATCGGTGCATCCCTGGTTGACATTGTACGTTTCTGCAAACACCAAACTATATTCAGTGACAAAAGCTAACTGCTTACAATTTTAGTAGCTCACTGCCACAGTACAGAATTTGTAATGTGTGAACCAACAATACACATGAACATATAATTGCCATGCATTGATAAGGGAAAGGTGTAATTAGGCATCTAACACTTGAAGTAATTTCACTGCCTGCCCTAAATTCACTCCCCTTAACATTAACAGTGTACCAGTACCTTTAGTCACAAACTGTCTCAACTCTCAGTGTGATAGTGAGTCCCCTTGATTAAGATCCCGGAGTATGCTGGTGTTGCATCAGCAGTAAATTCAAAGTAGTAAATCCACTAAAAAATGCAGGGGGATATGGTGTCACCTTATGTAATGTTTACAGTGCACATCACTGACATTAGGTCTGGTAAAACAAAAAATTAAGTGCTGCTCTACTTAGTCCACACAAATTAAATTATAATGGTGGGATGTCTAAGTTTGAATCTGATCCAAATCTTACCCTATCATTATCCTAGTGATTATTTCTGAGATAAATCCAGTAAGAAAGAAAAAAGAACGAAGGGCCACTGTAGGAATGGAACGGAACCAAGATCCAGCTACCCCTCAAAGAGCTGTACTTCCCATTACTAAAATGAGGGCCACCATTGTTGAAGGCACATATTTAGACACCTATCCCGACCCCGATCTCCACACCCTTACTAGTTTTTATTGCCCTGTATGAACATCAGATTACTTCATGGTGCAAAATGTTGTCATTGGACACAAACAGCTAATGCAGATTGACTATGAATGAAATTCAGAAGAGAAAATTATATGAAAGGGGGTATACCATATTTTATTCAAACACAAATATCTGCATTAAAACAATTTAAAACCAGTGAAACTTCATCTTGTCTCTTGCAGGGCCTTCTCATTTTGATAACAGGGTTTTTTGCAGAGCAGAAGGTAGGTTTATGATTTTATCAATGGACAGATATCCGTAATGCTCTGTCACTGTCAATTTCTTTATTGATTTGTTGCATATCTTTTAAATGTCCAGTTGTCATAAGCAGGGAAATACTTTGAAACAGCTCAAATTTCTGAATCAAGCAGAATAATACACCAAGACTACAACACTGTGTTAGTGTCTTAGTTTTAGAATTCTTACCTGTACCAGTTCATAAAGCAATGTATTTGTGTTATTGTCAGGTTCGAGAGGAACTGTTAAAGCTCATAATGGTAAGTTTACCAATAAGTTCCAGAATTACGCCATAAAATGATGGAAGCATCCATTGTAGCTCTGTTTGATTCTACCCTCAGGCAAAATCGAAAAGAAAAAGTGAGAGCGTGAAGAATCTGACTTCAACTACATACACAAAAGACAAATGAAGACTGAGGTCAGTCTCATATTATGTCACTAATATAACCATAACTGATTTAATGAGCCATTCGCAGTTTCACTGTACCGGCCGTGTGTACTTGGACTTGCATGGTTTAATCTTTGAGACAGGCATATGCTACTGGCAGGATCAACCAGGTAGCCCTTTTTCCTTGTTTCCATGCATTTGCTGCTGCTTCAATATGCATTCAATAGGCATTACATTTCAGGCCTGTAGATGCATTTAGCCTGTAAAGCAGCTGATTCTGCCTGGTGTTGCTGCAGCAGCATCTCTACAGAACACCGCTGACCTGCTGTCTTGAAACCTGCTTACCCTCTGCATTGATCAAAACAGAGCTTTAAGTATTTTAAGTAAATCAAAGTAGTTACTCTCCTTTTCAATGTTAGATTAAATTAGATGAGGTTAGATAGTTAGACACCAAACAATCAGACAAAATAAAGCTTAGAATTTCAAGGATTTAAATCTCCAAACTGTACACTGCTGCCATAAGTAACAACAGAAGCAGGAAGCTACTATTGCTGTGCATCGCCAAAGTAAAAGTCATGCTAACATCATTGTTAGCATGCTAATATTTGCAAATTAGCACAAAACACAAAGTACAGCTGAAGCTGATGGGAATACCATTAGTTTATTTGGTGGTAAACCAAAATATTGGACAAACTGAAATTTTGACCTGATGATGATGCTAGATTAAAAATTAAGAGGTCACCAAAATTATTGCAATCAGTTTATCCTTAGGAGAGATTACTGTACCTACTAACAGAGGTTCAAAGAGGAAGGTTAGTTCCGTTTTTTGTTTACATGACATTCTGTATTGCAAATTCAAATTTTTCTTCAATGTTACTTAACATAGAAACATACGAAACTGAATAGATATAAGCTGCACATTGTGTTTTCAGTTTTCACAACACCCTAATTTTTTTCTTCCACCTCCCGCACATAACATTTTAGGTTCTGTGATTGTATGTTTTTCTGCAATGCACCTTGGGCGTCATAGTTAACTCCTCTAATTTATATCAAAGAACCAGATATTTTCTAACAAATATGTACTGACAATCCAACAATGAAAGTTTAATACCCATCCAAGCCATATAAAAATATTTTTAGGAAAAATTAATTGGATTTTTATTTCCGGAACTGGGGGCGCCCGAAATAGCTCCTACCATTTTTAGTTGTTGAAACATTTCCCTCATAAACCACAAATGCAAACCTCATGATGGTGCTAGAGGAAAAGTCAGTAGATCGCCAAAGCCATTAGGATTCATCTTCTGGGAACCATGAATGTCTGTACCCATTTTTACGGCAATTCATCCAATGTTCATCCAATTCTACTCTGGACCCAAGTGACTGACTGGCAGTCCTGCAGTCACTGGAGTCACGCTGCTTGCATGTCTAAAATACTTATATAGAATTATTTAGCCACTGTGTGTTTTGGTTTTGCTTAATTACTGCAACATAATATCGTGATCAGTGCACAATGCACATAATGGTTTTTAAACATTAGAACAGCAATACTTCTCATGATTCAAATGTTTCCTTATTCTGATGCAGCAATGTACAGTTCGGAGATGTGTTGTCAAGTATGATGCATGTTGTGCAGTTTGTCACACAACAAGGTCTAGCGGCAAATGCTGCTGCAGTAACCATATCAACCAGCATCTTAACAGGTTGTGCCAAGTTACATGTCATGGGTCTGTCAGTTTAAGTAGCATCTAATAAGTTTTCCGCCCCATGTAAGCAGAAAATATATTTTGTGCGTATGTCAATCCAGTCTATAAATGTTTTGAAAACTTGCTTATCTCTACATTTCAGATTGTGGAAACGGATGTATGCAACTCCACTTGTAGCCTACAAGAGAACACGTCTTAGAGTTTGCTTTGTATTAGATTGTAGTTCCTAGACAGTTACAGAGGTGTAGATGATTAGGTTAATTGTTAACTAAAGCTTATTAAATAGAATACTGATGTTTTGATAATATTTATTTATTTGTAATAATTTACAATTATTAGTAGTAGTGCTAGCACTGACTGTCATTATCCTAAAACGAAGACTGACAAAGATTTCGCATTAAATCAAATCCTGCTCCAGGGAGTAATATGTAAATCTAGTTAATGTATATTTTGGACAGCAATGTTTCTCTTAAGGGTAAAGCAGATACAGATTTAGTTTGATTTTCATTATTAGTGCCAAAGAAGTGAAACCCAATACTGAACTGTCACTGTATAGTTTTAAGGAGAGGCTTTAGATCCATATTGAGCACTATATTGGATGTTGTGCATTCTGTACGCCCGGGTTGTAAGTGCTGACTGTATATGGAACAAAATGGATTTTCTTGGTTAGATAATTTTGTTAAAAGGAAAGTCTGTAAATGTACACTATTTCACATGATCCATAGCCTGTATACTATGTGTGCCTAACCACTATATGTATCTAAATTATATGAATATGAAATAATATGTAATGAAATAAAAACAAGGACTTTAATGTCTTTAGTTGTTCATTACACTTTGCATGATTAAGAAATTTCAATCCAAACTACACATTTTTCATCACAGAAATCATTTAGCAGACTACACTTCTTTTTTTTTTTTAACAAATAAGACAAACGTAGGACATACATCTACTGATACCAGCCTTCTGCAAAATGTTGTTAGTTTGGGGGACTGACACCATTTTTCCTCTGATTTCACTGCTGAATGAATGCAGAGGAAACATCATTCCTCTGAAATATGTTTCACTGAGCTCTCCTGATGACGGTGAAGATGGCCAGGGTCAGAACTACAGTCCCTGTGGCGCCACCAAACAGAGCTCCCAGAATGCTTCTGTCTATGTTCAGCTCCTCGCACCTCTTACCAGTGTAGTAGGTAGTCTGGCTTGATGCACACCTGAAAAGAAGCAGACATATTTTTTTTATTAAGAAAAATGATTTCCTGAAGCGTCAGTACTGGCTTTTAACTGTATACTGTATAACTGTATACTGCATGTGTATAAATACACATGCTAAACTTTCTTTTTGGCCACAAAGTGTTTGGCCACTGACTTTGCTGAGTCGTGAGTCACCTGGCTAGCGTGGCTCAAGACTCGGGGGCGGCCGTGGCTTGGTGGCAACGCGGTCACCTGCCAATCGGAAGGTCGGCAGTTCGATCCCCCCAGCCATGCGTCAAAAGTATCCTTGAGCAAGATACTGAACCCCAAAGCTGTGCCTTCGGTTTGTGAATGTTCTCATATGCAAGTCGATTTGGATAAAATGCTGCTAAATGTAAATGTTCTTCCATTTAATGCAACGTGTGACTGGCCCACTACTGCAGCCAAAGTTAGCAGCTACATACAGTCTGTGGTGGTGGTGAAGTCGAGTGTATTTGACGGAGTTGGCAATGCAGCCTGCTGGGCTTTTTGCGGTCACTTCCGAGCTTCCGTAGTGTCTCTGGGCTAGGCAGAGCAGACAAGCTGAGTGTCCCAGGCTGCCCCTCCACACACATTGTGCACTTCTATGCCTTGTTCTCCAACAGAACAGGACAAATGTCCTGTATATGCATCCCTGCAAACACACACCTGCATGAGGCTTTGCCTTGACTCTCCACACACGCGCCTCCATTAAAACAAGGGTTGGGATGACAGGGGTTGGCAGCACGGGCTTCTCTGTGTTTTGGAGCGTCCAGTCTCATTTCCACCTCGCTGATTGGCTTCTCATCTGTGATGTCATTACTTGGTGCAGCTGGTTTGACAGGCACCTCAGTCTTGATCAGGTGGGTCAAATCTAACGAAACACAAGGTTAATAAAAATGTTAAATAAAATGTAAGCTAATGCTCACATGGCATGTTTTGAACATGTAAAAGTAAGAGAATCTGAAATTAACTATAACTAACTATATGAAATGAAAAGGCATTTGGTTGTAGAATTTGTGTAGAAAATTAGCTACTGTTTGGCAGATTGCTCACAGCCATGTAGAAGAGCTGATATTTCTGATTCTCACCATTGAAGTTAGCAGTAATGATGAGGTCATTGTTCTTGAGGAAGCTCCTCCTGTGCAGATGCTTGTGAGAAATGAATGTGCTCCAGCCAACGTCTTGCCCACGGTAGCACTGGCAGCTGGCCTCCCACACTGCTCCTGAAGTAGCTGTTGGTTTGTTCCAGCGGGCATCAGCGTCTGAGTGGGGAAACAGTGAAGGAAAATACATGTTATGTATTTCTGAATTCCACATATTTGTGGTTGAAACAGGATATCAGGGTGGGCCATAATGCCAAGATAGACTGTCCAAAATGAAATGTCTTACAACTATCAAAAATGATAGATTTTTTAAATTAAAAAATTATAGCGACCAGGACATAATTGAAAGATTTCAAAGGTGAACCACACAAAATGTAGTACTATACATATATATACACATGGCATATGATAGAAGGGGAAGAGGGGGAGTTACACAATATGATGGTTTTGTTGTTTAAGAAATTGCTGTACAAGATGTTTAGTTGTTATAATTAATATTTTTACAATAACAATGGATCAAATGACTAAGTGTATGTGAAAGGGGTGGCTCACTGTATAGCGTCTTTCAGCTGAGTGTTTTGGTTTAATGGACAGCAAATGTTTTACATTCATCAGGTGACCAGACACACATGCAACTCCAAATGAATGCACTGCAATAGTCAACTATTTGCTAACAGGTTCACTATATCAACTTCATAACTTAGCAGTTTGAGATTTTTTTTTTTTTTATACGAAGTGCGTTACAAACAAAATGTATTGTTATTATTATAAGGCGATAATATGTCAGTGTTGCCTTAACAGCTTGTTTCTGCTGCCCCCCAAGTGGCCACACAATCAGTTAATGAAGTAAGGATGTTTTGATATAAAAAAAAAAACAAGGACATTAAACAAATTACAGTATGTTTAGCAACAACTGGTTTTCTTGGCACATGTTAGCAAGCAGTTGTTTATTTGCACATCCACCAGACACGGAGCGACAGCAATATTAGCATTGAAACAAGGTTCTCTGCGCATACCAAAACTTCTCAAACTGAGAAGCACCTGATTCAAGCTGAAGCAAGCTAACTAAAATTGAAGATCTGGGGAATAGAAAAAAAAAGTGCCCTCTCCTAGAGATGGAAACATTATCAACTCACTGCTGTGCAGAGAGGCATATTCACACTCTTGTCATGGTGGAGCGGTTTGGCCTAAATGAAGAACTGAATTTGTCATATTTCCTCTAATTTGTTGTACTTGATGTATGCAGCACCTGTACGTTCTGTAATTTGGATCTCTGACAATATAAAATGAGGACTGTTAACAATCCAAGATTTCAGTCCTGGTGATTTGGCGATGGTAATGATGGTAATGGTAAGTGCATTTTAAAAGATGTCCCCGGTGTTTGGCTCAAGATGTCTCAAAGTGTTTCAACACTAAGAAATGTAGCTGAATTTTTTTAAAGTAATTTTTCAATGCTGTTTTTTGTAATGGGGTGTAGCAGAAATCGCTGAACCTGGGCAAATAAAACCAAAACTATCTGCATGGCTATACTGTGTATAATACTAGCCAAACCAACTCTTTCATACGGCAAGTATCCTAAATGCCAGTGATGTGTGCCTACCTGTGGTGAAGCTTCTTGTAGAAGACATCCTCAGTTTCACATCGGGATCCTGGTCCATGGCAGCAATGGTTGCCTGCCTGTTTTGGGCTGGCCACTGCATCACTGCGTCATTGTCCCCACTGCAGAGGTGCAAGCTCATGCCAACATAGTCTGGGTAGGCACTCTCTTTTCCATTTGGGTAAACACTGACCCCGAATGAGTAGCCCTCCGAGTTGTAGAAGCACTTGCTTTTAACCGGACTGCCAAGAGGGGTGGTGGCGAGAACGCCAGTGAAGTTGTGGATTTGCCACACAGCACTGGGGCAAACGGTCTCAGTAAGAGTGAGGTCATCGATTAGGATGGCGCCCGAGGAGTTGGATGATCCTCTGATGCCTTGGAAGAAATAGCGAAACTTCTCTGTCGCCTTGAGAGTCACATGGGCTATTTTCCAGGCAGCATCTCCGTCACCTGAAGGACAAAAAGCAGGTCATTTATTGGGAATTCATTGGGATTTATTTATTTTTTCAAAGAAAGTATTGTAGCCTACTCAATACTACAGGGTGTGTTTCAAATTAGCCTTACAATCATGCAATAAACTCAACCACTGCGTGGATTGAAAAACTTAAATTATTCATGTTTTTCATTGCACATTTTTCAGTCCATTTTAATATGCATTGTGCAATAGACAATGTATTCTATGCTGACATATGAATGATAAAATAATACCTGTAATGGTGTGTATCTTCCTGACACTGCGTACACTCCCTGTCCCGTCATCAGTCCTGATCCAGATCACCAGTTTGTCCCCAGTTGCTCCGGTCATCTTGTAGAAGAACTGCAGGCACTGCTCGTCTCTCTTGGGGTAGAGGATTCGGGACTCCAGCAAGGCACTGCTTCCAGCTGCGCCGGAAGATGTGTCAAACTTCATGAAGTAGCCAGAATCTAAAAAGAGAAGCGGCCAATGTTACCTATTTTGTTAACTGAGTTATAGCAATGACCGGGATTGGAACATAATATAATTCAGTATATACCCAAATTGCTAAAAAGGCAAGGTGCATTTAACATAGTCTGGTAAGAAAAGAAACAGATTTAAATTTTAGCCAATATTGAACAAGATATTCAGTTATGTAAATTAGTCTGATTGAATTTAATTACCTGCTATGTTACATTATATGTGAATAAGACAGGTTAAACAACACTAGTATAGCTGGGCATTGAGGCTATAAGTAAAAATGAATAATTTAGTGTGCAATTTGTTGAAGAATGTGTAGCTTTTTTAGAGGGAACACTGTCACCTCAAGGATTAAATACACACTTTAAAATATTTTCTGTACCGTTGGGCATTCAGATTAAGTTATTAATGTTTCATTTAAAAATGATCAGCTTTTAATGTTTGTCTATTAACCTATTAATGAGACATATTATTTTGACAATTTTAACAAATCATCTTGTTTTTTAATTGACCCATACCTTGGTATTTTTGGGTACTGATATGGATTAACGTTAAGGTTTTAGGGGAATGTATAACATTTTTTGGGGTGGGGCACCTAATGTTTGACTTTTCAAAAAAGCAAGATCCTCCCCAGGTATATTAATATTGGGTTAGGATCCTCCCGTTGAAAAAAACTGCAACACCCTCTTCCCTAATTTCTAAACTCAAGCCTGACTTCAAGTTAAAATGTTAATGAAACAGTAATTTTTTATTTGCCCCAATTCTACATAAGGAGTGGAATTAGCAGTTGCCAAACTTATAGTCAATGTAACAAATTGTGCTGAATATGCATTAGACTGGAGGATAACTCCATATGATACATTTAATTTTACTGTATTTCTTAAAATGCAGAATAAAGACTAGCTGACTGTTGGCTAGGCGAAATAAAAAATTTTGTCGCAAATATTTTAATGTAAATATTAAAAGAAACTTTTACATAAAAATTTGATTGCCCTTCCTTCATCAAATAAATAGAAGTCTAACAGTCTCCATTTGGAGCTGGAGTGTGTGACAATTATTTGCCACAATGTATTTGATTACAAGGAGTTTTCTTTAAAGATGTAATGGATATTTATGTTTGGTGCAGTATACCTTTGCATAATGATGTATGGAATCTGCTCAGTACCTCTGCAGCGTCCTGCCAGGGTGTGATCTGTATCAGCCGGACCGCTCAGCGTCTGGACCCAGTCTGCGTTGTCCTCCTCGTTCTGGATCATTCCACAGATGTTGATCAGCTCAAAGGAGCACTGGTCCAGGAGAGTGTGTGGTTTGGCTGGAACAGGACAGTAATCAACGGTCAAACGACAAAGCTTAATGCACTGCAGAGAGGGCAGGGAGCTTGAATTTGACTGAGGAAATATGAAGGACCTCAAAAGTAGTAGTGGGATATTTAGATAAAAATCTGAATAGTGTGACTTTAAAGCCATGGCGGCCAGTGGGTTTATCAAAACTTGTCTGCTAGCTGGGAATAAGGTTGAGTTGCGGGCCTGAAAACCAAATCAATGATCAAGAATCGACCGAAAACTCAGTGAAGCTAAGGATACATAGTAAGGTGATAATTCTCGGTGGGTTCTTCACTACAAGCCATAACATTCACATTACATATTTGATCAATTGCTGATCTAAAAATTCTGATAAGTGCAGCTTCAAGATGAGAACATTCATGTATCTCAGGTCTAGTGTGAATGCTAACACGGCAATTTACTTACACTAACACACACCTGGAATTTACTTGTTGAGCAAAGTGGTACAGATTCTTAACCACTTTCCCTGCCAGGATTTAGGATGTCAACCAATTGCCTTTCTCTAGCCTTCAGGCAGGCGCAAAAGCAGACACTCACCACAGTCATACATGCGATTGAGCCTGGCGATATCTAGAGCACTGAAGTCCAGCCGCTGGCCAATGACCTCGTTAAAATACGGAATGGTGGTGGTGATTGTGGGGATGCTGTCGTTCTTGTTGAAGGACAGGGGTCGGTAGTGCATGATGGACTCATAATCATATGGCGTGTTAAGATCAGTGATGAAGTCATCCTCATACTTATTGAAGTTGTGCTCCATCCCTGTGAGGAGAGAGTACCATCGTCATGTAGACAGTCAAGTGACAGTGACAGTATCAACTCCTTTGCACAGTCCTACCACACAGCTGGTAGAAGCTATAAACCCTATAGCTATAAAAACTATATTGTAGTTTTTGGAAACTAACTTAGCAATGCCTGACAGATATAAAGACACGGTCTGATCCCAAAACAGCCTGCAAACTTCTTTGATCACATTGCACATACCACAGCTACCACTGAGGACACCGAGGCCATGGCCTCTGTAATATAAATCTGTTAACTTGAGATGTTTAATGACATAAAGAGGAGTTTACGTTCTACAATTTCACCCACAGTTAGCAATTTTTATGCAAACACACTAAACTAAGATGGGGAACATGGTCAATATTATACCTGTTGAACGTTAGCATATGAGCATTGTTATTTTCATCATGTTAGTATGCTGACATAGCATCGCATTTAGCTCAAAGCACAGCTGTGCCTAAGTACAGCCTCACAGAGCCTCTGGCATGACATCATGGTTTTGGGTCTGTGTTTAGCTATTTCCTGTTATATTGTGTAATACTCACCTCTCCTCGTGTGTTTTGTACTTTACTTCCTGTCTTTGTGTATTTTCCCGCCTGTTTTCTGTGTCACTTCTGTTTCATTAGTTAATGTGTATTTAGTCCCTGTTGTCAGCTCGTCTGCGTTGTCAGCCCTATGTCTGTTCCTCGTGTTCCTGCCTTCCCTTTTCCCCCTGAATACTTTGTGGATTGTTCTTTAATGGAAATTTTTAGTTGGGATTATTTCTTTGTTGGTATTTCTTTCCCTGGATGGTTGTCATTTCTCACAGTTGTTTTGTGTTTCCTCCTCAAGTAAGTTAGAGCCATCTTTTGTTGGTCTTACCAGCCTCCTTGTTATTTAGATATTAAACTGTGTTTCTTGGATTTTGCCCACTTCATGGACTTTTTGGATTTTTGCATTGACTGGTTTTGTTCTCTGCCTGCCTCATCACTATGCTGTAAGCATTTTTTGATTTAAATTCATTAAATAGTCATGGAATTTAATCTGATCAGTCTGTTTTGTCTGCATTTGGGTCTTTTCCCTGTTGCCCGGCATTCCAGCCGTAACACGTACCTGAAGACCTTTAAGTCTTGTTGAAAATAAATGTCTTACAATTAGACTCTTTAACTAAATACATTTGCAGAAACTATAATTGAATATTTATTTGGCTACAGCCCTGAATAAAGAGAAACTGAAATGATTGTGACCCACCTTCTTCAATCTGGTCCCACCAAATTTTGACATAGTCATCTCTGTCTGAGCGAGACTGTTCATGGTAAAAGCCCAGAGCGTGGAGGAGCTCATGCTGCACAATGGCTTTAGTGTCACACCTGGCCCCAATGGACACATTCTGGCCCTTTCTATCGTCTCCAACATATGACCAGCATCTGAATTGAAAAGATGGAAGATGCAAATGACGATGCAAATCAGCCTACGCTGCTGTTACTGAGCTTTAAATACATTTCATCACATTGCCATTTCCTAATTGTGTGGATACTGCAGCTCACCCAGAAAGCTTGGTGAAGGAGATGTAGCTGGCCTCTCCCTCATAGGGCTTGAAGTCCACACAGGATCTCAAACGGTATTCCTCAAACGCCTGGAGGATCACACCTTTAGCATTCAGTTCTAGAATAATGGAAGTTAATTAATTGTTTTACCTATTCATCAAATTAGTGGCTGGCAGAAATGCATTCTTTTTCGCACAGTGTACCTAAGGAATCAGTTAAGATGTAGGGGATGGGAAACGTCCATCTTCTTGTTTGATCAAGGATTGCATTTCTGCGGGGCTGCAAGACACATTGGAAGTGTTGAGAATATGCTTTGAAGTTCTTGACAAACAAAATCTCTGCACAGACTCTCTGTACACTTACATTACCAGCGATGTCTCCCTCAAACAGGTGTTTCAACCCTAAAAATGTGAAAAATACATGTTTAGTATATATAAACATGACAAAAATGTGAAAAATACATGTGAATATGACAAAGTATATGATCACAGTGCATCTATCAACAGGAGACAGCATACCTCTGTTGATCTCAAGTATGTCGTCTGTCAGTTCTCCAGCATCTGCATTATCACCTGGAACAAACATTAGTTGTTAGAGCAAACAAATGACAAACAAGCTTGCTTTATGTACATATGATCAGTGTTAATTAATAGGAACTGACCGGTACGTGTCGGAACAGCTTGCACCTAGCACACAGAAAGAGACGTCTCAATGTAGAGATTAGTTATTCAATTTCTGTTTCTCGAATTGCGTGCGATTCAATTTCAGATGCTTCAAAAATTCCCTACCTTCAAAACCACAAGGACTCCAATCAGTGCAGCGATCGTCCTAAAACTGTTTCCAGTGTCCATGTCGTTATCCAGACAGGAACGTGTTTCTCTGGTGCCAGCGTAAAGGGGCCCATAAAGACAGCAGCTGGAGGGGAACTTTGATCAGGATTGGAGTGTTTAATGAGTAACAGGCATTTCACACATTTCCTCACTGCCTCTTATACGACTGACAGGTTGTCAGGTGTTGTGGCATGTACAGGTGATGAAAGCATTGAACTGTCGACCCTGTACAGAGCCAACGGAGTCCACAACAGATTTATATGAACGGATCTTAAGTCCAATAAAACAGGCAATTATGTTGTTTATATGTTTGACCTCAGACCTCTCTGTGGCTGGGGACAGCTGCCTTTTAGCAAGCCATGTAGGTTAGTTCTGTAGAAAGCAATTTTGCAATGCAGGACAAAAGAGGGGCTGCCTATTTTTGTGTCAAAACCACATTTTCTTTGCGTTAAGGGGGGAAACTGCTTGTACAGTTCATTCAATCCTCCTGCAGTGATGTGAGATTTAGTAGTGATGATGGCTTCAAGGTGGGCATTAAATTGCACGGCTAGAGAGTAAAGATGTAAACGAGGGCCAAACACAGGACAGAACCGTAAGTAAAGTGCTGATAATGAAATCTGCCATGCCATAACGTGTCAAACAGCTGACATGGTACAATATTACATTTTCCTTATCTTAATATTACTGCACTGTGATGTATCAAATGTCAACACACTGATTTAGCTGATATTAAAGGAACACTTGAGCAATTTATTATTGCACCTCCATAAAGTTCAGGGACTTACAAGAGACAGATCCAAAAACCAATGCCCAAAACTGAAGCAGCAGAGGTGAAGCTAGCCGGATAATGCGACTTGTCCATTTCCATTTTGTTACGCTTCATTCATTTAGCCCGACGTTCGTTTTCTGTTAGCCGATTTCTTGTTTGGGGGAAGGGGGGTGGTATTTGTTTTGCCCTGATTGATCAATTGCTTTCTAAGCGGGGGTAACAGCCATCAATGGGCACTACACCATAATTTATTTGAATTGCTGTACAAGTCAAAGATGTGGGCTGCGATCCAGAGGTTTGGAACCACGCTCACGCTTTAAAACAGCTGGATCCAATCAATAGCGTCTTTTTGTTAGACCCTGACGACATCATCAGGGTTATTTCCTCCTCCAGAGCCACAGAAGACATTATACAGCTGTTTTTACAGGCTGGCTGACGGGTAAACTGATCTCACTTTGATAAACTGGTGCAGTAATAATCAATCAGGGATACAATATCTTATCTAAATCATGTTGATTGTTGTTGTATTATATTCTATTATGGCATCCATTTATAACAAATAACAAATGTGAATTCTAGTTTATCGATTTAAAACTTCAAGTATACATTCCTCTAATTTCATGGGCACTTATGGTCACTCACATGGCAGCCATTTTTGCATCACAAAACAAAAGAAACATACCACAGGCTTTTTCTTTAATAGCTTAATTTAATAGCTTTTATTAAGACAATAGTTCAGTGAGAAAGAACTTGGCTGTTCAAAACTTGGTATGCATAAGAAGATATTTTGACTTCTATACATTGATTATATACCAAATGTAGTTTCACATTTAACATTTTGTAAATGATGTGTATAATTCTGATGTCACAGCATTCTTCCATCCTGTCTTCATCGTCACAGTCTGTTCTTCATTCCAGCTGCATATACTGAATTTGGTTTTTTAAAATGAAAAAAAACCAAAGTCATTTCACACGATCATGCGCATGCAGAAGTGTCATGATAATACTCAAAATAGATGACTTACCTCCAGTTAATCATGGTATAAAATCATGTGTGACATTAGTCCTTTGGCTTAATGGGAACTTCTGTTTTTATCAGTGGTGTTATATCTGTGGACAAAGAAATAATGACTTGTCATGTCTGCATCCTGGCACGCAACACACACATATAATTGAACACACGACCACTAACCCTCAAAGTCGATGAAGATGATGAGGTCGTCGTTCTTGAGGTAATTACGCCGTCTGAGGTCAAAGTGCTTGATAAAGTTCCTCCAGCCCCATGACTCACTTCTGTAGCAATCACATGAAGGGTCATACTTCCCGACCTTAGAGGGGTTGTCCCAAAAAAACTTTCCATCTGATGCTAGACGAAGACAAAAAGACAGAGCCACCATGTGAGAAGTGATCCCACTACTTGAATGATACTGCAGTTTAGAGGGCTGCATTGGGTTTGGGCTCCCGCGGGACCCAAGAGTGGGCGGTCAGGAAATTTAACGGGAGACCCGCGGAGAACGGTGGTATTTGGCGTGTAGTAGAAACTGTTTACTTGACAAAAGCAAAGCAAGGCAAGTCAGACCGTCTTTGATGCGGTTCAGTGTGTGTGGGCGGATCTTGGAAGAAAGACGCACAAGTCTGGGACCGCAGTCAGTCAGCAATATACTTTTCCTTCATAGTAATATGGAGTAGGCTAAACAAAGCAAGGTGATCAACCCAGTGATCAAATTCATTTGTTTGTCAAGTAGTCTGTTGTTTTTTTAAATTTTTTTAGTATTATTTATTTTATTTTTTGCAATAGCCTGTTAAGCAATATGTCAAATGTTTTTTTGTTTTCTTGAAGCATTCTATTTATTTTATTTATTTCGTTGTGTATTTAATTTGTTAAAATTATACAGCCTATTTTCAAAGTTCTCTGTGTTAGGTTAGGGTTAATTAGTTACTCCCAACTTACTCGTTTGGTGAGTGTGCCACCTAAAAACTAAGGTCCCGCTAGTTGCGGTTTTGTTTTAACGGCAACGGAAAATAGGCTACCCAGTGTTTTTGTCGTGTGCGGTGCTTTGGTTTAGCATTGGTTACTTCATCTTATTTAAACGCAATCATGTTTAAGGTCTGTTATTCTGGGTGTTAACTTGAAATTATATTTAGTCTGAGAGCATGTGTGTAGGGAGAGGAACACATCGGTTGCGGGAGCGGGCGGTCCTGGTCATACATTCAGCGGGAGCGGGCGGGTGCGGGTTTAAGAAAACAGTCCCGCATAGGGCTCTACTGCAGTCTTTGAAGCAGAACCTGTGACTTCATATTGTTAAAAGCTGGCATGTGGACTGCCATGAAATGTTGTAGGGACATTCCTGTTCTACAGAGGATGAATCCTAACGACTTTGGTGATCCCCTGACCTTTTCACTTGCACCATCATGCGGTTGACATTTGCGGTTTTGGGTAAAATGTCGCAACGACTACAGAAACGCATGTCCCCTTCAGGATAAATTGTAATAACGTTGGTGAGCGCTGATCATCATATAGCACCATCATTAGGTCAAACGTTCGTCCAATACAGTAGTCCATGACCAAATACCTGAAAAATGACCTACCCATCGGCCTCAGCTGTACTTTGTCTTTTAATTAAATTAAAATATTTGCATGCAAAGTTAGCATGCTAACATGCTAAACTGTAATGGTTAAAATGGTGATCATTTTAGCCTACCTGCAAAACATCCTAATGTAACCATTGTCATTGTGAGCATATTAGCATGCTGACATTAGCATTCACTCAAAGCCCTGCGCTGTTGATGAGATCTGGACTAAAACATTGGAGATATTGTATTAAATCTGTACGCATGCTGTCATCGTAGTGCCCTGCACTTGTCTTAGTCCCTCTGTGGACAATAGATAAGGAGCACTTACTCTTCATCATATCAGTCGTGAGGCTGCGAGCGGTGGACATCCTCAGCTTAATGTCCGGGTCTTGGTCCATCACCACCAAGGTGGCCTGTCTGTTCACCGCTGGCCACTGCATCACTTCATCATTCTCCCCGCTGGCCAGGTGGAAGTACAGCCCAGTGTAGTTCCCTGTGTAATCAGTGTAACCTGACAAAGGCATGATGCGCGCACCGTAAGCGTAGCCTTCAGGGCTATAGAAACGGGGGCTGTCAATAACTGTGTTGATGTCAGCCGTTTCCATGATCTTGGAGAAGTTCGGGATCCTCCACACGGCGTTGGGGCACCGTGTCTCGGTCAGGCTGATGTCGTCGATGTAGATGCCACCGGCGGATGCAGAGGGATCCCCGCGCATGCCTTGGAAAGCATAGCGGAACTTCACCCCTACCTCCATTGGGACATGGGCGATCTTCCATGTGTGGTCAGAATCCGCTGTGCAACAGGGAAAGAAACGAGATGTCAGATCTCACTATGTGTGGCAATAATTTTGGAATGTTAAGCAGTGGGATAGTGAATTAGTGGGGTTTTGCTTAACATTAGCCTTTAGCTAAGCTAATCACATGCTGGCTGTAGCTTCATAGTTAGCATACAGACATGAGAGTGGTATCAGTCTTCTCATCTAATTCTCGACAAGAAAGCAAATGAGTGTATGTCCCAAAATGATGAACTGTTTCTTTAAAATAATGACAGTATCAAACTTTACTTCAATATTCCAAAACTTTTCCTACTGACTTTGTGTGAATAAAGTTATTTACTGTCTAGACAGTCACTGTCTAACTTGTACAGTTGTATGATGTCTTAAAATAACGTGATTTGAATATCATTTTTAAACTACTGAGCAGCTAAACAAATGTTCAAATGAATATTTGCCTTGATGCAAAGCTGTGCATTTAGGCTCTAGGTAGCTGCTGGGAAATGTGGCTCCATATTTTCATATTCCCACTTAATAAATACCATAAAAGGTGTGTATCTTCTTCATTGTACGAACGGTGCCTGTGCCATCATCCATCTTGACCCAGATCACAAGCCTGTCCGTGGAGTTTCCAGTCATCTTGTAGAAAAACTGCAGACACTGAAGCTTCCTCTTGGGGTAGAGGGTTCTGGACTCCAGCAGAGCAGACTCCTGAGGCTTCCCAGTCATGGTACTGAACTGCATGAAGTACCCAGCATCTAGAGAGTCAGGCAAAATAAAACAAGCTAGAACAGCGTACAACTCATTTTTGCTCAGTTTGTCATGCTGTCTGAACTGAGACATTGTTCAACTCTTACCTCTGCATTTTCCCAGGAGTGTGTGGTCCTCTGCACCCACGCTGCTCTTGGTGTGGACCCAGTCAGCATCATCAGAGGAGGCCTGGATCATCCCGCAGATGCTGGCGTACTCAAAGGCACACTGGTCCAGCAGGGTGAGAGGACCGGCTGGGGAAGGAGAGGGATGAGGGGTTGGAGAGTCATTTAAAGGTTTTGGCCCATTCTGTGCTTAGCAGACTTCCAAAGACTCAAATAAAAGTAAAAAATAATAATATTGCATTCTGTCCATTGTCAACAAGAAAAACAGATCAAAATATCAACATAGGAAATTGTCCCTCGCAACATATACGCACAGCAGTTGTACATCCGGTTGAGCCTGAGGGTGTCCATCTTGCTGAAGTCAAGGTACTGGCCAATGATGTTATAGAACTCTGGGATTTTGGTGGTGACAGTGGGGATGGATTCATTCTTATTGAAGGAGAAGGGCCTGTAATGCATGATGGACTCGTAGTCGTACGCCGTGTTTTGATCGGTAATGAAGTCATCGTTATATTTGTTGAAGTTGTGTTCAAGTCCTGCGGGAAATGTAATGTTCGTTTGGTCACTCCTACCACACAAACCGCCAAAATAAGGGTTAAAGACATGACGTAGTTCATTTCTGGGTTTAAAATATCTAACTAGATAGCAGTGAATTTCATCGCGTTACTCCCTATAGTAAAATATTGGTTTTACAAAATATGAATGACAAAAGAAAGAAAATGATGGACCTCGACATACCAGGTGTAACCTGATTCAGCCAGATGTCGACATAGTCGTCTCTGTCTGTGCGGGACTGTTCATGGTAAAATCCCAGAGCGTGGAGTAGCTCGTGTTCAATCACCGCCTTGTGGTCACAGCCTGACCCCAGAGACAGAATCTGACCAGTCTGCTGGTCGCCAACGCTGGAGAAGCACCTATGACAGCAGAGGCAGTCGATTATAGTTGTGATCCAAAAATTGAAAAAAAAAGAATTGAATTTGAAGGGACACATCAAACCCTGATTACATATCCGGTGGTTATTTTTTCAGACTTGTCAAAGCTCCTTCAGAGCCACAGAGCCCTGTTTTCAAGTAGTACTGAATGGGACTTATCATAAGGAGTAAACTGATCTCAGTGTGCAAAACTGGTGGAGTGCCCCTTTAAGGGTACACAAGGGTCTAAAAGAGAAAAGAAAAAAAGGCCCAACAAAATTATAACCAGACTATCACATCTACACAGTTGATAAAAGAGTCTGAGTTGATATAAAGGCTTAATCACAACTAAAGGTATATTTTAGTGTTGTATTGATTATATCGAATATATTTACTGTCACTTTTGAGGGAACAAATATCACATTCTTCAACTTACAAATGAAAAGTAGAATGAATTAGCCATAAAACACTCTGCTTAGTTTGGTACACTTTGTTGCTACAGCTTTACTTGGTCTGCTATGGCCAAAGTTAGGTAATGTTAGCAAACCTTAGGTAGATATTGTTGTATCACAGTCATTAGAGTCACTTTGATGACTTTATAACTTTTCTCCATTTGCAATACTGTTACAGTAGCTTAGCATGTTAGCTAAATGCTACATTATGCCATAACTGTCAGCTGTAGCTGCAGTGACCACTGTTCAGCAGAAGTTACATAGTCTCACGTTTTAGGATATATTTTGCTCTGAGGACTGTAGCTATTATTTTTAGTTCTGGCTCTGGCAAAACGATGCATTGAATCGATGATTAAAGCTGATTTCAATGTACAGAGACCTATTCTGCAGCAGCTATTGCACAGTGAAGACCATTAAGCTAGCTAGAGCAATACCCTCCTCTCTTTTCGAACTTGATGAATGTCTTCTCCCCCTCATAAGGCTTGAAGTCAATGCAAGACTTCAGCCGATACATCTCAAAAGCCTGGTGGACGCAGCCCTTGGCGTTCAGATCTGAGGAGTGAAAGAAACAGTCACAAAAGAGGACAGAATATTCTTTAAGGATTCTGGAAGTACCCCCAGAACATCTCCGGGTATTTCCTTTTTCTGAAAATCAGGTACTTACCTGTGTGACTCAAATGGAATCGTACTACATGAGAGGCACAAACTGGGGCTAACTCTGGGCCATACATACGACCGTGAGTATTTACTGTCAATGCGGTGTTCAGAGTGTACTGAATGTTAAAAAGAATCTCACCCAAATCATCACCCAGAATGTAAGGGATTGGAAATTTCCATCTGTATCTTTTGTCAATCAGGGCATTCCTTCCTTCCTGTAGCATAAAAGAGGAGTTTAAAAAGTACTTCAACAAACCGTGGCCATACATCTAATAAAGACTAACAAAAACACACAAATAAAGCATGTTTGCTGAAATAAATATGGCACTGTAGTAACTCAGGAGCAAGAGGACCAAGAGTCCCAGCAGCCCGGAGGTGAATGCACAATATGGCAACAGAACAAAGTTTCCCAACAACAATAAATTTTTTCGCAAAAGTGAGAAAATGTCCACCACAAAACAGAACTTACGGGAATTAAAATGTCCCCTTCAAGCAGGTTGGCATCCGCACCTGCAGCACAGGCACAAACAACACATTATATCTCAATCAGCAACAAAACACACAGTTTTACTCAACATTGCACGTATTATTCCAGTAAAAGAGGAAGACTGCGTTGCTGTGAAGGTCATGGAGCACTGAAATGTTGTGGCTCACCGGGGTTTAGGAACGGGTTCTCATCCTCACCATTCTCGTACACCTCTGTAACACAAGTACAGACGTGGCTCAGAGTCTTTGCACAGCCTTTCAACAACCGTTAATCATTTTACGAATGATCACTTTTTGACATACCATGTACCCCGGGGGAAACAGGAATCTGAGTAAAACAAAACCAGTGTAGGTCATTACGCAGTTAATGGCCATGTCACGTCATGCGTACGAAATAATGAATGAATGAATACTTACAGTGTATGAAGCAGCTAGAGCCGCGAGTCCAAGCAATAGCAGCACTCTCTCCATCATCTCGCCGAGTGTCACCAAGTAAATGTTGCTGCTTGGGTTTAAATGTGCACGTTGACAAAGATACGACCTTTAGCCCTGGACGAAGTTTATGTCGGCTATAAAGAGTAACCGAAGGACTTTGACTCGGCAGTGTTACAGTTTGGTGAGCTGATTTATGAAGTGTTTGTGCACGTGCATAAGGCTGCAGTGGCATGCACCTTCTTTTTTTCTTTTTACACTACCTGTGTACCTATTATCTGGCTCATTATCTGATTTTGTCCAAACATTAGACGGCACCTCTGATTTCATAAATGTCCTCCTAGCTCATTGATGTTACCCAATTTATGTGACCTGACACCAAAAGGCGGAAGGTTCACGTGTGTCAAGTTCTGAAACAGGACTTTCTAACAGGGTGTGACACAGGACCTGGGACCTGGCCCCTGGCCCTTGGCCTTTTTTATGTGGCGTTTGGAAGCTCTCCCCACGTTGGCTTCATTTCTCTCCAGATGTTTCCCCAGTATTTGAAAGGTATGCAGGCACTGGAGACTCTCACGGATTTGAAAGTGATTGGTGGAAATCAATAAAACTACTGATTCCCATATCTCTTTTGTTATGATTCCAGCGAGGGTGAAGGAGTTAGTCACTTGTTTTTCCAACCACTAGATGGCCCCAAATACCCAGGCCGCGACTATTCACTGTTCACGTTTTAATAGCAGTTCCACTTCCCCTCATTCACTTCCCTTCAGCCCTTGGTATAACGTAACAGCATACGTCGCACGGAGGCCACTTGGCGAGCAGAGGGACTTATGCTTAATATCCCTGTGAAACAATGTGTTAAATGTCTGGGCATCCATATTTCAAAGGATATGACTCTCAGGCAGCAGTTACATTTTCACCCTAAAATTAACAAAACCAGGTCAATTTTTAACATGTGGCTCCAGAGGGACCTTTACATTTTTGGAAGTGTTGTTAACTAAAGCTGAAGGTGTATCAAGATTTGTTTACCTTACTTTGTCACTTTATGTCAATGATGTGTTCTGTAAGGATATTAACCATTTATTTATGAAATGCGTGCGGAAAAATAGACACCATCATCTTAAAAAAGAAGCACGTAGAAGGACAATTGGATATCTTAGATTTTTATTTTTTTTTCAATTAAATTGCACCTGTAAGATCTAATGGCTTAAAAATTGTTTTCATTATGGATTTTTAAGGTGGCTTAAAGTTTCTAATGGGATATAACTACATGGTTTCTAAATTACTGGTAAAACGCGAAAAGTTCTATCAACAGGCTTTACTATCTTGGAAATTGTGTTATGTCCACAACTTTTCACCACACAAGGATATAATCAGGAAAAACGGAAATATTACCACTAGAAATAAAAGCGTCTAAAGAGAACTGGATTGAAAGGGGTGTCGTATTTGTTACAGCTTTGTCTGACAATAATGGCAATCTTTATAATTATTAACATTTCCTAAGAGCTAAGTCTTTTCCAGTCAAATACAACGAATTTGGTTCTGTAGTTGGAGCTATTCCCTTTTTCGGGTGTAATTGCGTTAATGAAATGTCATTTAGGCTATCAAACTGTGAAGCTCAAGAATTTCAGAAATATGATAAGATTTCACCGCGAGGGAAACCTTTTTGGAGCTCACAATTGCACAATATAAACTGCATCCTTTGTGACACTGAGCCAGAAACAGTATACACTTGTTTACACGTGCTTTGTCACTGCGTGTCTTCCTTTGTGTTACGAAGAGATGTCAAAAAATGCATTTGCAACTAAATTGGACGAATTATAACAATTACGCCTAAAGATATTACCACTAAATCTGAAACTTGAATAATTTTTTTGGCTGAATTCAGTGCTTAAATGAACACTGTAACATTTTGCACTTCATTATGTTTAATTATATATTTTGTACCTCATATTTGATTCACTTATTTACTTATTTTATATTATTTATTGTCATTTATATAATAATAAGCATAATACTTAAATATTTTTTATTTGTATTCAGATTCCTTTCCACTATTATCGATGTAATTTATTTTGCCTGTGGTATTTTTCTAGCTTTCCTTTTCACGGATTGTAATCTTAACTACGTATCAGTTTGAATTTGTCAAGCTAAATGTCTGCAAATGTTCATATTGTTCAGTAAAGCTTGTAAAAAATATATATGCATATATATTTTTAAAGTTGGAGCGAGTGGGCTGGGGAGGAGCGGGGGATTTAAACGGAACGCACCCGCCCAAACTTTCCAAGCGTTCACAAATAATGGAATGTTGGGAATGGTGGGTAACTTTGTCTCATGGTGCGAGCAGAACCATCTGCAGCTCAGTGCGACAAAGTCTACGGAGCTGGTTGTAGACCTACGAAGGCCCAAGGCACCAGTGTCCCCGGTTTCCATCCAGGGGGTCAGCGTGGACATTGTAGAGGATTACATTATATATACAGAAGTACATTATATTCTTAATAAGCTACACGTAACTTGACAGTTCATGCACTACTTTATACTGTAATATTATCCTCAACCCGTAAACCCACTTACACTTGTTTAAATTTTAAATTCATACTTATACCCACTTGGTACTTAACCTGTATAATAGTGTATTATATTCTTTGCTTAGTGCTTCCATTCTTGTGTGCACTGACGTGATAGCGAGCTGCTGTTACAAAGAGTTTCCCCTCGGGGATCAATAAAGTATTTCTGATTCGGGTTCTGAATAAAGAAATCACACAATAAACTCAACAGGTCACCAATCCAAGAACATTTTTAATGCAATTAGTCAATGACCTTTTTCAGTAAAACATCAAGCTATCAATGAGATGTTCTTATTTAAACTGCCTGCTAACTAGGCAACAGGGGTTTTATGAACGTTGCTGCCGCCTAACCATGGATGTATTTTCTTGCACCACATGCACAGCTGCAGTCCACCGTGGGTTACAAATCCTCAGTAACTCTTGCAAAGGTGGTTTCTATATATCAGGCTCCAATACTGAAAAAGCAAATCTCCCGATCTCACTCAAGCGGAATATGTTTGGGTCATTTAAGTTTTGATGGGAAATATTCATCAAACACAACCCTGACAAGAGCTTTTGTTGACGTTCAGTGACGTCAAAGTAAAAATGGCCGGGACTGCAGCTAACGTTACCGGAATGCCCGTTTTAATATCTTGTTGTTAGTTCAACAAGATTTTGAGGAATGAATGATAGCAAACGTTACCTGCTAACGTCACAAACCTAACGTTACTCAGATGTCACCCGGTAAAAATGCCTGGTGCTTGGTTAGGGGTGGAAGAGAGGGAACGTTATCGTTAGTCCAGATGACACAGACAGCATGTCCACAACTTTTGAAATTGTAGTCGTAGCTAACGTTAGCATGTCTCATTAGCACGTTAGCACGGCTCCCTAGCACGTCAGCTGGCGTTAGAAAGATACCAAGTCCGTTCACCAAGTGTTGCTGAATATGTGAAGGTGACGGAGCAATAACCGCTGTGGCGAGAGACTTTCCTGACGGGCGTGTTTATATCGCTATTACGTCACCTGTGAGGCACCGTGGACGAGGTGGCCGAGTGGTTAAGGCGATGGACTGCTAATCCATTGTGCTCTGCACGCGTGGGTTCGAATCCCATCCTCGTCGGAGTCTTTTAACTTTTTTTATTCTTCAGCAAGCAACCATTTCCTTTATGTCCTGAGTGTTCCTCATGTCTGTGTATATTTTATTTATCACTATATTTTATTGTCCCCTTTCACCGTTATGCAGGCCAGCTGTTTATGTTCATGATAGGGTACTCGATTTATTTTGGTTATTTAAACAAAATAGCAATCTTGCAATCCTTTACAGTATTAGCCAGACACTGAAATATTTAAGTTTGCTGGTGTGATTGTTTTCTTCACATAGTTTGGTTCTAACATCACCACACTACAAACAGCCCCACCATACGTTATTTGTCACACGGTCCACTTTCCCTCATTGCTCTGCTATCCTTCTTTTAGTTGTCCTCGTCTGCTTGATAGCCTCTGTTGTGACATCCTTCAGAATGTCTGTCCTTGTGTTTGTCATCACAGCTCTCCGGCGAATCAGCAGGGCATCTGACATCTCCTGTAGCTCCATATTGACGTCCACCGAGGCCAGGAGAGAGGTGGCCGGTCTCTGCCTGTCCGTTCATGAGGTTGTCTGCGGCTCGGCTGCTCATTGTCTGCGACTGAGACAGAGGCAACGCCAGGGCCGGATTAACAATATCCCAAGCCCAATGCCCTGGGCAACAAGACTCTAGGCCCCCCCCCTGCCCCTGCCCCAAAGCAACAATCACAAAGTCGCTACCACCAGGAGCATATAGGCGACTTCTATACTAACATATCAGGCTTCTGCATGGCTCAGTGGAGATGTATGTAACAGCCTCAGCATGAAGTGCATTCAAGAGACAGAACAGATGCACAAATGTTTAACATAACTTTTTACAATTAATCTTTCACAGAACATGGTGGCTACTAGGGTTGTGCCGATGCACGGTGATGGGTGATCCACATCACGATGGTTGCTCCCCGTCGTGATGTCGATCACGCCCCCGTTGCGAGCCTTGCGAGTGCGACACCCTAATCTCTTCTATAGTTGACCTAGACACTTTGCAGGGATTGCTCTGTAAATTAAATTGAGAATGTAACTAATGCACATTTGCTATTTCAAATACTGTAGTCTATGCCAGAGACGTGACATGTTAGTCTGTGAAAATACCGTGTCAGGCAGGCTACACAAATATTGATCTTGACTTTGTTAGCCTCTTGTCTTTTTTACATGTCTTACACTCTACATTTAACTTTAAACAAAAATATTTTATTTTGTACAAGAAACCACCATAGGCTTTCCTTATATAATTAGGAAAGTGAGGACTGTGTTTATAACGTGATCTAACATAATATTTGACAGTGCCCAGGGCCCCTTGGATGTCCTGTGCCGCTGGGCAAGTGACCAGTTGCCCTAATGGTTAAGCCGGCCCTGGGCAACGCGGAGAGTGAAATGCAGGAAAATAAACACGCTGCCAGTGTACTATTAAAAGACTGCGCACTGTCATCCCATTTCCTGCCCTGATAAATCCCACTATTATTGAAGTCTCTAAGGTGTTTTGTTGCTCTTGAACTTTGCATTACCTTGTGGTCACGGTGATGTTGATCGATGGCGTACTGGTATTTGGCTGCATTCAGTCCTAGTGCACCAGCTAGTCTCTCTCCAAGGAAATCGCAAGCTAATTTCGGAAACAACGACATAGTAACTCAGTGAGACTTTCTTCAAAGCTAAAAGTAGGCTCCTGCTTATTTAGTATGCTTGGGATGCATTTCATTGTCACATTACATACTCAGCAGTGAAATCCTTCCAACTAGAATGGCCACATTTTTGAGTGAGAACCAGGTCTGAGAAGGAAGAAACAGAAAAAAATACAGATGACATGACTGCTACTCGAGGACATCTAACGTGAAATGTCTCCCTTAAACAGTGTCCCACCTTCTCTGCAGGTTCTCGGAAGGGAGGCCTGTTTGTTGACCGCTCCTCTTCCTCCTCACTGTCTTCCTCCTCCAGAGTTTCGCCGCTGGAGAAGTGGATGATCCTCCTCTGTTTGGACACGGCAGGATGCCCAAGCTCTGTTTCCTGGATCTCTAGTGAGGCCTGACAGATTGGACAGGGCTATACATTAACCTTTTGTTTGTATTCTCTTCGACACATTGTCTGTATGGCACAGCATGTTGGCGGTTTGTAGACTGAATCCGGCTCCAGAGCGAAGATTTACCCGTGGCTAGTTACAGCTAGTTTGAAGTTAACTGCACCTTTGCGAGAGTGTCACTGAACACAACCTAAGCTAACATGTCGGTTTGTCTTTCTTCATTATTACAACACTTACTTCCTGGTGGCTGTTGTTCATTTCTTCAAGTCTTCCTTTGTGGCTCCAATACAACGCTGATTGATTCTTTCTCATGCCACAGCTCGCCTGTACGTTCATCCACGCTGACTCTGCTATGTGGAGAACAACAGCTACAGGATACAGGCTCAGTGTTGAAACCTGAGACGCCAAATACAGCCGAGCAAACCTTATCACCTGCAAGTAGTTAGAGAGCTGTCATTGTAATGCAATCAGTTTCATTCTTGGGCTTGAGAGGCTGGGCTTGTTGCCCTGTGTAGAACGCCAAGGTGTATTGCCAACTTTAGCCACTTAAACCTTAATGTTGCCAATATTCTCCTTTTATTTGTCCCTTTAGGTGGCTCAGAAGTCAGGTAAAACCTTTGCTGCACAGTGTTCGATATCACATCTACATATTGTACATCGGCTTGTTGCAGCACTTCACTTCCAATACTAAAGTGAAATGTTCAAATCCAGGCGACCACTTTGCCTGGGTATTTCCAATACTAATACTTGGTGTTGGGAGATCCTGAATAAAATGCAAAATTAACTTACATTACGAATTACAGATAACGGGCAAAGCGGAGCCCAACGGGGCACAGACGAGTGCTGGAGGTAACGTGGACACACAAATTGGCAAACACACTCACAATTTTGCGGTCACGGCCGAGCTTTAGTAACTTTTGGAAGAATGTGTGTGATACCCTTAAAGAAGTGTTCCATCATGATAATTCTAGAGATCCCAATGTAGTTTGAGGAAGTTTAATTGGCAGTAACATTCAAAAGTAGCACTCTGATTGACATAGAACATAGTGTAAAATGTCCTCATTGGTAAAGTGTGTTGATTTTATTGTATACTAACTGCTAAATGTGTATTATGAGTAGTAAGTAGTACGTACTGTATAGATTTAGTGCGCAGTATGGGACACGCTGCATGCCTTTGAAACACAGGCTTTCTTTCTCCAAGCTCAAGCCGAGACAACCCTGATTACATAACCAGGGTTATTTTCTTAGGCTTAACAAAGCTCCTCTAGAGCCACAGAAGCCATTATACAACCGTTTTCACAGGCTACGTAGTGCTAACCCTGACCACTGAATCTGAACTTTGCGTAAAATTGGCGGAGTGAACATATGAATCAACAGGATGACGCATATTGTACTTTAAAAATATTTAACTTAATAATCGCGTTGACATATGCAAGTACGAGACGTGGAAGAAATGAGCTTTATGGATGATTTTATACCATTTGAAATACATTTTACATTAAAGACACCGTTAGAGGAGGAATAATGAGCTACAGGAGTGTACATTGTAATGGTGATCTGGCACGCCCTTTTAACAGTTGCCTTTAAAAAGATTGAGGACTAGCATTGGTCTGATTCCTGCAATGCCTAAATGCGCTGTTCCAGGTATAATGAACAATGACTTAACGCCTTGACCATTAGAATTCCATTAGATCCCCACTGAAACCCCTGCACACCTGAACATAAAGTGCAAAGGTGTGCTATACTGCAATTTAGTGATAAAGTTAGCTTGTCTTCATTTCAGCAAATATACATGTAGGGGCATAAATGGGTACATGTGAGACGTATATTACAGTTTATACAAGTTTCCAGCAATTGATAGTTACGCTTTAACCGACATGACTTTACTTTCAAAGTGGGAGAGCGGCAAATTCTGTGAAAAAGCTGGAGCAGCTCTTCAGCAGCACATCAAAGATTTATAGACCAGGATGTCCATGTGCCCTCCCATCCCTAGACTCTGACAATGCTCATGCCCTGGTCTTTGTCTTTAAGGAAGGGGGATAACACTCAATAAAGTGTACAGTACATACATTGTGTCAACTATTGACAACAGCACTTTTTCAGCGACAGAACAGTATACAAGAGTAAGCGTCTGACTGTATGTATCAGTGCATGTGGTGTATCCACTGAAACATGAAGAGCAACATCACCAAAAACATACGATCGGAGATATGATAGCATACATTTCTATGTAAGTGTTTTAAGCTCTCAACTAAAATATCATGACATAACAACAGAAATAAATTAAGAACTACTATTATAAAGGGATATATATCACAGAATGCCGAAGCGGGTTAAAGAATGTCTCATCCAGAAGTAAAATGTTCTTAAAATGAATAGTAGAGGTAAAAAAACAAAAACAAAAAAAGACTAAATGAACTAGCTACATCAAGTTATGTACAAAAGGAACTTCAGTACGTACATCATGTGATCTAAATCAAATATTGATTGTAAACTGCTACAGCTAAAACAAACCAAATGCACCGGGCATAAGACATGCAGTTTTGTTCATTTTCTCAGTCCATTGTTGATTTACATTTCAATTCTGTTAATTATCATAAGTGTGTTTTATGACGAAGTCCTGAACTAATCTCAGCTCGAATTGCATTCAAATCAACTAAACGTAGTGTAAAAAAATACAGGCTGATTGTGGAAATGCAATTTCCCTGCACGTACTCATTCTGGATGGTTGCATCATATTCCATGCAGTGGCAGAGATTCAATATATTATGTCTTTTTATGATTTCAGTTGCTACTGCTTTCTGAGCATGTTTGATAAGCCAGTTTCCATTATTTGAGACATCGATAATCAGGCCAGAACACTGCAGCGCCAAGAAGGTTAAACACCTTACCTTCTGTAAGGGGCCACAGTGAACAGGTTTACATTGCAGCCAAAGGCACCCTTAACAACTGCTTCACCCATAAGGCTTATTTATAATCGTTCCACGTGAAATTACATCATGTAAAGGCCTAATTTAAAGTAATCCTTTCAGCTGACATGTAATAATAACAACAATAACCTGAAAGTTCACTTTATGAGAAGCTGTGAGCTGTTAAGAGTATGTTCTGGTTAAGGTGCAAGGATAATGGCTGTCATACCCAAATACAATACACATGGTTCAGCATACATGTAAAACACCATGGATTAATATTACAAACAAACAAAAATTAACTTTGCGTATGGAAAGAATATATGGAGGCCATCATTGCAATGGATGGGACTGAAGCCCAAAGGCTGAAAATGGAATCTGCGCAAAGCTTAGGAGACGACACAGCCTGTGTCCTTCTGGGGCTTCAAATCTGGCTCCTTCACCGGTTTCACCTCCTCCTCCTTGGGTTTGGCCTGGAGTTAAAGCAACAACAACACAAATATGAACAACACAGCTTCAGAAACAGACGTAACATAGTAGCTGAGTTTCCCTCTGACTAAAAGATTTCATTAGGTCACCCCGCCTTTGTTGAAATAACCTTTGCGGTGAGCTGCAGTACCTTGTCATTTTTGGCTCCCTTGGTCAGGTCAAAGGTGGCATAGACTTCAGCAGTGCACTGCTGAGCGAGAGGCGACAGCTCGAAGGGGATTGGCTCAGCCAGGCCGTAACTCGCCTTCAACTCCAGCTGGGGTGCCTCAGCTGGGACCTTGTGGAAGTATCTGAGGAAGAAGCATGTCCATAAGAGGGGAAGGGAAAATGCAGTGTTTAAGAGTACATGTTTAAGCTTCGATGACGTCGATCTCTGCCACTTAGTGCAATATCACAGAGGCGTTAGTGTTGCTCCTAGATCTGTTTAGCAACCACATATGTTACAACTGGGAAAGATGCAGTATGTATAGGCAACTAAAACGTGTGCACACAGTTGAAAAAAATAATTAAAATCATAGAAAACATTGTCCGACACAACTGTACTGTATGTTCTCTTTCCTTGCCACTGTTGCCAAGTGCTTGCTCATGGTGGGAATTGTTGGGTCTTTGTTGGTAAATAATAGTATGAAGAGTACGGTCTAGACCTGCTCTATATGAAAAGTGCAATTAGATAACTTCTGTTATGAATTGGCACTATATAAATGAATAAATAATCAAATATCAAGTAAAACTGAATGGACTGATGATTTCCATTTGATGACAACTGAAATATTTTGTTTAGAGTAAGCATCTACTGCAAAGCATGTCGCATTGTTTCTCATAGGGAAGAGATATTGTTAGGGACTGTAAACACACAGTTAGCCAGTATTTACAGCAGCTGACAGTTATTTCCTGTTAGCTAACAGTTACGTGTTGTTAGCTACAATGAACATCAGATGTGAAGAAAACAACACCGTGATGATTAGCGGACGCTGATCAGACAGTAGGAGATATAGATGTCAGAGATATCGATGTTTCCACCCAAGAACAACAATATGTGTATGTGTCTGCCTTAACGGACTCACATGAAGCCATTTTCTCTCTGGCACTTCTCCAGTGTGTTTTTAATGACGCCGCCCAGTTTGAGGAAGAACAGCTGCTCCGATGGTTTGGCTGTGGTGCCCGGGCCTTTGGTCTGACGATACTCTTTACACAGCGCCTCGGCACAGGAGTAACCTAAGCAGAGTAGTCTTCGTGTAAATACAAAAGAAAGCCAGGCAGTGAAGCCAGGGAAGCCAGGAATAAACAAGCGACTCGCCATTTCAAACCGAGATGGGTCCAAAAATACTGCGGCGACACACAGGAAACGAACACACAGGAAACACCTGTGTCATATGCAAGGTCATTGATTATGCTTCAACTACATGTTACTGCATATAATATACTCTATAAATACTTCAGCATTACTGGATCACTTCCACTATAACCTTTATACTTGCTGCTCTTTCCTTTAGACTAAACAGATGCATGGTGTATAAGGCTATTTTGCAGAATGCGCTTAACCAAGACCAATTGAACTAAACACTACAAGCATTCATAATAACATACTGTACATAACGTAACAACAAACTTATGTATGTCACATGAACTATATCTGACTGACTTGTGCTTTCAGTGACCGGACACAATGGGCCTCATGCGAGAACCACTCGTGTGAACAGATTCGTTCTAAAGTGGCTTGTACGAGTGATTTTGGGGAACTTGCCGCCAATTTCACCAATTTCCTCCTTTGAATTTTCTCTTAGGCACGAACACAATTTCCGAGTGGTCCAGACCTGTCGTAGGTGTCATGTGCAATTAGTCTGCTCTTATTCCATCCAAAGGTTTTTCTCACTAATGGATTTTATATATCATTACTTTGAAGCAATTTTGAGTTTGAAAATCCTATATAATTGACACTTTATAATTATGTTGACATTATCCTGTTTACCGCTGGAATTCAATTTATAATATAATTCATAAAGCCTAAGAACATCATCACATTTAAATTGGCTATTGTATAACACTACAATATCAATATGAACATCTCGAACTGCAAAACGACTCAAATTATGGGCTGATTTAAGGTTAATTTGTGCCTCTATATAATAAAGTCAACAGGAAGTGTAGTCTTTGGGATGCCTTAGAAGAGAGTGTGTCTTTAGACAGAGTGCTGGTATATTGGCAGAGACAGATGAGTGGTTGTCGTCGCGGTTTAGGTTACCACGAGCTGTGCTTCTGCAAACGTGTAACCTGTTAAGAGTTGCAACTCCGCAGACAGACATTGCCGATCCAACCCTTTTCCCTTAATTCCCCTGCTGACGCTGTTAGAAATGACAGAGTTACCTTTATGGATCTCCGAAAGCACGACTTCGATCTCAGAAACTCGTTAAGTCCTTCCTTTTTACTATTCACGGTCACTTTCATGAATGAACACCTGACATATGGGACAGGAGTTATAGCCTTAAGTGGTATAATTGGGGCGATGACTATGCTAATTTACAATTCTCGTGAACGCGTGCTCACAGTAGGCATTCATCATGTTTACGCAGGTGATTTACAGTTATCTGAAGTTAGGGGCGTTTGCTGAACTCGTACGAGCCCACAGCACAAAAAAAAAGTGAGAGAAAGTTGAGATGATAAGAAAATGTCCTTGCATGAGGCCCAACGGGTGTATTATAAAACCAAACCGAAGAAGAATAAAGTGCTTTCTTAATAATGTGTTTGCAGATATAATACAGACACAAATACACTAATACAGCACTTGGTTTAAAAAACAACAACAAAAAAGAACAAATATTCAATCCAAGACATAGCTATACATACACTTTTCTGCCTCCTGGAGAGATCTTATAGCCTCACCGCACTTGTCACTCGCCAGCAGTGTCTGTCCATGATAGCAGTATGCCTGCAAACAGAATGAAGGAGTATAACCGGGAGCCCGATTTGTCCTTTTTCTTCTGTCTTTGCAAAGATGAGTAGGTTTCATCCATAACACATATGCTAATGAGGTTCCTTCCCATAAATAAAAGTACGGGGAACGGCATTAGGACGTGTATTAACTTACATAGGCCATGTAAAAGTGCTGCTTCAGCTGAAGATACTTCCTCCACTTGCTACTGCACTCTGGCTCCAAGGTGTTTAATGTGTGGTCTGCAGACAGAAAAACTGACCTTTAATAGCCTGTTATGGCTCTCTGGGTGACTGAGAGAGCATTTCATATTATTACCATAGCTGTCACATGGGGTGTGCGAGTGGTGCGGCAGTAGAGCTGCACGATTCAGGGGAAAATATGAATCCCGATTTTTTTTTTTAGCTTAGAATTGATCTCACGATTCTCTGCAACGATTTTTTTCCTCATGAAGCGTGATGTTTATTACACACATGAACCAGGACAAAACAAACTGGCAGTACCAAAAGTATTGGTTTTGGCACATTGCACATCGCCACAAGCCTACAAGTTTTCATCAATATCCATGAGGGGTGTAACGGATCGCAGTTGATCACGGCCCACGGTTCGGCACGCACTGACCTGCGGATTAATTGCGCTTTTTTTTTAAACTTGCGGATTAATCTAAATGGTTTAGCGATCCCAGAGTTAAAGAGTTTTTCTGCTTTTTAAGTAACTGCATTATTTTAAACTCGATGCAGAGTTTCATGTCCTGTGTTCACGTGAACAGGGCGTGTTAATAAGTCAACGATGGCTAGCAGCGGCGCAGAAGAAGTTAAGGCCTCCTGCATCATTTAAAATCACACGTACAGGAGCATTTCGGCTTCCCCGTACGATATAATGATGACGGAAGAAGGGCGGTGGACAAAACTGTAACAGTATGTAGACACCAACAGTTCCTGGCTGTAAGTTTTCATGTAATAAATGATCTGATCCGTGACTCGTGATCCGTAATGTGATCTGAACTGGGAGTTTTGTGATCCGTTACACCACTAATATGCATTTTGTTTATTTCCGTACTACAGCGCTCGCTCGAAACACGTGACTAAAAGGTGCTTTGTCTTTGGCTGACGGTGAAGCCCTGAACTTTCTGAGAGCTGTCCTTTCAAAATAAAGGACACATTTTTTAAATCGAAGTCATTTAAAATTTAAATCGTGAACAGGGTGAATCGAGATCATGGTTTAATAACGATTTATCGTGCAGGCCTATGCGCCAGTGAAAAGAAACGTCAAAAAATGAATATTAAAAATAACAGGTCCCAGATAACTGACTATTTCAATGTCATAGTTGATCAGGCTCTCACTGCACTCCATGCCCGTTTTACACAAGATGTTTGGATCCATTCTTGATTTGACTAAACCGTGTAAAATGAAAGATATTGATCTACAAAGGCACTGCAACAGACACATGTCAGGACATCGACGCACTGGTCAAAGAGCTGAGGGCACTCAGAGATATAACTCCAAAGGAAACAACTACAGCACTTCAAACGCAGCGTGACGGGAGTTGTCACAGTGCTGCCATAGTCAAAACGTGCCAACGTGACAGTCAGAAATCTTATTTTAATGTTTTTTTTCCCTTTGGCTTTAAGTGAAAGTGATGAAATGAGGCTACCACAAAATGCTGTTGGGTGTGCGTAATGCCGTTTAAAAATTGTACATCATTTTGCTGGCTGAATGCAGTTAAAATTGTGCGTAATGCTGTTGTAGTGCAGTACAGTGTTTGTTAACAAGTTTAAAAAGGACAACACACACACACACACTTTCACTGCGAAAACTGTGCTTCACAATTGAACTTGACCAAGACATGGCCACGGTATGTGCAGTGTAGTGTGGTCCGTGCATCCTCCCGCGTCAAGTTCGCTCAGGGCCTCGCTCCTGTCCCACGACAGCGCTGATTATTACACAGGATTTCAGATGAAACTAACGTTAAGTAAAGAAAGGAAGAGAGACATTTTCAAAATCGCAAGTGGCCAAATACTTACCAGCTTTTTGATAGAAGTTTGCCGTCTCAAATGCCAACGCTGCGATGAGTGTGGCATTGTGCTTCAGTTCAATCGCTCTGGCAATTGTGACTTTAAAAAAAAGAAAAAGCGACGGTAAAGAACTGAAACATGGATACAAATGAATTCAATTTGGATATGATTAGGAATTATTATTGATGTAACATTTATTATTCCCACGAGTATCTGGTGTCGCTGGACTCACAGCTTGGTCCGGAAAGACCCCTCTTTAAATTTTAAAAGCATAATGTTAAGCCCTGAGCTGTATTCCTACAAAAACATTTAAATTCAAAGAAAAACAAGCCAATGTGAGAGGCACACTGGTTATAGAGTTCCTACGTAACACAACGTTATCTTACCCAAGTTAAGAATTATTTTGTTTCTTCACGCTACAGAATTTCAGATTAAAGCTTCAACAGGAAGCCAGTATTAAGAGACACAAAACTAATAGCCATGTGTCTGACACACCATGAGCTACTTTACCTTCTTGCGCCTCTGCTTGGCACTGGATGATGTATGCATCAATCACTCTGGGCTCCAGGTCTCGGCCCTTTTCGGCTGGCGTGATTAAACGCGGGATGTGGACCTCCTGTAGCCAACATGCCAGAGAATTAGCTGCTTCCCAAATCAGCTTTGGATGTATCATTAATCTATACAATTCTTTGCTTGTGCTTTGTGTTTGAGAGACTGTATTCAATCTAACTGCAGGGGAAGTCAAAGGATCAACAAGTGTTGTTTCAGGGTCTTTGGGCAAAAGCCCCTAGTTAAAGATTTTTACATCAGGTTTTCAAAGACACTTTCCGGCACTGTGGGCCCCCCCCTCAGACAAAACTGAGACAACTACGCCCCGCTAAACACCCACATGAACTATTAGCAGTTCCTGTTTGCGGTGTCCCCTTGTACTGTACGTACAGACAACTGTCACTGGATTACTTTGATACTGAAGATGATACTTAGGCACGTTCTGGCACATTATAAGGAGCCTCTTTATGTATGATTACTAAGGGGATTTATGGACGTTTATTCTCATTCATAGATAATGATATCCTCTGGAAGTGTAGGTCACACTGAATCTGAAAATAGACGTATCATGTGTCTGTCTGTGCGTTCAGGTTTGACTGAGTTATGACTTTGAGAGGGGAGGAGCGCCTCGCAGTTTGAAAACATCTGTTTCAGACCAGTGAGCTGTTTGCGAAATGGCACGTTGGGGTCACTAGAGGGGGGTTTATTAAAATGCACTTTATTTAGTGTTAACTGTGAGGAATTCTCTGGAATTTCCTTATACTTATACACCCGAAAATTATCAAAGCAATCTATATTGATTCAGAGGCATAATTATTCACACAAAAGAGATATTAGTGAACTGTGACTTTAGTTCTAATTAGGGCTGGGCAAGTTAACGCGTTAACACATTAATTAATTAACGCCGACAATTATTTTATCGCGCATTAACAAAGTTATTTATTATTATACTGAAAGCCCGTTGCTCACTGCCTCTGAATACACATACAGACAAACCATTGGTCACAGGAGTGGGATGTTGATCAGTACTGGCTTGGGATGGGCATCATCACGCGTCTCAACCAATCAGAGCATTCGCGGTGAGCCGCGGCGCGAAACAGAAAATATCTGGTGCAGACAGAAAAATGGAAAAAGGTACCGAACTCTTAAATGGACATTTTCGTTTTAAATCTCTTCCACACGGCGGAGATGATAGAAGTAAAGTTATTTTTGGTTTTATATTTAATTTGATTACATTAATGTTTAAGTTGATATTTACAAGAAACTTTAAACTGCTGTAAATAATCACCTTATTTGTTTTAAGTGTTTGCAAACCATATGTTACTGCACTTTTGTTCAAATAGCAGAACTTTTAAAATAAAACTATGCAATACACTACTTTTGTATTCATTATTGAATTTTGCGCATACTGCGATTAATCACAGAAAATCATGCGATTAATCGCGATTAAACATTTTAATCGTTGCCCAGCACTAGTTCTAATGTATTGTGTACCAAAGGAAAAATCCATATCAGGAAATACTAAAAGTAATACTAGGGGTGAATTGCGCTCACAGCACCAAAGCACCCCTCAGCTACATATTAACTTAGGGACAAGACTCGTCTGTAGATGTATCTCACCTTGAGGGTTTTGAATATACCAGCAGCAACTTTCAGGCTCCGGTGAACGTCTTTCGCTTCAGGTTCCGTTATGCTATTGGACAGGCAAACATGACAGTGACAGATATTTAGGATAGTAACAAAGCAATGCACAACTTCAAAAGACATCTAGGACTAATCAATCTACAACGGATTTAAATGAATACAACAATACAAAAAAAAAAAAAAAAAAAGCCACATACTTTTCTTTCCCTGCTAGTCTTGAGGCAAACTTGGTGTACCAGAGAGCTACATTGAAGGCCATGGAGACCAGCTCAAAGATCGCATCCTGCTGGGCACTGGGAGGAGAGCACGGAGAGACAGCGCGTTACACAGACTGGGAGAAGCACACATGGCGTGTTCTTTCTACGTCGCCTTCTACTGAGCACATTTCTCCAGTTCTTCAGCAACTGCACTGGCTTCCAGCAAAGAATCGCGTTGGATTTTAAAGGTCTTGCTACTTGCTTACAAGGCACTTCATAATCTTGCACCTCAATACCTTACTCAACTGCTTCATTTTTACACTCCTTCACGCGCTCGCAGATCTTCATCTTCTCTTGTGGTACCTCAGATTCCACTACCTACCATGGGTGCCGGATCTTTTAGCTATGCTGGCCCCCGCCTATGGAACTCCCTTCCTCTTGATGTTCGCAGTAGTGATTGTTTTCTGACTTTTAAAACACGTCTTTTTATACAGGCTTTTTTGATAATATGTTTTATCGAGTGTTGACTGCACTTTATCTGTATATGCAGAGTGTTCGTTGTGTGTTTTTGTCCTGTGTACTGATGTGTATCTTTGCTTGTGAGGTGACCTTGGGTGTTGTGAAAGGCGCCATTAAATAAAATTCATTATTATTATTAATGGCCAACAATGCTAGGATTAAGAATTTGCACCTACAAGACACAGCTCACTCGGACGTTAGTTGTTTATGTGTGTGTTCACTAGTTAAGACACTCAACTCATGAGTAAGAATAAAAATAACAGACTTTTTTTTCCTGTGTGATTTTGAATGTTATTCAAGTTTTTAATGATCAGTTCTTCCCAGAATTCCTCATCACTTGCAGCACTCCGTAATTCAAACGTGAATGAAGCATCTTTCAAAAGGAGGTGGCTATTGGCCTCCTAGAAAACACGTTAAATAGTTTACTTGGGCCCGCCGTCAAACTGCAACCCATCCACTCAACAGTGCCATGCAACCACGGCAACTGCACAAAACGCTTCCACTTCCAATACGAGCCGAGGCATTCAGTCTGTGCTGTTACCTTGGTGTGTTTCCTTGTAAGGTGTCGGTCCACTTGAAGTTCTGGAAGAACCTCATCTTGTTCTCCTGTGTAGTTCCATCCAAGGATAAGATGAAGCCTAGTGTATCATAAACCAATAGTTTAAAAAGGAGAAGCAGCTGGTTGGGTGCAAAGCAAAAAAAATAAAAAATCAAACAAAATGATTTCAATGTTAGAGGCCGAACAAAGAAACACAATTCACAACAATCAACAATACAAAATAAGGATGCAATTACTTTTGCTTACTTGCAAATTACAGTGTCTTTAGGGAATGCAATGCCAAGACCATGCTCATTAACTGTACAAATGTGAAGTATTAGCATCATTAACTGTCTTTTAACTCTTTAATATCTGGTTTACCTCTTTAATTTCTCCTTAAGTATCCTAAAGGTCGGGGAAATTATCTTATTCCACTCTCTCTGACAGCATCATACACAGCATGTTCTCTATCGGCTTGTTCCGACGCTTTATTGAAGCAATGAGATCTTCACACCGAGGAAAATATTTAGAAGGAAGACTCCATGTTTTGCGTGGCTGCACCACTTCATCAAATGGAAGCAGTACAAATGTCGCGCGCATTATTCTCATATTCAGCCCATCTCGTTTGGTTTCTTGGCAAACTTTGGGCCACACTGCATTTTAAGGGGTTAAAACAAGACCGAGGGGCGCACAGAGAGGTGCACACATTTGCTGGAATGCAAACCCACCTTGTAGGAGGGAGAAGTATGCATCTGTGGCATTCTTCATGATCTCAGGGTTGCAGGTGACATCGGTGAACATCTCCAGCAGTCTCGCCCTGGTTGTCCTCAGGTCACTGAATGTGGAAAAACAAGTGGCGATCAACTGACGCTCTAAAATAAAATATGGTGATCAACACAATATTCCGGAGGCATTACATCATAGGAGGCGTTGCCATCCCGTAAGGCAGAAGAGGTGGCTGTGTAAGTCATCACGACAGCCAGTCAGGAGACAAGGCAAAAAACAGTGTACTATATCTGTCTGTGATCACGGTCACAGTGCAAAATCTGAGGACACTATCAGTGTCTCTCAGTGCATTCATTGGAGATCAGACATACTTGCATATCTTATTGGCGGCGGGGCTCCCTGCCACTCCATAGAAACTAAAGGACACGGGCGCTGTTGCCTTCAGTGGGTTTCTGTGAAACCAATGTGCCATCTTGCGGATGAGGACACACCTAGAGAGGTTGAAAAATACAGGATGACAAGCAGTTAACGAACGAGTTATACCTCTGGTGTTGGTACATTCTGGACAGAGCGGACCGGCCGGCCTCCCGAGGTGTTTATGGAGGGTGAGGCAGCACTCGCTAGCGTGTGTCATCACGGCTAACGGCGTTGCGCCGATACGTTCGCTACAACTCGCTAGCCGCGTTAGCACTCTCACAAGACACCCTTTTCCCCTCTCACTGTTACCTTCCTATAAAATGTACACCTTCTGACGTAACTTTGGGCTCCTATGAAAAGCGTCTTTATTAATTTTCGTCTGTCTGTTGTAGACAAAAGCTAATTACGTCACGTAAGTTAAGCTCCGGAGACGGACGGCTAATGGCTAACCCTGGTTACATCTCGAAATGTAAACACGATTAACTGAAGCGATGTGACTACTGACTCTTTACACGACTAACTAAGTGGATTGGAATGGTTTAAATATAGTCCAAGTTTCGCCGTTCACCTGTCGTTCCGGCGCCGTAGACTTGAGGTTTAGCAATCCTTATGGAAAGTCTGCCGCTGACAGAACTTACTTCCGGAAATAAACACGGCGTAGAAGCTGACCAATAAAAACCACACGGTCCAGTCACATGACGTGGGTCCGGAAAAATACCTCAGGTCTCCGATCAGCTTCTCTTTTGTTCAGGGTTCAGTCGCTCAAAGCCTTGACACACGCCATCATCTGACTATTTCTAAGAGGTTGTCAGATCAGACGGTGATACTCTGCCTGGAATTCCTACTTATTTCCTTAGATTGTACCTGGAAATAGCTAATATGGTTTATATATAGGCAACACACAAGAGTTATTCGATTTTAAGTTTGTCGTTTTGACTTCATGAGCAGCTGTTGACTTTTAGATGAACTTCCTCTTAAAGAACTGCCAAAATAATCCGATGACTGACCGAGATCCAAATTGTATGATTGCTGTGTAGACAGATTCTATATTTTTTCGTGTTCAGTTAACTTTCTGTGTAATGACCTATTGGAATTAACTGAAGCGTGTCTTTGTTAGAACCAAATGAAATAATTACTTCCAGGGAACCGCTCTCAACAAATTACAGTTACCTATCAGTTCATTTCTGCAAAGTATTTAAGAAACGGGACCTGCAAAATAAAGTGTTACCAGTTTGTTTGTTTGTTTTATCCACGATGAGACAAACAACGCAAATTCAGCCTTTTATTTTTCCCCATTTTGGCAAACATTCGGTGAACAATGTACAGCTATTTCAAGTGATTATCAGAAAGAAACAGGAAAACAAAAGACGTTGGTCTCATTCTCTACAACTGTACATCTCACCAACTAAGGAATCATAAAGCAACCCACACACGAACACACACACCAGAAAAAGTTTTTTTTTGTTTTTTTTTTACAAGTACATCTTTGTCATGTTCTTTAAGAATTGATTGTGCTTTTCAAGATAAAACAGAAGGTAATTCATTTCATGATCACATTTAATTTCATATTTCTTGACCACGGACCTCCGTACACACACACACACACTGGTGCGCACCAATATCAGATCAAGCCACTTATCTGGGGCCACTATAACCTGTTAACGAGGAAGCTGGCAGAGTGACCCAATCACTGTACAACGAAGATTTTTGCGAAATTAACATTCCATTTCCCCCTCAACACCTGATGAATAAAGACGCAACCAAAAACTATCGATCAGGGGAACTGCATTGACAACTGCATGTTAAGTGCTTGGTCAAGAACAACGTTATCAGCGCACCTTTAAAAAGCCCTTAACGGCACAAAGGCACAATCAGAAGGCACATTTGGTCAGTTTTAAAGGCAACAATAGCATCAATATGCTTGTGCTACTTTTCTCATTGTTTTACACTGTAAAAAGAAATTCAGCTACAGCGGGATATGTTTTATTAAAGTTTCACTAAGTGTCGCGTGAATGCAAGAAAAGGAACGTGCGTCTTTCCTTCTAGGAAATCAGAATGCATCTCATTCCGTTCTCATTTGGATGTTATGACCCAAAATATATTCTAACAAAAGAAGGTGCAAATACAGAAATAGAGAATCACTGATGACCCAGGACGTTTGCGGAACGGAAAATGGCGAACAAGACTCCAAAAGGTCACTCTCCGCCTGTCAGAAAGCAAATATACAGTCACAACTAAAAGAAGAAGGGGGGAAATAAAAATAAAAAAAATCTGAAGCAAGCTCTCGTTGTTGAGACCAGGGGTCAACACAGTGAGGAGTTGGAGACTGATTAAGTAAGTGGCGTCAGTTGACCTCAATAAAAAGACCCCTGGCTGGAACAGACAGAAAGTGAAGGTTACATTCAGTAACACAAGTTCCATTATGTGCATGGAACCATTTTGCAATTAAAGTCCAGGGCCAGCTTCAAATAAACATTTGCTGTGTAAACCCCCCCTCCCCCCCCCCCCCTCCGCCATTATATTTAAGATTGTCACATATTTTCTGATAAGTCTTTAAGTCTGTACATACATGTGCCTTTTTGTTGTTGCGCTTAAAAAAAAAAAAAAAACTAAACTAAAAAAGAAAAATCGTACCAGAAAAAGCACGTTGAAAAAAAACCAAAAACACATTGCAAATGAATGGTTCATTAAAGCAATTGCATTACATTGATTCCCGAGACACTTAACAAGTTGACCTTTTTGTGAAGAAACAACATCCTGTGCAGTTTTCTCAGTCAAGGAAATATATTTGCAAATGGGCTAGGGTGTGTTTGTGTGTGTTTGTATGCACACTGATATAGTTTACCCCTATTTCCCCATCACTGTGCAATAAATCTAATCTAACGTTTTGGCTTGGAAGACACCCCGAGATAAAATGAACTTAGTGATAGCATGACCGAGCTAGCGTGCATTACACACAACACAAATATCAAGAAAGTGTTTGGCAACTGTCCCGCTTTGGTGATTACATTTTTGTAAAGATACAAAACAACAAAATACAAGCTATGTACAGAACATGCAACATGCTTGGCCTCGAGTTGGTCCACTATATTGGAAGACCTCGCTGGAAGACAACATTAGCACACTCGAAAGTTCTAAACCGCAACCCACTGCAGCCTCTGAAACCCTGAAAGGTTGTGTGTGAATGGCACGTGTGCAGAATGCCAATGAGCGCTTCACGCACATCAGTGAGAGAAACGTGACAGTTCAAAGACGTTTGGCGTAGTTATTGCATAGGATATGGTCTCGAATATCTCCCCATCCTCCGTTCTTCATGTGTGCCTTGTGCTCCACTGCTTCTGCACCACTAAGGACAACAGATGGCGGAAAGAGGCTGTCCTTGGCCATTTGGAGGCCCTCCTCAACCCGCTGTGCGGCCCATTCTGGCCTGCAGTTTTCCTTCTGGTGAAGGCCGCAGTCTCCGGTGTGGAGGACCCGGGAGCCCTGTGCCACGAGCACTTTGAGGGGCTTTGATATGCAGGCTCCCGAGAGGTGCTGCAGAGTCCAGTCCCAGTTGTAGTCGTCGTAGGTGCAGAACTCGTTGTTGCAGCCCATCAGTTTGTAGTACACCTCCCTGGAGATGGCCATGCCTATGTTGTGCTTGGTGGACATCCACCCAGCGGTCAACACCTTATTGGACAGGCTGCTAAAATCAGTCAGGCCGTTGTGGTTGCCCAAAGCCAACATGTCACAATCTAGACAGCTGCTCTTCCTGAACTCGATCATTGATTTATAAATGTGGAAAAAGTCGGGCAAGATGTAGTTGTCCTCCTCCAGAAAGATCACAAAGCCGCCGTAGCCCTGCATCGCCTTCACCCGCTCCCACACAAAGTGCAACTTCCACCACCAGTGGTGTTTGGTTTGAGTGATGAAGGCCTCCCTGTAGTGTCCATAGGAGTCAGGGTGTTCTGCATTGAGGCATCCTGTTTTGAGAGCGCCGTCCTTGGATATGTCTCGAGGGCAGTCTCGCGGATCCTGCCCAGGAAACTCGTTGGGATACAGCTGAGTGCTGAAAGGGAAATAGATCTGCAGCACTTTGCAAAACGTTACCCCTTGCACAATGGCGTTTATTTCCTCTGAAATATAGTCATGGCTAAAGATGAGGAGGAAGCTGTGGACCTCAGCAGCTTTCTCCAGGGACTTCACGAGCAGCCTGAGGTATTCCGGCCTGTTGTGGACCTGCACGACCAGCACCAGTTGAGGCTCCCCTGGAAACTTCTCTGCGTTGCGAACCCACTGCTTGTAATTGGCATTGTAAACGGACTGAGTCAATTCTGGCAGGGAGCCAAAGTTAAACTTCACCGTGTCCCCGGAGCGCGTGCCCTGACTTCCCCGAATGACGTTGTTAGGTCCACTTGTGTCATTATCGGGAGCTAACAACACACGCGTTGAAAACAGGAGCGTCAAAACTACGAAGGAAACAACCAACAGCGCGAGCAGGTTCTTTTTGAGCAGCCGAAACCTCATTTTCTCGAAGTAAAAACAGACGTCAGAGTACAGCGGCGGCGGCGGCGGCGGCGGCGGCGGCCCGCGTTCACCGTATCGCGCGCGCCGTCATTGTAAGCTCGTTTGCAACACTTGCCTCCTCGCGCGGAGACAAACAGCCCGGAGTCGCGTGACGCGTGTCTTCTTAAACCCAGACGTCAAGCGTTTCTCGGTGGCTGCTTTTCCTCTCGCCGGGCTGCCTCTCCACTTGAAAGCCGTGTCATTTGCCGGGCAGCCGCTGGTTTCTGCCACCTGTATTAGAAGGAGAACAAAAGCGAACTGAGTTAAGTGCGCGTCATACACACGTTATGAGCTAATTTGCTGTTAGTAAAAACAAAAACAAAAACAAAAAAGAGGCTAACTCCCCGCGGTTAACTTCTTTTGCCGTACCCCGAACTAGGTGCAATGTGTTGACACGCTCATACCAGGAAGAGGATGATCGGACTGTGATACATCTTGGCTCCAACTTGTTGACTGCTGACGTGTACAATCCAGCCAACTGGGGAGAGCCCGAGCTCCTGCTCAACGAATCACTGTCCTACCTATAGTTGTGTAACGTGAGAAGGAAATGTAAAGCAGGCCCCGTTTGACTAGTGAACAGTACGCCAGTCACATAGAGAGAAAGTTGCGAAACTACGGTATCATGGTATGTCGCTAATTAGTGAGTGTACAGTTACATTTTAGGTCTACCAGTCTCCTGTGGCATTACAATAGGATTTTCAGGTTTGACCCGCCGCACTGCTGCTTGTATATAATTATTTTTTGTTATTTTAAAAAGAGGATTAGTGTTTTTGAAACTTTTACATTTACTTCAACAGGAACCGCAAAGCGCTCAGGGGCAAAATAGCGCCTTCCCTGACCTTTAGGTTAACCTGTTCAGGTTTGACTGGTTGAATTTGTTAGAAAACAAACACACAGCGTAACAAAAGGGCTTTGCGGTGTAATACCTGAAACTACACGACTGGAACCCCCCCATACCCTGATAGGAGCGGGCTTTACAAACGGAGATGGGATTCGAGACTCTGCGTCAGGTATCCTGTGCAAATGTGATGGGATTCAGTGATGATGACTACTTACTACGTAAATTGGTTCGTTTTCTGCTATTTAATAACTGGAGGGTGTTAGGATCGGGAAATGTGAATCAATTCCTTTTATCCAGTGATACTAGTATGGCATACGTCACGATTTTGCGCAAAACTGTTTATGAATAAAATAGCCACACATAAACTGTGGGCTTAAATAACTGGCAAATCAAAAGTGCTTTGTCGCATATTGCAAAAATCTTATACAAATCCAAAATTGTAATAGATCGCCCGTTCATTGATTTGCAACATCGCCTTCAGGGACTCACTACAACCACAGGTAGTAAAATACCCATCACACCTCAGTATGAAAACTGTGGCAAAACCTCTGATGCTCGTGATCATTTTATTTACATTTACATTCAGTCATTTAGCAGATGCTGTAATCCAGAGCGACTTACATATGAGGAAGACAATGGAAGCAATCATTAACAACACAAGGTAACAAAATGCATAAGTGCATCAAAGAAACGAGTCTGATTAAAGCCCAGCACAGTATACAAAGCTAAGGATACAAAGGGTTTTTTTGGGCGGGGGGGCTGGGTTTATGAAAAGAGGTAGAAAGGAAGTAGAAGTTAGTGATTGTCAGTTAGGTGTTGACCGAAGAGATGTGTTTTCAGGTGCTTTTTAAAGGTGGCTACAGAATCTGCTGATCTTGTAGGAGCAGGCAGATCATTCCACCAATGTAGAACGGATCCAGAGAAGGTCTGAGAGCGATTTTATTCCTTTTTGGCATGGTATCACCAGTCGTTGATTGTTTGCAGAGCGCAGGGACCTGGCAGGAACATAGGTCTGTATTAGTGAGCGAAGATATGATGGTGCAGAACCAGTGCTGGTCTTGTAGGCCAGGAGCATCGCTTTGAACTTGATGTGGGCGACAACAGGGAGCCGGTGTAACCTGATGAAGAGAGGAGTTACGTGCGCTCTCTTCGGTTCATTGAAGACCACTCTTGCCGCCGCGTTCTGGATCATCTGCAGAGGTTTGGTTGTGCAAGCAGGGATTCCAGCCAGTAGCACGTTGCAATAGTCCAGTTTGGACAAGACAAGAGCCTGGACTAGGATTTGTGTAGACTGCTCAGATAGGAAAGGTCTGATTTTCCTGATGTAGAGGATGAACCTACAGGACCGGGTGGTGCTGGCGACATGGCTTTTATATATGTATGATCATATTGCCCAACCCTAGATATGTAATGTCGCCAGTGGGAATAGGGACTATGTTCCAGTCTTTTTTGACCTGTGACACTGACACGGGTGGGTTTTGTTAGCAGTTTTTCTCAATTGCTAAAACACAATTTCTGAAAACATTAAACACAAAATCTCATCATCAAGCACTATTTACAAAACCTCTGACTCCTCTCTCAAAATGGAACTTTCGCCTAAAAACAGTTTTACCGGTGTTCAAAATCAAACACTGCCCTCAAATCATAAATGATATACGCTATCAAGCAGTCCGTAAGCAACACACCAAAAAATAGAAAACACATTGTTCAAAACATATAGTAGAAGATGTACATTTTTAATCGCAAAACAAATATCATATTTTTCCATCAGCCTTTTGATGAATGAAAACGTGTTCTATCATAGTAGCTCAAAACTGATCAGCAATTACTATTCTGCTTTGCTCTTTGCAATTTCTTTTGTTGTGGTTGTGTTCAATCAATGACACGTGTTCTTTATTTGTATTTGATTGTTGCCAGTTGTGTTTACCAGTATGGATGGCATGTGCATTAGAGTGCAGAATGTGTTTTGAGGACGAATATGTGTTTAAAGTTTTGCTCAAAAGTCCAAGGGAGATCTGCAAATTGTGTTTTACCATGTGAAATGGCTTAAGGTGTTGACAACAGACTGCACAATTAGCTAAATGAGTTCAGGCATCTGAGAACTTTCTTCAGCCAATGGGTTTTAGTGTTTTAGCAATTGGGAAACACTGTAAATTCAGTCTTTAAATTTTGCATTAGGTTGATTTAAAAACAACAATAAAAAAAACTCAACAGTGATCAGTATCGCCATCATAATCTCTCTGCCAGCAAGCCATGTGATAGGCCAATATGAGATATCAACTGTGTTAAGATGCCATATTTCTAAGTCTACCTAAGTCTAAATCCAATATAAAATTGATGCTATGCTAATCGCCATGCAAGAAATCTCGGTGTGATGTTTGTGGTTTAAAACGTCATAAACAAATCCCCTGTGTTGTTAGAACTAGCTTCTTCCATCTTCGATCAAGTGCAAAATTAAAACCCTGCTGTCATGAAAGGATTTGGAGACCGAAGGGCATGCTTAATTGTCTCTATGTAGTCAGCCTTACCTCACTTGTACCAAGAAGACACGCCATATCTCCCCTGCACTGGCCTCCCTTCTTTAGTTACCAGGAAAGTACAGGATTGATTTCAAGATTCTTTTATGTGCTTTTAAAGCGCTGCGTGGACTGGCACCAGGTTAATGTCTCTGAAATCCTCATCCATTTAGCTTTTTTAATAGCCATCACTATGAGATGTGCAACAAGCCTGTTTTTTATAATTTTATCCAAAATTATTATTATTAAAATTATTTATTAACATTCATTATTGTCATAATTGTAATTGTCATCTCTCTGTGAAGCATTTTGGTCAATATTTGTTGTTAAATTGTGTTACTATATGTATATTTATATATATACGCTATATATAAATTGACCTGACGTCACATGACTTAACACCAATGTATATCATATTTTATATTTGCTCCTATTTGTCCCTTATTTTACTATCGTTGTGGCATTCTTACTGTTAGTTGTTTTACAGTACATTTGATTTGGAATGCAAATATATACTATATATATATATGCCCTAAAATCTTAACAATATTTCCACATCGGTCTGTGTAACATTGTTACATAGAATGTGATATATGGCAAAAAATGTATTTTATTTCCCCAACCACGTCTGTCACATGACCTACAATGTCACAGGCTGTGAATGGGGAGCTCGAGTACAGCAGTCCCTTCAAATCAATGTACTGTTTTTTCTTTTGAGGCTAAAACCCTGTGAGAAGATCTTTTTTTTTTTGCAAGAATGCAAATGGTGGGCTGTGACATTTTCTCTTTATAATCCCCACCAGGCTGTTATGCCTCCACACTGAAGGCCCGCCCCTGATCACCTGTCATTGCTGAGGCTGCTGGACCACTTCCTCGAGATAACACAAACAGACTGGGCGTGTCATCCTGTGAGATAAACTGCCACACTGACTGAAATAATTTAACTTATAAATCTTGTGGCCTGATTCGCGGCGCAGAGAGCATCTCTACTTCCAGGAAACAGTGTTGGCAAAAACAGTGAACTCTATCAATATTTTCCAAGCTTTTATCAGGGAGATTGTGAACACAGTGCTGCTGAATTCACGTGTATCAGACTTAACACCGTTCAGAAGCTGGAAATGTGTTTGGAAATCTAGTGCGAGTTAGAGTACTGATAATATATCACGGATAAACAGAATTTTAGAGCCTTTATAATGTTTGTGTACACTGTAACTTTTTTTCAAATTCTTAGTGGTCACAATAGAAAGATATTGCATTGCTCTCCTGTAAGTGTTCATCTTTCAAATAAACTACAAATAGAGACTGAAAGTGGAAGTGGAAGCTGAGGCCTCCCTGGGGCTGATCAGCAGCTAAGAAGATAATATAAACCATGTTGTTTACCACAAGACAAATAACTCTTTTTTACTGAAAGTGCAACAAAAAGAAGGGCGTGGTGGTCAGATTCACTGTTGCATACTTTCAATTACTGTATAACATATGCACAGCTAGGCTAAAAGCAATCTGGGAAGTGTAGTTTGAGTTTGGTAAAAGTCACTTTGCGATTTTGTACTTGAATGGAATGTACTGAATTACACCATGTGTTGATGCTTACTGGAACGCTTTTCAAAATCCAAATCATCCATCCATTTACGATCTCCACTTTCCTAATATGGTCACAGGGGCTGCAGTCTGTCGGTCTCAAGTGACACATAACTGGAAATTCGTCTTCCTGGACCGCTGCTCTCCCTGAACGCCGTCATTGATTTATAGAAATGGTCGGGCAAGATGTAGTTGTCCTCCTCCAGAAAGATCACAAAGCCGCCGTAGCCCTGCATCGCGTTCGCCCGCTCCCACACAAAGTGCAACTTCCACCACCGGTGGTGTTTGGTTTGAGTGATGAAGGCCTCCCTGTAGTGTCCATAGGAGTCAGGGTGTTCGGCATTGAGACATCCTGTTTTAAGTGCGTTGTCCTTGTCCTTGACATGTCTCGAGGGCAGTCTCGTGCATCCTGCCCAGGAAACTCGTTGGGATACAGCTGAGTGGGAAATAAATTGCAACATGCCCAGTCTAAATACAGGCCGGGAGTTTTGTTGCATGTTATCCCCCTCCTGTCTACCTCTCTATAATATACTATCAGGTAAAAATGCCCCCAAACGGATATCTAAAAAGAGTACACTTCAGTAAATTAATATCAAATCAACTCTTCATAATAAAGTTTCAGATTCAGTAGACTCTTAATGTTGTGTTTGGGCTCCTGGAGACCGCAGGTCACTCTTTAACAGCTCAAAAACACACTTAAGATTGTTTTATCAGCTTGAGTACACCCACTGGTCCAGGTGGTTTCTTTGGAAGGTGGGGATTTTCATGAGAACACACTGTATATTTTGTAATTTTGTACAGTTTTTCAGAGGGAAAACAGGCCACATCTGGCGGTTTAGGCTCCACATCTGTACTGTATATATTGTAAATTTGTACATAGCTTGTTTGAGTGTCTTGCAGAGCCCCAGCCCACGTGTCAAAGTGTCCTTGAGCAAGATACTGGACCCTAAATTGCTCCCGAGGGAGTGTGTGTGGATGCTTAGCTCCTTCGACTGGCAGTCAGCTCCTGCCATCAGTGTGTGAATGGGGTGAATGTGATATGTTGATAAGTGAAAGCGCTTTGAGTAGTCGGAAGACTAAAAAGGCGCTATACAAGTTCAGTCCATTTGCCATTTACATACTGTAGATTTCTATGTCTGTGAATGACTTTTTGGGAAAAAACAGGGATATGTATTTGTTCATACATAGCCCACATAATATTTGAAACATGCAATGTTTCCTTATTTGGTGTAATAACAATGTTTTTGGTCATTTCCGTATTTTGTCACCTTCATCAAATGTTCAAGCCCAGTTTGAAGCAAAGGGAAGAGTCACCACTTCAATTAATTTCTGCATACGGGTTTTTAGCAAAGTCAGAAGAAAAGAAAATATATATTTATAGGACAAACATGACTTTGCCATTAATTATTATTAACATTTACCAATATAGCATCAGGGTATGTCAAACCCCCAAAAATAAGAAAGAAAACCTCTTTAAGGTTGGATATGTGACTCCCTATGTTAATAGATGAAGGCAGCGTTTCATTTAGGCTGCAGACCCTCTTTTGGATAATCAGTTCAAACCTTGCCTACTGCAGCCTTAAATGGTGCAGAATTGTAACAGATATTTGTAAATCTGTAAATCCATCGAATAGAATACAACTTCAGACCAGGATGTGCATTGGTTGTCACTATTTCCCAGGCTTTAGTTATACCCAGGCAGCTACAGCATGTCCATGTAACAAGCCCCTTGTGTAGCAGCTACGGCCCACTGGGTCTCAGCCAGGAAAACATCCCACACTTATTTGCCTTCCACAAACTCACAAGACACACAAGAATGAAAAGACCTTCTAGCATACATTAAACACTTTAACTCTCAAATATGAATTTATTTCATTGCACAATGTTTCCCCTGCTTTGTGCCAGATTGTCTGCTTGGGTTTTCTGCACAGATTTCAGTTACATTAAACACTGTTTCAGAAATGACACTTGGTTCCTGTCCTTGCAGGAAGAAACTGCTGCGTTAAACGTTTCTACTTTATCTCAGGAAGGGAGTTCAAACCATAGCGCCTCGCTGTCGGCAGACATTTGTGCAAAGGCAGAGGGTGAAAATCACGCCAGCCTTTAGCATGAACCAAAAACAGACTATAATAGACGGAGTGTTGACGATATCATCTGACATAATATGTTTTCTTGCTTCTTTTTCTGTTTGCCAAGGTTGGAACTAAAAACCAATTACTTGTGAGCATTTACTTACTAGCGATTATGCTCGTCAGAAGCTGCATATTTCCCGAAAGCATTGAATCAGAAAATAACATAACTGTTTAAAGAATCCGCAACAAGCTTACTAAAGTAGGTGAAATTGCAGTTTGCAAAAAGGTGAAATCACCTCACCCACCCGTTCCAAGCGCGTAGGAGAAACTACGGTGGCCCCTAAACTCATGAAACATCGAAACATCATGAGCCAGAGTTTGGTTTGTCCGTTGTGGGCTACTGTAGAAACATGGCGGTGCAACAGGGCAACCCGCTCCCTATATAGCTATAGATAAAGGGCTTATTCTAAGATAATGAAAACACAACGATTCTGATTTTCAGGTGATTATACACCAATCAAAACATACTTCTAAATAATATATTCCATTTCTGCAAATATCTCCTCCTAAATGTTACACACGATGACCTTTACATATTTCCATTTTGTGAGACTCCAGTACAGTTAAAAGGGAAATGTTGTAGATTTTACTCCACTTAACTGGATGGTTGTAGTTGCTTGGTGGTTTTGCATACAAAACACACAGTATGATACGCTTATCAAATATAATTTTACCAACAGTTTATGAAATAGAGTTTATACCACCTGGAACAGCTACAATTATTATAATATTATCTTTAAAGGCCCCGTGCACTCACACAAGGTGTGTTCAGTTATCCTGGCTGATTTCTGATCTGCTCAGGTGGGAGTTGGATGGAGCTACGGTGATTGGAATTAAGTGATGTCACCAAACTCGCTCTACTAAAAAGTATGATGGAGGTGTACATTGTTCTACCCAAACAGGTGCAACGCAACCAACAGAATGGTGAGGGAGGTGCAAATCAAGCACAGTCCTGGGAGACGGTCTGATCAGGCAGCATGAAGTGAAAACACCGGTGTGGGTGTAGGGGCCTTAATGAACAAGTACTTTTACATTTCATCTGGTGCATTTTACCACTAATATGTCTGCACTTCCACTTTGACGTGGCCGCTACCTTTTCTTAATGGGTCTGGCTACTTCCTCCAACACCACAACGGTGTAATGTAAAGTATGTTAATTGTGAAGCTAAATGCTAAAGCTAGTTTATCTATAGTAGCAGCTTGGTTCAAATGAATTAGAAAGCCACACAGCTTTAATCATCATTAATAGCCTCTCATTGGCTAATGATGATGCTGGGACTTTGTTCTCATGAAAATATTATATATATAGGAAGCTTTATTTACTTTATTTACTATTTACTTTTGGCATGGCAAATGACAAGTTGAATTTCTTACTCACCAGGTGCTTCCTGCAGGTCTATCGGGTAGGATGCCAAGCCTGCATCTGCAACATTACCACAACCACACTTTGTGATAAAATGGGCACATGCATGCCTGCCGTTTTCGGATAGCATTGTGCCAAATAGCATTTTATGAGACTAGATGGGAGAAGATTAAAACATGAACTTCATGCTGGCTCAACAGAGGATTGGAGTATTTTTCCTTCATGATGATAAGCACTATCTCCACGCAAGACTCTTTTATTCAGATAAAAGGACTCCATGATTATGAAGCATTGATCCTGATATTTGCTGCACTCCTGACATGTTACTGAACCTATTGCCATGCGATGATTATGGTTTATGGAAGGTATACATGCCAGAAGTGTGCTGCGTGTGCTCTTTATTCTACCAACTTATCCCCAAAAGATACTTTGCACACGATGTGACATGTGATAAAAGCTTTGCAACTTTCTCTTTGTCCCAAACAGTCAACTGTGTTGATCCCGTGAAGCTCATTTGTCAGGATAGACCATGTAAAGCCGAGGCAGATAAAAACCATTAACTGATAAAGTGAGCATGACGTATGAGCCATACACTCGGCGCAGTTTTGTATTATAACCACTGGATGGCAGCAGTCAACCACGGAGCACTTGATCAGTCTTCCAGTTATGACCAGGGTCTCAAGGGATAGGACTTCTTCTGATGCCCTATTTCTTCCTAAACTCCTACACACACCCAACAGAATGGCTCATCACTGTCTATATTGCTGTAATCCTGAATTAACAGGGTTCCTTCGTGTGATTACTTCCCATTTCCGATGTGATGTGAGTTCTCCTGAGTGTACATGCATTAACTGTAATTTGGGAAACGATGTAAATAGGTTTTTATACTTCGCTGACACATTTGCTGCACATAGGCAAGGTCTCGTCACTTAAACAGGACTGTGTGTCTGTAATACCTCCCACACAACAGCTTTCTCCAATCATAAAATTGGATCAGTTTCACCCGACAGCCTCTCAACAAACTGTTACTCTTTGTAAGTTGTAATTGGCTGCATTTCAAGAAACGCTGTACATTTTGTCTCCAAACCACGGCGTTAGGCAGAGAGCAGACATTGCAGAGATGTATAAAGACTTGGATTTAAAAAAAAGAAATAAGCAGAGGCACAAACAATGATTAGCAATGATTATACATCATCAATGTATTTCTCATCAACAGGGAGCCCTCCATCTGCATACGGCATGTTGGAAAAGCACACAATGTCCTAATGTTCCTAACAAAAAGAATGTGGAACAAATCAATAGATGGCATCAGCTCAGTTCCTCTCCGTTGACGCAAGGGAGCTAAGCTATTCGACATGCCTTAGACTGACACACTATTTGAGAAGACATCCACGTGGGATACAAAACGGTTTGATTACAAATTTATTTGGGGGGGGTTGTAGTGTGGCACCATTGACCTAAAATTGAAATGTTCTAAAGAAATGAGTTAAATGGGTACTCCAGAAATATAATATTGTACTTCTTTAAGTGTGAGGGTATGGATTACTGAATGGGGAAAGTCACAGAGCTCAGTTAAAAGTGCAACCATCCCTTTTCATGGCAAAGATTCCCAGGATCGTCTGCTCTATATGCTCCTGGTTGTCCTCAACGTCCGCCAAAAACAGAACGAATAAACCTTCAGCCAAAACATACACGCACCAGGAAATAAACATTTTCTCTTTTGCTGAGTGACATCTATCCAGCCCCCAGATCTCCATCCCTCCAGACCACATTTGGTGTGGCTTTTCTAGTTTAGACATTATCTGCGGTTGGTGCCTTGGTATCTGTTGTCAACCGTGGATATGAAAGGCTTTTCAAAAAGTCACGTTTGAGAAACTAAAAGCGCACCATCCATAAATTATACCTTCAAACAGTCTCAAAACTGTTGTTAATAATGATAGCCAGAAGGGATTTTTACTATGCAAGCATGGCCGTTATATCTTTCTGTCTGCGCTAGGTAAAGCAGGGTTGTGTTAAAGGACATGTCGGGAAATGTTCTATATTTTCTTATTGTCCAAAAATTCCATGTTTGGATCCAAACTAACAATAAACTGATGTACTAACAAGTATTGTGTGTTTTATTATGTACTGTGTTTTTTTTGTTGCACTTTCCTACATGTGACTCGGGTGGTCTTCTACTCTATTCCTTTTTTTTGTACGCTAGTGTTTTTGTAAAGCACTTTGTGACTCATGTCTGTTAAAAGCATTATACAAATAAAGTTGACTTAGTTGCTTACACTATGAATCTGAGCACGGTGCCTATGCATGTCAGGGGTTCCACTGTAATTTATAATAATTAGATTCAAACATAGTAACGACAAATTGTTTAAAAAGTGGAGTAAATATGGCTGTCTTTAACTGCTTGTGTATAATATTGCAGTTAGAATAAATAAAGTTTTGACGGTGTTTGTCCCAGCTGGACTGACGAACTGGGAGGGGTTAAAATGATGAACGGGGTGTGAAATGTCTTGTGCAATGAGGGCGGTTCTGCTTCTGACCAACTGGGTGGTTTTATTTGCACGGTCGATAATCCAAGTAAGTGCTGATTTGTTTTTAACATAAAAAAGGCTGTAGCAGGATGTAATGTTAAAAGGGAGACTTGTCTCACTTAATTAGAAATAAGTGAATTTGTAATAATTACTGAAATGCAAGGGATGTAGAAATTCTGTTTCATGTTACCTGTCACAGTACATGCAAAAAGTTACATTATGCATTTTTACATTTGTACACATTTTAGGCTCTTTCATCCTTTTTCATTTGTTTGCATTTTCATGACATTCAGTACTCATTCCAGAATGTGAAGTTATGACATTATGAGTTTCTGCTCCAGGAGCTATTTTCTGAATTTTCCATTTGAACTGAACAACAAAGTCAGCAGGCTGTTTTTCTCATGCGTCTCTCCTGCCAGTAGATCATGTTCACTCTGTTACACAACATTTACAGGACTTGCAAAGATTATAAAAATGGCATGGAACTTTTCAGTGCACAGCATCCTTTAAGTATTCCCATATGCACCAAATGTAGCAGACGACTGGACAAATCCAGCAGCCAGGAAACTCATGCCCATCGAGGACGAGGTTGCGGATCCGTTTTGGCCGTGTGGTCCATGTAACAGCACTTAACATACAGACACAAACACAAGGACACTAACAAACACGTACAACGCAGCAGACATTACAGAAGGTAACCAAACACGTTTGAATAGGTAAAGCTGCAGGATTGCTGATCCAAAAAACATTAATGGCCATAAATCTGAACTATGATTTATTTGACACTAAGAGAGAGTCAGAGAAAAAAACAACTCAAATCCAAGTTAATTTACATACAATAGGAGACAGTCAAAACATGCCTTGTGTAAGTTAATTTTATCATTAAAACATTTACCCCTATGCTGTGAAACCCCCAGCTGTAAACCATCATTGGTTTTTTTTAACGATTATTTTTTTGCCTTTTTTTGATAGGGACAGCTGAAGAGAGACAGGAATGGTGGGGGAGAGAGAGGATTGCATGCAGCAAAGGGCCGCGGGTTGGATTCGAACCCGGGCCGCGGCGATAAGAGGGCAGATAACTATACCAGCCTATTTTCATTCATTCAGGCAGATTTTATCCTTTTTAAAGCATCCAAGCAAGTAACTTTCTAATAGGATGCATGGTCCAAATGCAGTGTCTAGACAGAAAGCATACAGGACAGCCAACGTCCCCAGTGTTGGTTCTTGTGCTCCACCTTTACCACACTTCTTACATCATAAATTGTAAATGTTTTAGTGGGATGGAGACATAGCCAGCAAAAACCAAATGAAAAACTCAAATAATCTCAGCCTCAGGTTTTTTCAACACACTGTGAAGAACGATTTGGACACATTCCTAAATGCTGAAACAAGGCTAACGTAAGATTTACTATTGAACTCAATACACAGTTCATCGTAATTTACCAATTGTTTCCACAAGTTGTTTAAAGAGAGAGCCAACGCTGAAAATTGATCTGCCAGGAGATACTCGGAGGCCTTATTAGAGGATTACATTCTATCAGCACACATGGAGGAGTTTCCCTGCTTTAACCCTGGCTGTATCTCCCTCTGATTACATCAGAATCGTATTCACTGTAAAAAGCAAATTACACACTCAGGACAGTGCTGAAGACCATGAGGAAGACTTTATCTTGAAAGACAAGTGTATACATTGCATCTGTTGTTTTACTAAAGAATCATTTTGTAATATTACTTGTTCTTCCTCTTAAAACTCCACTAATCAGTATTTTTGTATTGACAATGGGTCAAATGACCAAAGAGAACTAGAAAAATTATATTTTTTGCTGAAATTTGTGTGGGAATGAAATTATTTTGCAAAACACTGCTGAAAAGAAGCCTGAAATGAAATGCCGGAAAAATCTTAAATCTCAAACGTACTCCATTGCATGACAACCTGGACGCTGACCTGCACTACCCAATAAAGCTTAAAGCTGAGATACATTGCTAAAGCGGGGCACTTAGCTGTAATACTGCACTTGCTTCTATTAAGTTCTTGAAAAAAGCATTTTTAAAATGCATAAAAGGTAGGAAAAGGTGGAACAGAAGCATACATTTCCTTAAAGAGCTGAACATTTTGAAATATGAATGGCTTCTGTAGCTGCAAGTATGCAGGAGTAGTAGTCCACCGATAAGTGTACAGAAGATGTAATTGCAAAGCACTGCTGAAAAAGCAGAAGTCTGAAACGAAATGCATGGAAAATCTTGACGCTCAAATGCACTGATAAAGTAGGCACATTTGTGTTTTTGCCTGAGACTGTGAGAGGTCAGATAGTATTAGTAGTAGTAGGGAAGAAAGACGGACAATCAGACAGAGACAGTCAGACATGGGCTGTGTCTGAAAGTCATCACTCATTCACTCCTCCCTACTGAGTTCTATGTCGAAGACTACATAGTGAGCTCATCGGCAAAAGGAAAACAACCCTTTCGGACACTACTCGGACAATTTTCTCTGCGCCGTTAATTACGTCATTGCTGTCGCATATTTAAAACATGCCAGATCAACATCGGCTGATGGACCATCCGTAATGCATTTTTGTGATAAATACATGATATTATACTCAGCGTATTTTCACAAATGATTAAATACAAAGTAGTTTGAGTAAGCTCATCTTACTCAGTCAGTCAGTCATTTTGTACCTCTTGTTCCCGTTCGGGGTCGCGGGTGACTGGAGCCTATCCCAGTGGCTTTGGGCCTTCGGCGGGGTACACCCTGGACAGTGGCCAACTCGTCGCAGGGCTGACACAGAGACAGACAACCATTCACTCTCACATTCACCCACTAGGGGCAATTTGTTTTTTAGAGTTATCAATTAACCTACACATGTATGCATGTCTGAAAACATGTTCGCTACCTGCACAGCACCAAGTGGCAAACAGACAAAGTTAGCAGGTAGCTTGAAAACATAGTTCAGCATTTAAGCAGCAAAAGAGCCAGATCATTTACTCAGGAGTTGGTGGAGACCAAAACTGAGCTAAAAAGCTAAGAGCTAAGCTAATAGGGAACTTGGACTTACATTCATCAGAGGGCCAGAAACACAACACAACTAAATGCTTAATGTTGCTCCATATCTGCTCGATATGTAAATATGTAACTGTTGGCTAACACGTTTTGCTTATCATCTTTATAGGTTTAAGTTGCATTTACAGCTGGTTGCACTGCCTCTAAGTGGCCAAACAAACCTAGTAGTAATGCTTTAAAGTATCAAACCAGCAGTAGAAACTTTTTTTTAAACAACTCCCGCAGCAAAATGTGCTTTTCTGCTGATTATTTGCGTGCTCCCTGTGTTACAAAATGTGATCTTTTCACCAAAATATGACATAGATTACATTTTGGGTGGAGTATCACTTTAAAAGTAACTTTCCACATTTGTCAAACATTTGTGGTTGTTGTAATTGTCAACAGTTGTTTCTGATGTTTAAGAGGGTTTCTTCAAAGTAGTAACTGCATGGAAAAAAAGAATGGATTCTGGATTCATCAGGAGTTGACATGGCAACCACGGGAAATAAAAATTAACAGCCGCACCACTGGAATGTGTTCTTGACCAGTCCCATTGGTTGAAACATCCCATTGTACAATTTATGAAAACATCCCTTGCATAAAGGCCTGATGCTAAAACAGATGACCTCATCGTGCTCAAAGCCACAACAGTGAAGCTCAGCCATGTTGGGGTTAAAAGCAGCCTCACGGGCCTTTGTGGAGATCAGACGTACAGAAAATGTGTGTATTCTTGACTAATTACACTTACAAGGACCAAATGAGAATATTTTACTGGTCAGGACAGCTTTAAATGTCTGTTTTAGGGCCAGGGCTTGTGTTCACGGCTCAGAGTAGCATTAGTTTAGTTGAGGGAATAGGGTTTAAAGGTACTCTGTTTTCCTGTAAACAAACAGAGGTATGGGTAGCTCTGTGACGCAAGATGCATGCTTTTGAAATGCTGTTGAAGATTTGGGGCCACCAATGATAAAGCTGTTGTGTTCGAGGCTTTACCAGTTGGAAAGGTATATTGGAGAAGGACAGGGCAGTGACTAAGGTTTTACCCTTCGCTGTAAAAACGTAGTGTCAGTAAGGAGATAAAATGAGCTCACATTTAATTAAAACATACGTAGGGTAGTGTTTTGTTCTAGCCCAATTACAGTTCATTGTCACTGAATTTAGATAACACATGGACAGACCCAGTAACAAAAGAGGCATTTTTTCTAGCCCATGGCACATAAAGAGGATGTTATCAGGAAAAGACAGATAGAAATAACAAATGTGAACACATAAAAAGCACACGAATAAAAACCAGTGTGTGTTCAATTCAATTCAATTCAATTCAATTTTATTTATATAGCCCAGTATCACAAATCACATTTGCCTCAAAGGGCTTCACAATCTGTAACATACGACACCCTCTGTCCTTAGACCCTCGATTCGATTAAGGAAAAACTACCCAAAAAAACCCTTTTAACAGGGGAAAAAATGATAGAAACCTCAGGAAGAGCAACAGAGGAGGGATCCCTCTCCCAGGACGGACAGACATGCAATAGATGTCGTAAGTACAGAATAGATTTATAGCATCAAAACTATAACATATACAGCCATGATGGCAAAATTGTTGCATATATATATATTATTATGTTAGAAATGTTTAGGTGGTAAAACATAAGGGAAGATGATGGGTCCAGACGGACAACCGAGCAGCTTCAGGTGGAGCCCAACGAGCAGGACCCGAGCCACTCGTCCCCTGCACCATAGACACAGCAACACTGCCCCAGCAGGTCGCCATAGTCACCGATCCAGATACATCTCCGGACACTGAAATGCCTGCTGAAAGGGACAGTAAGAAAGAAGAGACGGACGACAAAGCACAAAACTCCGGGAGAGGGAAGAAGTCAAGTTAGTGACATGCATTTATGGGATGAGAATGCATACGGATGGAGAGGAGGACAGAGGTGAAGAGAGAGAGGTGCATCATGGAAAGTCCCCCGACAAACTAGGCCTATAGCAGCATAACTAAGGGATGGTTCAGGACTCTCCTGAGCCAGCTCTAACTATAAGCTTTATCAAAGAGAAAAGTCTTTAGCCTACTCTTAAATGTGGAGATGGTGTCTGTCTCCCGAACCCGAACTGGGATCTGACTGTTGTTGACTGTAACAGTATCACCCCCCTCATATTTTTAGCTGCACGCCCAGGCCAGACAGGTTACATCTGACTCTGTCATTCACGACTTCCAGCTACCACTCTTCTTCCCCACCTCTTGCCGGCACAGTGCTAAGTTTCACGGCGTTTGAACCGACACCAACTATTGATCAATTGAAAAGTGTGAGGCCATTGGCAGGAATTAGTAATGTGTCTCCCATGTGCTCATGCATGAGAACCAAAAGAAATGCCAACAATTTTACACATGAAGATCAATGTACTCCTCACAAAGACCCCGTGAAAACAGTTTTATCATGTCAAGAATGTGCTGCACTGATTGATAAAACCACTGACTCATCACAGCGTAAAGCGTGGTCTGCTCGTCATGGAGTCCTGCCGATGTTGTTTCACTTTAGACTTCAAGACTTCAAGCCTTTAATGTTTCCATGTTAAAAAAAAGCGGGGCCAAGGTGTTTGAAAGATGTGGCCGTTCACCAGGGAGGGGGAGTCCAATGAAAGACCCTATCGATGTGCATTGTTGGAATTGTGGTATCTAGAGCAGGGGTTTTCAAACTGTGAGGTGCGCAGAATGCTGCAGGGGCGCGTGGAGGGAGAGGCATAAGGCAAAGATACTGCATGAGGTGATCAGGACATGTGTATGCCAGCATTCAGAAAACAGTTGTAGCACACAGCTAACTCGATGTTTTGGAGCTCAACCCATATAAAGGACTAAAAGCCAAGATATCTCTGTTGCCGTGACCATTGCCTTTTTTTTTTTATCTGTCTCTTGCAAGTCCCACGATTTTATGAAAGCACAACAGTCACTGCAGTACTTCTTTAACTGTTTAACTGTATAGACTGCGAGGCCTATCACTAACAGCTCATGTGTTACTTAGGGTGGACAAAAGAGAGAGACATGACATAAGCTGTTTGTTTTAAACAGAGTCGGAAAAATAGAACATCAGGGAAAGAAAATAACTGGACGAAAACAGGCCAAGGAGAGCCGACCTTGGAAACGTCTCCGAGTCACGCAGTGAGTTGCCGAGCCAGTTGTGCTGTGTGCCAGGGTCATGATATGGAGATGGTGAGAAGTAAGTGAAAGCAGATGGCCGCACTAGTCATGTGAGAACGCCCTCCCCTGACACCTCAGCTTGTCTCTCATGCCAGAAAATGAGCAAATGTGTGTATATTTGTGTGTGTGTGTGTGTGTGTGTGTGTGTGTGTGTGTGTGGTTATTTGACTGGATGTTTTTCTAAGTGTGCACGAGTGCAGGGACGTTCGGGGACACAGGTGGCATGGTGGTGTTTAGTGGGGATTAATTCCTTTTCATTCCAATAATCTCCTCTCTTTCAGCGCATGAAAAGACTTTCTTGGCACACTTGTTAAAACTAACTCACAAGACCTCCCACATCCTGCTCCAGAGATTCCTCTGATCTGAACTGAGGAATTGTGAAACCAAAATACTGTGGATTTCGGATGATGTACAACCTATTTCATTCAACCTGAGGATTTCTACTAGTTCCCTGAATATTCTGCAGAGATCACTGCTAAGTCTGTGTTGGGGGGGTTCAGCTTAGAAGGCAAAAACATTTAGCTTTTCCTCAGAATTGTAGCCTTCCAGAGACTCCCCTCCAAATTCCCCTGTCCTTAAGTGAAGCAAGATGGGGTTTATAAAACTTGACTTATATCTAATTATCACAAGACGGCATCATGTAACCTTTGTAACAGTTGTAACACGAGGGTTTTCCAAGCAATGTATATTGACTTTGAAGCAACAAAGACTTAAAGAGATAAGACACGTCGTTTTCAGTTCTAGGATTAAAGGCTGGCTTTTTGTCAGTTTTATTTTCTGTCTCCATTTTCTGTCTTTACCTGCCGTTTGTTTTATTTTTTAACCATTAAACGCCCAACCAAATTCTAGTTGATGCTCATCATTTGTTAAATCATAAATCTACAAAAAAATCTCCAGATAAACTCGTTTTGTTACAGGCTAACCCTTACAGTATTATGAACCTATCTTTTCTAGGAATTAAATTTCCCAGAGCTGTACAAGCTCAGAAGGCTATGGCAAGTTTTGTGAGTTTCTCTTTTTAGATGCAAATTTTATGACTTTTTGCTGCTCAGATCTCATATTCAGGGTTGTGGCGGCAGGTTTTGAACACTAGTACTGAAAATAACTGTTATTTTGTCATTTTAGCCAGCAAAAAGTGATGAGAGATATGGAATTTAGACCTTCCTAGACCTGTATTTATCCAACTGCTAAAAGGGGACATTTTGGACCTAGAGCTAGGGTAGGTAAGTTTGAGAAACTAGCAAGAAACGGCTACATTTTAGTAGCCACGCCCCTTTAACACGTGAGCCCACGCTTCCATGGCGTGGAAGTTGATGCGTCTTTCCCATAACTACAAAAACATGGAAATGAGCTACACGTTAGCCACCAAGTTGGCCAGCGAAACATACTTCACATCACTGTGAAAAAAGCAAGATTACCCGCGCAGCAGAAATAAAGCGACCATGGTGCGACCTTTAGCCCCTTGAGGTCTGTCTTCCTTTTTCTGCCTTGTTTGCCAGGGCCGACTGCAGATGCAAATGCAGGTGGTACTGGGAATTTTGACTGCTCTTTCTCTGCCATGATTGTGAGACTAGCTTGGTAGCTTACGGTGCCTAGCGTCATCAGGTATGAGCGCAGGGCAGGTAGATTACGACTGTTTTCCCTCTGTTTTTCAGAGCATTTCAATTTTGGATTTGTATTGGTAAATAAAGACACGTTCAACAAATATGACAAAAAATGTTTTAGACATTGCCTACCTTTAAAGCTAGGGTCGGCAGCTAGGTAGGGTGTTTTCCAATCTATTTCTCTTGATTTTGGAGGAGCTAAGACATAACAAAAATGCAACTGCAGTCTGTAAAGCCCAGCCATTGCAAGATGTTGGGGGTCAAACATCATCATCCGTACACTCTCCCTTTCAATTTGAGCAGAATTTGAGCAGTATACTGCATCTAACAGACAGACTACAGCTTTCATCCATCCACTTTCAACAGCCAAATTCAAGAAGCATGTTCTGCGTCCAACCTTCCAAATAAGCTTAACAAAGTTTATCCTTGTTGAAAACGCACTTGACACTCAGCTGTGGAAAGACGGGCCACTTGTCTGCTTGTGGTTTGCAGATTTTATTAAAAAAAAAGTAGGCTTTGTGAATAAGACAGCTTACATTTTCCATAACCATCACTCATTTCTGTTATCAGCAGCAAATCAAGCGTCATGGTTTTAAGTTTGTGTTTGATGGCATAGCCAAAGGGCACGATGGTGAGCGAGGACACTGTGGAACAGAAGCTCCACATCTGGTTTCAGGCCTTTTGGATCACACCACGGGGCTACAGGCCCAGTGTCGAGAGCTTTTGCGGATTCCCATACGCCAAAGCTACAAGCGTTGGACAGACAGCTGTAAGGCAGAGAGATGTTGAACTCACCCCGGTGCTGAGAGTCGCTGAGGGGAGGAATGTTTGAAAACAAATGGAGTGTGATTGATGGCACCAGAGGAGAAACCAGGAAGTGCTTGGAAGTGGTGGTCGGGGAGTTTCGTGAACAATAAAGAGCAACACTTAAGGAAAAAAGTGTGTGTGTGTGGGGGGGGGGGGGGGGGGGTGTTTTTTTTTTTTTAGTGAAAAGAACCCCTTGTCTTTTTTCAACCAATAATATTTTAAAAAAAACAGGGTGTT
>CM022481.1:6100130-6144231 GCA_011952105.1 Coreoperca whiteheadi
GGGGTGGGGGGGGGGGGGGGTTGTTTGTTTTGTTTAGTCACAGTTACCATAGTGTTCAGTAATCTGTGATGTAGTCTTTAAGATTGGGACTGGATTGTAGATAGTTTCACTGATTTTGTTCCTTTAAATGTGTAAGGCCTGCTGACCGTCAGTTACCAATCATTAATGTAAAACCAAAGCCACATACAAGACACAGAACAATGCAGCGACACTACATCTGGGTCTCCCCTCAGCAATATATGGCAAAAGAGTTGGTAACCCGCTTTTAGGAAACATACATTCTCAGATATGTGCTACAACATGGAAAGCGTTGGCTGCTGAGTATTACAGGGTACTTTTTACTATCACACCGGCTCCACCGGCTTTGTAAACTAACAGTAGGTGCATTTTAAGAACTTTCAACAGCTGAGTTTTGGGAAGGTGATGGTAATCCAGCACGATCCAAGCACGGTCTTTAGATATCCAATAGATATTCAATAGATATCCCTTTGAGAAAAATCCAATCATTTGCAAAACATCATGAGTCATTGTTTTGCTTTTGTGCTTTGAAAACAAAATCATAAAAACGGAATCATTTACAACCCAAAAGAGAAATGATTCAAGCTGCAAAATATGAAACCACACTAACCCACTATCCCACTACAGATACAGCACTAAAACCTATATTACCTTCACTTTTGTGATGGATAATCTTTTATTTGGCGAGTAATTTGTGTTCTAGATAACTATGCGAACGCAATCAAACACACAGAGCAGACAGAACCATTTCCCCCGGACGGCCGTAAAACTGTCACTGCATAGAAGCACAATGGAGAAATGAAATACACTGGCAGGCATCAAACTCGTCCAGTTGGAATAGACAGACGCCTCGAAATATAGTTGAAATATAACTGGGAAAACCTTCCCGAAGTTATGAGCAGAAGTTATGCAGCTCATCTTTTCTCGTTTAAAAGTTTAGTCCAGCCTGTCCTGCTGTGACACTTCAAATGTTCTAATAAAACTGGATCTATGAGTTGTTATCGGTGGAGTGACAGGCGTTTTATTCGTATGTGATCAACATGCACTGGATTCTCACTGTCGTCGACTTTTTAGAGGAGGATCTTCCCGCAGCCTGAGCAGACAGTTCCAGACGGACAGACAGCTGATTGATCCGCTACAGTACAGAAAACTGCTGGAAGATTACTAAGGAAATTTCAGCTACTGCCCAACACAGCAGGGATCAGCCTGTGTGTGCGTGTGTGTGTGTGTGAGTGTGCGTGCGTGCTGTGGTGTATACTTGCTTTGTACCCGTGTGTGATTTTCTTCGTTTCAATCCGGACTTGACGTGAGGAACCAGGGGATATCAAAATGTGAACCAGAAACACGTCATTTTCATTTTCACTTACGCATTTAATTTGTCTGCGACTTTTTGCCCGCCCTCTCTCCTGGCTTTTGCAGACTTTGAGGCGTTCCCTGGCGTTATAATTAAACTTTCAAATTCGGCATAACCTTCCATTAAAAGCTCTTGTTCTGCTTGGGAGAAAAACTGGGCGCGTTCTTTAGCCATGCTGAACAGCCAATAACAGCGTTGCTGATCCTTGTTTCTACTATTGATACATATCCCCTTTAAAACCAACGCATGAACGCGCAGTTATCTTAGAGAACTCAATCCAGCGATACTAATAATAAACAACAGGTAGGTTCGAGGAACCCAATTAGCCGGATCAGAATTAGCCCGATGATATCATCTTGGATGTGTCATTTGATCTCGGATGTAATAAGCGACGCACGAAGAATGGACCCCTGTACTCTTTGATTGGATTAAAATGTAAATATGTACCCAATGTCTGATAGCGTAATGATGATTGAAGTGTCCTTTTACGGTAAGAGTTGCTATATAGGGGCGGCTGTGGCTTGGTGGCAGAGCGGGTCGTCCACCAATCGGAAGGTCGGCGGTTCGATCCCGGCTTCCCCCAGCCATGTGTCGAAGTATCCTTGAGCAAGATACTGAACCCCAAATTGCTCCCGAAGCTGTGCCTTCGGTGTGTCTGAGTCTCACGCCACTCCACCATGAAATGTGCAGCTTGTGCAACCAACTGGCAACCATTTGAATGGAATGGAAAGAGGGAGGGAGGGAGGGGGAGTGCGTCATCTAGTGGCAGAATGTTATCAATGTTATCAGTAGCACCTTTAAAATGAATTATGCCTAAAAATCAGTATATATATTCCTGCTGTTTGTGTCGACTCGTGTACTTCTTGGCAAATTTGTGTTTATTTCTTTCTCAAAAAGACGAAATGTAAGTTTAACAGAGTTATATGCCAATCACCAAAACTGGACCCATGAAAGAGACACCGCTGACGCGAGCTAGACCTCCTCCTTTGTATAGTGCAGGATGAACCCGACACCTGAGTGTGCAGGAGCCGCTGATGGCCCATCAGGTGCTGAAATAAAATAAAGTCCAGTGGGAAGCCGTGCTGTTTTCCACATTCCCCAGTGGAAGACAAACTTAACAGCAGAGTGGGTCCCGACAAATGTTGTAAAGGAGCGGACATCTCAAAGCGCTAACAGTACATTACCGACGCTATGTGGGCTTGGTGGAAACAGATTAAACAGACTCATTTTCCAGACAAACGATGTCCTCCTGTTGATAGGGGCCGTCAGATCAGAAAACATGTGTGTATTTTCTTGGGTAGTGAAAGTGACCCCTTACAGTATTATGCATTTTTCAACTAGCGGAAGATAATGACTTTGCAAAGCCTCAAGGGATGACCGGACCCTGTTATAGTCCTGCCCATGCATGTGGATGTTTACTGTAAATAAACAATTCAGAGAGCTCGATGAGTGTAGCCTGTGCCGTTAGTGTTTATGTATTACAGTGATGCATATAGTTCTATGTATCCACTGTGTATCTATAGTATTATAATACAATCTAGCAGCTTGTGTTTGATGCCCTATACTGCGTGTTAACCCTGTCTCCTTGCTGTTAGAACATAACAAGAACATAACATCATTAATTATAGCTATTCTGGTAACAGGGAGGCTGCCAACCATCAGCAGGATCATAACTTTCTGTGGGCTGGACGAGTTCCTCAAAATCATTTCTGTTCCTGCAGGCAAAGCCAAAGTGAAGGAATGCTCACAGTGATTACAGACTGTGGTTGAGGATTAATTATCACTACATGAACAATTCTGGTGAATGCGCTGACAGCCGGCCAGGGCTGGAGACTACACATGATTTGTTTAACTCAGTTTTCTTTGCCTAACTGACTCATTCAATACAGACAATTCGCAAGCATTTTACGCAAATATTAAGCCCTGACATTAAGTTGGTCGCTTTATGCCATTTGTCACTGCAGTGATTAAACTTTTGAACACATTTGAAACACACTACTCAGTGTGCAGGAAACGTCTTTAGCAAATTTCCATCCCCTTTCTGAACCCTGAGGCTGGATTTCAAGGTATGCACGCTCCCCCTCTGCCTCAACTATGCAGCACATTCGATGCCGGAGTCCAGCAATGTAAACCATGTGGTGATGATATTTTACAAGGCCAGATTTTATATGCGCATTTGAGATATGCAAAGCAACTGAAGGTAAAAACTCTAAACTGTCCTCTGGATGAAGTTATACTCTGGCTTTTGCACAACCATGTACTGTACATCAGTGAGGGATTTGGCACATTTACAACACATTGTCTATTGGTGTGCTGTTGCTGAACATCCTCCTCTGGTTTGTTTCCATTCCATACTGTAGGCCCACACCCCAGAACCATGAATACTGAGACTAGTTCCCCACATGTTTTGAATCTGGTCAGGTTACCCAGAGAAACAGAGAACAACATATCCTCCTGAAAATTGAAAGATTAAGAGAGGATGAAGAGGACTGACTGGAAATTGAAAAAGCTGTTTACAGCAGTGTCATGGACCTTCTGCCTTACTTATTCCTTTCTTTTTTCTTTCTCACTCTTCTTTGTGGCGACCCCTGAAAGGGAACAGCTGAAAGGAAAAGAAGAAGAAGAAAAAGAAGAAGAAGAAGAAGAAGTGCGAGTTAGCACACAGACCACAGCTGCTGCTAATGTCACACTAGTACTGAATGTTCAGTACTTAGAAATCCCCATGAATCATAAAATAAAAAGGGGGAAAAGTGCAGTGCAGGGAAACAAAATTCAATTTTATTGGAAAGTTCTAAAACTGTTGTTATTTTTAATCCATATTGCCATCAGGACTATTTTCACATGCATGCAGTGACCTGGCTGCTGGCCACACTCCAGCCAAAGTCCTATTCGGGTTAAGTTGTTTACATGAACCATTGCCATCATGCACTCGTCTGCCATTGTCTTGAATAAACCAGTTATCAAAATGTTCCTGTCCTCCTTCACCATACCTGATACCTGTCAACATTTAAGTTTCAAAATACAAGTGTTTTTTTCAGGGGTGGGGGGGGGGGGTTGGACGCTGTCGATACCCCGACATCTTTGTCAAGAGCTAACGTAGCTGGCCCATGTGCCTGACGAAAGGACAGCAGCTGCGCATAAGCCCCTCGGAACGGGCTGTGGGTTGCCAGGTTGTGCCGACAGAGGGGTTGAAATTGTATGTGGTGTGTAGATTGTGCTGTAGATGTGTTTCATAGACGATCGGGCAACAAACACGCAAGACTCGGATCGGCGTTTTCATAATAAAGTTTGAGGGCCATGCAAATTACGGGAGTTTCCCAGGAGAAACAACAAAACAGGGGAGGGCGCCGGGAGATGGAATACGGGACAAACCCGCGATGTCAACTTAAAACGGGACAATATGTCAATAATGTGTTCAGAACTTGTTTCCACTGCCCCCAAGTGGCCAATAAAATCAGTTACTAAAGTAAGCGATTAGCTGTTCACCAGCTTGTCAGTAGCTTCAATAATGCACACTTTACAACTGCATTAACACTTTACAACTACATTAATTGATTCTTTTGGTCACTTAGAGGCAGCGAAACATAACCTTATAAAGTGATGGCAAACACAACAGATGCCTATTTACACACCCAGGTGACCCAGAGCAACATTAGTTTTCATTTTATGTAGTTTTTCTGGCAATTTGAAGAGTCCAATATTCACTCTTTTAGCTCTGTTTCGGTCTCCACCAACTGGGAGGAAATATATGTCTTTTGCTGCTAAATGCCGATTGGTGCTACACTAGAGAGGAAGCGTAAATTGGGTTTATCAGAGCTTTTTCCCTGATGACAGCTGCGCGCTGCATCTGGTAAGCAGCTTGAGAGTGAACCAAACCGTAAAGTTGCGGGCCGTACAACCAAAACAGCAGAAAAACGCTTAAACGCTCGGGTGAGCTGCGGGGAACTGCGGGTGATAATTCTGTGTTTTAGTCACCACAAGCAACCCCTTTAACATAGCAAGTAATTTGATCCATTGTTGATATAAAAATCTAGATTAGTGTTGCTTTAAAATTTTGCGCTTTTTAATTAGGTTGGAAAACAACTCGTCACGATCACGAACTCCAGAAGCAAGCTAACAACCAACAACAAGTTCTCATACCTAAACAAGAAAACAGCTCATGGAAAATAAGTTGGGGAAAGATTGTGGTCATGGTCGATGTCTTGACTGTTAGTTGGAGGCGAGACATGAAGCCTGGTATTAACTATGAAACTGAAGCCTTTTGAGTAAGCGCGTACTACATTACAGCCTTTCCTGCTCTGCCACTGAACTCTAACGTAGGCCATTTTAAACAGTTTGAAGACTTCTGGAGAGGGCAGAAAACTAAAACACATCAAACTAATTTACTTAATAAGATCAGTTTTTCTGAATAAAGCTACCTTTTTTGTTTATACCAGGTAGATAATAACACTTTCTTCATATCTGTGCAGTACATTCTCGGATGCAGCAACCATAAATGAGCATGCCATGAAGTTATGTAAATGTTGCTTTAGCATGTAGCAGAGGGCAGAATGTGCCAACCATGACCACTCCCTTTAAACCGTCGATATAAGAGTAACTATAAGGATATGTAGACTATAACGCTGCTGATGTGGGGGTTTTATTCCAACCCAAGTAATTAACAAGGAAGCGAAAGAGCTTCCATTTCTCTTTAAGTAAAGGCTGGCTTATGCTACTGAGATGTAGCTTTAGAGAAGCTTTTTAAATAATTTCTTAAATTGGTCCTCTGACTGGGCTCTTTGTTTTCGAATGGTTACACTGGGAATCAGTTCAGCTTCGACTTTATACCAGTCCACAGACCGAGCAGAGTCGTTGCCAAAGCCGTGGTGTTCCAGGAAGTTTCATAAGAAGACCCAGCGAACCAATTAACCAAACCCTGTGCTTTGGAGAGTTCTGCGAGTTGAAATCATCATCGCACTTACTGCTGATTATTCCACTGAGCAACTTCGGTGTGAGACTTTTTTTTTTTCTTTGTAATGACTCCTTTTGTGGTTTGCCTTGTCGCAAATGCATTATGGAGTTCTTGCGGTTCTCCAAAAAGAAACCCATTAAAAACAAGCCAAAGTTTGACGTCTTTGGGGTTTCAGTAACAATGACCTCTGGTTGTAGGAAGAACTAAATCACCCTGCTAGCACAGGAGAACATAAATACATGGAACAGAATATAACTGGCATTGCAGCAACCTACTGTCATACTGTATTTATGACTTGGCATATTAGTGGTGTATTTTGTTTATAATATTGTTGCCACAGCTATTAAATGACCTGTATAGTGACACAAACAACATTGCTGCCAAAGGGTTTGTGTGGACAACAACAGATTTTTCTCTTACATCATCAGCTGTCGGGGAAGGGACAATTTCCCGAGGCCTTGAATATGTTGACTAACAAGCATTGAAAAATTATTGTCACTTTTTGTTTAACAAGACCTGGCACATGCATTCGGAAAAAGGCTCAAGGCCACTTAGGAGAGGCGGACATGGAACCTTAACGGCTTAAAATCCCCAAGAGGTCACACTCCTACTGTTTCAATGGGTTTGCTTGACATGCCAAAGAAATAAAAAAAGAACACTGAGAGTGAGGACATATTTATAATGGCAAGATGGAAGTGCTTTTCACTGTAACTCATGGAAATTCATGGTATTATGGAATTAACAAGGGAAGGCAATTGTTTCAGCTCTGATTAGGAGTGCATTACTGGTCGACAGTTATTTATTAGTTAGTCCCTTAGTATTAAGGGAGAACATTATACTTGATTCTAATAATGTTGCATTATAGTTCCCTAAACATAATACAATTCTTTATTATCACTGTGTGACTACAAAATAATTGCTTTTTATATTGGCAGAGACACAATATTCCTATTCTGTGGAATATGTACCAACATCATGCAGGCAGCTGTTCATTAATCATCAGGAAATGATTTGGCATCTTCCTTTTGGGATTAGGGAAGCTGGTTCTTTGGAAATTTCAAAATTCTGATTCTTTCACTTCCAACATACTTTTGGCCTGCAGCTCTGTCAACATTAGTTTAGAAAGGCTTATGCTTCAGGCTGCAGCTTGGCCTGACTGCTGTCTATATGATTGGGCACTTGGCTCAATGTGTTTGATTCAGCAGTGCGAGTTGTCCTTTTTTCAAAGTTTTGCCAATTATTCCCACTGGTTATATTACCAATGGCCAAAAAAAAAAACGAGTGGTCAGGAGATACGTTTTGCGTCAAGCCCTGTCCTATGCTGTGATTGCCCAGTACACATTACTTCAATCACAATCCTTGGGATTGGACAATAGCTGTGAGATCCTAGTTGCTTCTCCGCCTCTGAATTATTGCATTATTTTCTAGTGGTCTTTATTACGAAATAGGAAAGACCCGATTAGTTAATTTACCACTGTGGCTTGGTGGCAGAGCAGTCACCTGCCAACCGTCAAAGTATCCTTGAGCAAGATACTGAACCCCAAAAATGCTCCCGAAGCTGCGCCTTTGGTTTGTGAATGTTCTCATGTGTAAGTCGCTTTGGATAAAAGCGTCTGCTGAATGACTAAATATAATGTAAATGTACCACACTGACAAAAATACTTCTGAGGGGCATATGTAATAATAATAAGATAATAAGCATACCCTTTTCCATAGATAAAATAACAGATCTTCATTTTAACTGAAATGCTTTCATGTAAATTTTTTTTGTCCTATTTTGTTATCTTATACAGTTCTCTAACTCTTTGTTTTTATCGATGGCAACACATATGTCAAGACTGAGTGTAATATGTTCACTGAATAAAGTTATGGGTATGAATACATGATTTGCTGAGAAGCAGATGTTATAAGAACCAGGGGTTAAATTGCTTAGAGTTAAATTGAGTTGCATCGCCTCTGTAGACATAAGAATTCATAATATATTTATATTTGTATTATTATCACATTATCGTCAACATAAGTGTAGTGCTGAAAAATTCTACAGAAAAACCAGTGGAGCTAGCATCCACTCACAAGGACACAGCAAAGTAACAAGGTAGCCAATCACAGCACAGTAGGGCGGGACTTGAAGCAAAACAGGTGGGGGGAAATTAACACCTGTGTGATCCTTGTGTTGCAGGTGCTGATTCAACTTTGACCTACCCTACGTGCTGTAGTTGTGTGCACGCAAGTTTTCATGTGCAATAAAGGATTATCCCCAACATTTCGGGTGTGGGTATTTGGAGGTTTTACCTCGAAATAATGTTGGTAAGATAGCCTGGCTTCACTGCAGGGCTATGTACAACCTGTTTGCAGGTCTTAGTGGCTCCGTCAGACTTCTTTGGAGATGTTGCCATGTTCCCAGATCTCAGCACTTACTTTGGTTAAGTATAGAAGTGTTGTCCAAAACTATGAAAATAAGACTCAAGTTGTAATAAACTGGAATTATTCCTTAGCAATACATTTGTTTACTGTGTGTTTGTGTCTGTTTTTTCTTATCATGCTTCTGCCATATGTGAATTGTCATATATTGTCACATATTGTCATACTTTTTAATTGTTCAAATTATTGTACAATTATCGTTGTCCTGCCACCTAGTATTGCACATTCAGCCGTGGTTTAATTGATCTGTTAATACTTAAATCTAGGTAGGCTTTTATTTGTAAAGTTTTTTGACATGCTTTCTGCAGCCTGGTGTCACCAAATGGCATGTGAACAACACTTCCATGTCTTAAGTCATTTCGTGAGTTATCACAACACATTTTTTGTTTTTAGTGTGTCATTTCACGCCATTTAGTACACTGATTTTCATCGTGCAGGCATGGCTAAGCTTACATGCGAAATTAAATAGAGAAAAAAATGTCCGGTGACGTAGTTTAAAGTGCGGCAAAGATCACGTGGGGAGGAGGTCGAGGTGGAGGGCAAAAGCAAAAGTCAACATATCATAACTTAAACTTATGTACGTAACTTAATTGACATAACTAACGTACTTATTTTAACCCAACCATGATCTTTTCCTAAAGCTAACCAAGTAGTTTTGTTGCCTAAACCTAACCAAACTGTGACTGTTTGGGAATGTTAACCAGGTGTTTATTATGGAAGGTCACTTGACGAAGGTCACCTGACTTTGTCCTTTCCTGCACGTCCAAAACTCATGAAATGTACGTTCTCTAACGGTGATAATTGACACGCCAAAAGCTTAAAATGCGTCCACATGACATGCGAATGTCGCGTACTATTTACACGCCATGCCATGATACAATATCACGTCGCTTTTTGTAATTAGGGAACAGAAATAAAGTCTTGCTCTGACCTGATGACACTAAATTGAACTGTCTCATGCTTGCTGCCAGTAGACTGGTTTCCCAGGATTCCAAGGTCAACAGAATCCCTTGTGGCAAAATGAGCTTTTTGTCTTCATTATATCTGGAGTGGGAAATGAATCATTTACGGACTAAATAAGGCACAGCACTTGAGCAAATGTCATTTTCTTTGGGATAGACTTTTCTTCCTGATAGTAAAAAGGAAGTGCGTTCCCAAAAAATCATGGTTCTTGACGTCAAATCATCTGTCTGACACAATTACAAATAAATGTCTGTCAGTACAACATATCTGACGCATGAATTGCACATTCACTCACACACGCAGACACACACACTCCACATGTGCACACTCACTCTTAGTCCTCACACTCTCTCCACATGCAGACTAAACCAGCGCTCACTGACACACCGTGATCCAGGCCAGACAGAAGCAGATGACGCCAAAAGGCCTGCCAGTAATGTTTTCTCACAGGGGACTTTCAACTCTCACAGATTGCTTTTTTTCCCACTGCTATCGTTAAGAGGGGGCCGACATGCCAACTCAAATATTACTCACTGTCCAGGACATCAGTAGCAGAACACGGAAACATGGACACTTTTGTGTCACACAACTAAAAACACAAACTCGATGATGGCAACTGATCACAACAGATGCGTTAAACCCTGGAAAGGAACCACTGCTGTTGCTTTTGATCCAAAGTGTTGTTTGCAAAGTGCAATTCCAAAATATTCAGTTTGCCTCAGGGATTTCAAGGCCACGTGGGAACCCCGCATATAATTTCCAGACAGTCATAAAGCCCCCTGAGCTTTAATCATTTTCCGATGCCTTGGGCACAGCTGTCTGGAGGAAACCAAGTTGTTCTCCACCTCCACCACTCAAAACACATCACGGTCATTGGCTCATACATGCAACTTCGTTTGATTTGAATGTTGGCATTTACAATGGTTAAAGGGGGAACCAAATTGTGTTGGATGATAGATAATAATGAGATAATCAAAGATAATCATAAATAATAACTTGAAAGAAGATAGTCCTCGGGGCACAAACCTTAAACAAGGGGAAAGGATAGCCAATTAATTAATTCAGTCTCGTAAAATACGCTGAACTATCAATTTGGTTACTTTGATTAATAATCAAATGAATAACTATCACAATTACCATTAATAGCTAGTAGGTGGAAGGATTTGGAGTTCAGCATGAAAGAGGTTGGCAAATCATTCACTCTTGGTCAACATTAATACATGCATAATAATACACAAGAATTTATTAAGAGAAAATAACACATTATGAACTCTAACTCAACTGTACTAACTAAAGAACTCAAGGGCATGTGTCTGTGTGTGTGTGTGTGTGTGTGTGTGTGTGTGTGTGTGTGTGTGTGTGTGTGTGTGTGTGTGCGTGCATGTGTGTCTGTGTGCGTGTGTGAGAGCCTATCTGGGTGCGTGCTAGAAAGAATGTGCGTATGTATCTTCGTTCTGCTTCGCATGCACGAGCACAATGAAAACAGGTGTTCAGAACAAAAGAAACATTTGTAGAGGGATCTTTAAATGTCCTCTCAGCGTGTCTGCTTGTGTTTTTAATTAAGGCCAAATCGGAGAATGTGTGCGTGATCGGTGTAGGATAATAGCGCCCAGTTATAAGAGACTTAGTTAGCATGCAAAGACTCTCTGTGAAGCATAACATTAACTAACATCAACCTAATATGTGGCTACCAAATCCTAACAGGGGGACGCACATCACAACAATAAAACTCAATGAACCAAATCAATACATATACATTCACAAAGTAACAAAGTCCTGCTTAGTCAAGTACACTGTTAAATAAGGCAACACGAAATGGTAAAAAAAAAAAGTCTTATTGCGATTATTTAGACGGGTATTAGACATGATTCACAATTAGTGGGAATCACAATTTTCATTTTCACAAAGAAAATATATATATTAAAATCATGATGATCATGGGTCATAGGTCAGAGTAACTGGAGCCTGGGTGACCCAGCATCTGGGGGTGAATAGCAGGACGATTGTGGGAGACTGAGTTCAATGGCTGTCCTTTTTTAGCAGAACAAAGGAGCAGTCTGCTAATAAGTTCAGTTAAAATCACAAACAAACATCTGTGGAGTCCCAGTGGTCCCAACATGAATATTCTAAAATCTGTGATAAGAAGGTGCTTACTGAAGCCTAAAACGTCAGCTTATCCGCGTCACAAAAAAAGCATTTGGCACATAAAAAGCTGACAGACTGCTCTTTGTACTACAACGGAGTATTACTGAAAAATGTCATAATATTACAATGTTTTTCTTCAAATATTCCAACTTATTCCTTGTAATTTTACAACTTTCCTAATGAAATATTTCAACTTTATTCTAGATATCTGGCCCCAATACTCATCAGTCACACTCATCATAACAGGTCTCTCTTCAGGTCGCCCACATTCTGCCAATATAACCAGAGGATCTCTGGCAGTATTTGCGTTGAATATTATATAAAAGCATTGCGATATGTGATGAATACATCAGGGAGTTCCTGAGACATAAGAGTGTCATACTGCGGATCCAATTAAGTTCGGCGGATTTTGTGGTCAACATTGGAGCAACACTGAAGGAGATTCCACAATGAAATCATGACAAGTTTTTTCATAATCACCACAAACTCTACTGTATGACTCGCTGATCATGACGTTAATACACTCCGGTATTAATCATAAAATGTCATGGAAACTACAAGTGTCCCCATAATATTCAATGTGATGTCAGAATTAGATTTCACAACATCACTTGAGACATTAGGGCATAAGAGTCACCAAGGACAACATGGAGGTTTCCTATTATTACAGGATAAAATTAGATTTAGGCCTATTCATTACAAATACAGTTTATATTAAAGCATTAAAACAAACTTTGTGTGAACCTAAAAAATTATAACTTTTGTACTAAAAAGTTTGTGTTTTAGTAACAGTTGTGTTGCATTATCATTATTAAAAATAAACTAAATCTTAAATTTATACTCATAGTTGTTAATCTATTCAAGCAAAAATACCAGTGGCTTTTATATGTTATGTTAAGTTATTTTAGTTATATTATGTCAGCTATTCCCAACCCTTTTTGTCAGATGTACCCCCACAGCCCTGTCAGATTAGCTCAAGTAACCCTGTCGTCGACACCGCACGTCATTTTGTGTTTGAATTAATTTAATGTTAACTCTATTCTAACTCTATTCATTATATACATTTGGATTATCCCAATACATTTTTATGCAATCAAACTATTAATGTATAGGTTGGTTTGGTCAAATTTGTATACATACTACTAAATTTGTGTACGTACTATGTACTACTACGTTATAACCAGATCCATTACTTTTTTTCAGATGTACCCCCAAAGCCCTGTCAGATTAGCTCAAGTAACCAGCCAGCACTAAGTTAAGGACACCCACAACTACATACACATTGAGCCTAATGGCTGGACATGAATTGCAGAGTAAGAATCCAAATCTGAACCTATGGTGATTCTGTTAACATGCATATTATGCCATGGCCTTTCCCAACACTATTCATCCAGCCTTGTCACCCCTCATGCCTATTTGTTTTCAATTAGAGTTCATTTGTTTAATTATAAATTAGTTAGAATTTTAATTTCTATACTGAGAATGTTATTTTAGGGGTGGCCGTGGCTTGGTGGCAGAACGGTTGCCTGCCAATCGGAAGGTCAGCGGTTTGATGCCCCAGCCATGCGTCGAAGTATCCTTGAGCAAGATACTGAACCCAAAAATGCTCCCGAAGCTGCGCCTTCGGTTTGTGAATGTTCTCATATGTAAGTCGCTTTGGATAAAAGCGTCTGCTAAATGTAAATGTAAATTTAATCAGTTCAGTTGTTGTTCCTTGTTCTCAGAAGAATCTGCATCATGTGGGAGAATCGGCCTGAGATGACAATGCAGCTAACTTGGCTTTGGGCCGACATCAGGCTACGGCTGAACAAGTGTGTATCGAGGTCAGTCCAGACTAAGATTTTTTTGCGTCTTTCTCCAAAGGAGTTACTTGATGGAAGCCCAGAATATGAGGAGAAGTAGACCAGTGGTGTTACTCGTGAGCCAGTACAGTATTTTGAGTCGACACATTTTACTGTATAGATCATTTTATGTTAGGGGTTGTCGTGTTTGACATCGATAACAACCTTTTCACACTGACAAAGACCCTTCTGCTATAGAAAGTCAAAAGTCTAACTGTTTAAATACAATGCTGAAAAACAAATGAGGAACTCTAAACTAAAGAAACTGTTTGTTTCTAAAATTCTGATGGAAATCATGGGCCCAGAGGTGTTTGACGAGTCCCCAGAACTTGAGAGGCCCCACCGCTATCTCCTTCCCAACCCTAGAGCAGGCGCTGCCCCAAGAACCATCATGGTATGTTTTCACCTGTACCGAGATAAAGAACGTGCTCTGCGCTGGGCTAGACAACACAAACTCCGCTACCAGGACATCTTGAGACTCAACCCTGACTTCAGTGCCACCTTGTCTAAAAAACACGCCACACTTAATGAGGTCAAAGCTCTGCTGTACCGTAAAGGTGTAGTCTTCGGTCTTCTACATCCTGCCCGCTTGCGAGTCACCGCCAGAAAAAAATTGAACTTTCAACACACCTGAAGAAGCCAAAGCTTTCTATGCAAATAGACAGCTTCACTGTTAGTTTAACGGGGCTATTTTCTGCGTAACCAACTTGCCACCAAGATACACTGGTGATTTCTATTGGCTGTGTTTTCCCCTCTTTCTTCCCGGCCCTGGGAGCAGCTGACATGGATATGTTCCACTCCAGCTCTGGACTGCTGCAGCACCTGAGTCGCATTTAAAGATGGAGGAAATAACTTTCAGCACTCAAGACACAGTCTGCCAAAAGGACTACCGGCTTCACTGATGATTTCGATCAACTACACCTATAGGTGCCAAGGTTTGCAATATCCCTGATTATATGGGGCACAAAGGGGTTACCTCAATTGCCATGAATCATTATTATTATAACAATTTATTTAATTATTTACTTACTTATTTTTTTCAATGTAGATTAATCCATAGGGCAGGAAAAGGCAGAATAGCACTTATTTTACCTTAGTGTAATGGCTACATATACACACACCAATACTTTTTTCGGACACTTCCATTATCTACTGTAGGTTTTTCGTTTCCCTTTAAATTGTTGGTGTATTTTTGGTCCCACAAACAAACTATGGTGAGGCTATCAGCCAAGCTGTTTTATCATACATTTGACTGGTAGTTTCACCATAGTTTGTGTATGTATCATTCTATGTGTACTACCGTTGAAGACTCAGTAGACTCTAATGTGCAGTTTGGAAATCGGACCGTTGAAGCAGAGCGGAAGATGGGAAAGGTGAGCTGGGACGGGTATCACAACATGGTCGTCCCTTGGTTATTCTAAACTTGTTATCAAGATGCGGGCAGCCTTTAGCCAATGCAAACATCTGCTGCACGAGCGACTAGTCAAATTCTCAGTGATATATCCAGCTGTGCTCACTCTGAAGACAGCGGAGGGCAGACATCAGTTCACTGAAAGAAAGCACTGGGCTACATTCGTTCTCTACCCCCATAGAGAGCATATTGAAATGTTATTACACTAGTTAGGCTACCGGAGGAGACCTGTCTAGGCTAACTGTACACTTATTACACTAAAGTACAGAGTCATTGGGATGCCCCTCTTATGCAAGACTAGGAACATTTAAAAGCGCCATCAATACAAGTAAGCCTTATATTTAACAATTTCATAAACATTTATTTTACCACTCTTGTTTACCACTGTCAATGACCTGTGTACTGTTTCTGTGCTATATTATAGCTCTATCTCATTACTTTATTGCTGCAGAGTTATGGCTGCGTGACTTCCCCTTTTTATAGGCTGTTACACTGTTACGGACCATGGTGCAAGGTATGGTGCTTTTTAAGCACCTATGGGTGACGACTGTTCACAGTCACCCCGGTGTTGATTTTGAAGTTTGCTTTTCTCCCCCTTTCTTTTATTATCTGTCTACCTACTGTCTGTTGCTCAGCAATGACGGTCTCAGTGATTATAGGTTATATCTTCTATATTCATACACACATATAGCCCCATACAAACCCCATGACTGATCAGGGAAGGGCCTTAAACCTAGTAACCTGGAATATCAGGGGTCTTTAACCACCCAAACAAAAAGAAAAAAAATATGACGTTTATTAAATCTAAGAGATGTGATATTGTTTTTCTTCAGGAGACTCACTTACTGGCCCAGGAATCAAGGAAATGTTATCCATAAACAGTTGCAGTTTAAGTGCATCAGGCAAAGTGGGGATGAAGCGGGACAGGTCTTGTTGCTTCTGTCAGAGATTCAGGGTCATAAGGTAATATTAGCCAATGTATGCACCCTTAATACTGATGACCACACTGTTGGGATTTACCAGCTATATATGCCCCACACACGGGGGCATCATTAAATGTTGGGATTCAACTTAATATGTCTCACACATGGATGCCATTATTTGGGGTTTACCAACTATATGGTTAACATGGCAGTACCATTAATTAGATTTGGCTATCAGAATTATCAAAGATAATCATAAATAATGCTTTAAATTAATAAAGACCTCAGGGCACCATCCTTATAAAAGGAAAATGATAGCCAATTAATTAATTCAGTCTCATAACATACACTAAACTAATTAATGTAAACAAATTAAATCAATTAATATAACCCAAAATTACCATTAATAGCTAACAGGTGAAGGATTTAGAATCCGAACATAGAAGAGGTTGACAAATTATTTACTCTTGTGAGACATTAAAGACACCAGCATAATTAAACACAATCATTTATTTACAAAGGTAAATAAAGCCAAAACACACTATGAAGACTAACTAAATACACTAAAATACAGACAAAAAGATCTGTGTGTGTGCGTGGCTCCTTGGACATAACGTGGATCAAACAAAGAACACTAAATCAAGATGGTTATTCAAATTCTAATTATAAATATTCTAATGATCTAATAACTCCCCCTGCTCTTTCATTTGTTTCTACTTACAGGAGGATACGCTCATCCGCTAATTTCCCACCTGTTTTTGGGACCCGAAAGCCCGCATCACGGCTTCTTCTGCTCGGAACGGGGGACGTGTTCAGAGGCCTCAAACATTGTGTCTGCTGTCTGGACCGAGAGCAGGCTCTGTCAGCCCCTAGGGGGTGACTGTGAGTAAGGTAAGTGGCCTCTCTGAGGAGAGATGAGACGCTCCACTCTCGACTGACTGTTTTGTTGTTTGTTTGAAAAAGTCTACCCACATTCTGGATCCGGAAGCCGTGGCGTCTTCTGCCCGGATGTGGAGCCATGCAGAGAGGATCCAGTTCCAAGTAGCTAGATGTCCTGGGCGGGGAAGGCAGTATGAGGAGCTGCAGGAGGCGGTTTGCCAAGAGAGGAAAAGTAAAGCAGTGACTAGGCGCAATATTGTCTGACCAGCAGAGCAGCAGGACACTCATCGCCTGAGTAAGCACGATGAGTGTTTCTTTCTAGCCCCACCTCCACGCCCACGTCGGGACCTGCTGTTGTTTCCGGCTCTCCAAACCGAGGTGTCGAAATCATGGTCCAAGCCGTATTCGGCACGGTTACTAGCCTGACTGGTCGCCAGTGTGTGTCGATCAGTGGGTGCAAGGAGAACGGTTATGGCGTCATGCCAGGTATTGAGGAGACGCTGGCAGCATATTTATCGCTGGAGGCCTTAAGAACTCGACATTGCCTAGTAAGCCATACATCGTCTTTAGTGGGCATGGCATACATGGTAGCAGGTCAGGCCGGGCATGTCTGCACGCCATGGCCCAGCCAACCTGCTTTAGGACATCGACGTCGGTGGAACCCTCACATCCGAGGATGGGATGGAGCTTCGCCGTGCAACGGCAGCGGTTTAGTCCCCCGTCACCAGAGGTCTCGGGCCAGAGCTGAGAAGACGGACCTGAGGGCCATGCCACTCACCCGACAGGCTTCGAAGAAGAGGCCCTGAAGCATTCCTCGGGCCTCGGAGGGCGCCCCCCCCTCGGGGTCGAGCACATGGCTGATCCCCTATGGAGCCCTCGGGAACTCAGCCTCCTCACCCTGCCACCAGTGGAGCTTCAGGGTGAGGCAAGTTCTGTGCAACCAATGCCTTTAGACCTGCACGGCCATGCAGCAGTCAGGCGAGGGTTGCGTCCTCTACAGAGGCCTGTAGGAATTATTTTCTGGTTAAATCCCGCTGCACCAGCTCTTTGGCATACCGCAGCTTTCACATTGCAGGTTTGGGGGCCGGTCACTGCAGCGCTTCAGGTAACCGAGGCCGCTACTCTAGGTCCCACAGGCACCCGCCTTGAGCGGATGGTCCCCCTGGGGAACTTTCTGCCCGCTTGGAAACACTACCTGGTGTGTCGCACCGGGTCTTGTGCACACAGATTCCGAGGCATCTTGGAAACCAGGGTCGAACGAGCATAAGCACAGGTGATGGAAAATAAATACATGGAAATACATTCTCTCTTGAAAAAAGGTGCCATAGAAAAAATCCCCACCTGGTAGATGCATACCGGGTTCTACAGCCGGTACTTCATAGTCCCAAAGAGAGACGGTGGTTTGCGCCCCATTTTAGATCTTCATCACCTGAACGGTTCTCTGAGGAAACTTCGGTTCAGGATGCTGACGATCCCTATTATGGGGGTCAAATTCAGTCCGAGGACTGGTTTGTCACGATCAATCTAAGGGCCGCGTACTTCCATGTTTCTATCATTCCAGGACACCGGATGTTCCTGCGGTTCGCTTTCGGGGGCAAAGCTTACCAATATTGGGTGCTTCCCTTCGGCCTAGCACTCTCCCCCCACACCTTCACGAAGTGTTTGGACTCTGCCCTGGCTCCTCTCAGACTCCACGGAGTCTGTATCCTCAACTATATAGACGATTGGTTGATTTGATCCCATTCTCGTCTTACCGCAGTAAGGCATCGAGATGTCTTACTTACACACATGGGGTTGAGGCTCAATGCGAGCAAGAGCACGCTCATTCCAACACAGAGGATCACGTTCCTAGGAGTACTGTAGGACTCGGTTATGGTGCGGGCACAACTGTCTCCCACATGAGTCGAGTCAATCCTGACCATGGTGTTCAGGGTGCAGCTTGGCCAACATCTCACTACACTACAGTTTCAAAGACTGTTAGGCCTCATGAGGCACCTGAAGTGGTGACTCAGGGACACGGGATTTTTGCCCGATCAGGGTTACACGCAGGTGTATGCGTGCCTTGGTCAGGTGGAGACAATGGGTGTTTTCTCCAGTTTATTTTAAGGTTGTTTTAACAATTGCAATAGAGACTTTATTCACCTGATTGCTGTTATTGCTTATTCAATGTGTACTTATATTCCTTCATTTTTCCTTCAGTCCCAGTTCTGATTTATCTGGTTATTAGAAATAAACATTTGGTATACTTTGGAACATTCCTCTGCTTCTTCAGTAACGTGTGCCTTTGTTGTTTCCATGCTCCTTCCAAATAGCATTTCTTGGGGTGCAATTCGCTAGATGGCATAATATCGCTTTCATTCAATTTTACCTTGCTGGACCATCCTATCAACAAACACTGGAGTTCAACATACTTAAACATGCAAAAAAATGGGGAAATATGTTTCTTAACCCTTGTGCACCATTAGAATCTGCTTCCGGCCCGTTAAATTGGAGACAAAAATGTCCATATCATTTTACATGCATTAAAAATATTAAAAATTAAAAAAAAAAAAAAAAATTTTTTTTTTTCCCCCCTTTAATAACCCAGTCTTCATTCTGACAGTCCTGCTTTCAAATTGAAATATGTTTGAGTCTTGAATGTCAGTTTATGCCTTACTCCAGCTGTATTTCCTGCAGGCACAATGTGTCAGATTTTTTTCAACAATTCATTGGACCAGTGTAGGGGCTATCTACTATTGTCACATTTTCACACATTTTCTGCACTTGCTACTGAAAATATTTAGACTAGATATCATCGCTTCCTTCTATAGTTCCTGTAGTAAAGTTAAAATGCCAGGTAATCAGTAGAGGTTTTTTCTAATTTATTAGAAACATTCTCCTTTGGCACTTCATCTGTACAAACTTACTGTATTGTATACCAATATTTCCAGACAGCTACTTAGCCAGCCAACTCTTGGTCTCCTGTAACCCTAAGATAGGCATGAACATAAACAGAGGGAACACAACCAGGAACCAGTGTGTTTACTAGACAAGAGGGGTAGCCAAGACAAGGTGCACGCCTTCACATATGTAGAGGCTCAATTCTTTGCAAGCAATAAAGAAACTGAAGGTCGGCTTTTAAATAAGATCCGCTTGTATCACATTGCTAACGTAACCACAAACTTGGTCCCAGTTGTTTTGCAGTGCAATGGGATGTACTAAATTGTGCATGCATGTGTATCTTGCACATAAAGTAGGATATTTCTATACACTGTATTGTATTTTATTGTATTGTATTGTATTTGAGTTTATTCTGCTATAAATTACGAAGGATCGCATTGAAGTTGAACCTACCATTGCACTCATTTTAAAGCTGCTATAATTTATAATGGCCCAAATTACTATGAACTAAATGGTCTTGCTTATAGTCAGGAACCCACAGCATTATCGCCAACTCTGCAGTTTCCCGCAGCTCTTTGGAACGTTTAAGCATCTGATTTTACAGCCAGCAACTTTATAACTGTTTCAGCTCACTCTCATAGCGTCTTTTGGCCGCAGCAGGAAGCTGTTTTTGCTCTAAAAAAAGTCCCTGTACTACCTGGTCAGCACAAGCATTTCAATCTGCAGAATATGTAGAATAGAAATAAGTCTCTTTTTGGGAAGTTAAACCAGCTGTCCTAGCAGTTCATAAGGGAGTATTCGCAACAAGGCTGATACTGAGAGCTGTGGCCTCTTTCCAGATGCTCAGTGGAAAAATATGGGCTGGGAATTCACCATTGTTTAACCATAATGAAACACCACAGTGCCATGACGATTTAGTAGCCTATAACATTAGGACCTTGTTTGCCATCAAGTAGAATCTATTAAAATATTCATACTTAAAAAAGGGAAGACTTCACACATCTATTATATTTGCATGAATTCTCTATTCCTTCAGTGTGAAAGCTATTAAGCAAAACAATATCATAAATCCATAAACTTTTCAAAGTGCTTATAAACACAATCCAGCTCTGAATTATCTGCTCATGTTCTCCGTTGGTCCAAAATGCTAGCCCTTTGTCATCCTCTTAAGCCTCAACTAGTGCTCTACAAGATCATTTAATTATTACGTCAGTCCTTTTGGTCAAACAATGGTCCGCTCAGCCTTCATTCACTCAGTATCACATCATGCCACTTATGACATGACCTCACCATTCTCCTCTGGTTATATCAGTCCATTAGGGTTGTTTCAGGAAAAGTTTGATTCTGCTTTACGTCACTCTGCAGCAACAAAGCCAAAGCTGTTGCTCAGGTTTTCTATTTCATCATGCCCACTGAATGTTTTTTTTTAACCAACAGCTCTGAACTTGGCAGAATAGTTCAAAACAAAGTGGTGGAATAAGAAAATCATTTTCATCGTCATCATCATTTAGGTACAGCTGTGGCTTGGTGGCAGAGCGGGTCGTCCACCAATCGGAAGGTCGGCGGTTCGATCCCGGCTTCCCACCACCAATCTTGAGCAAGATACTGAACCCCAAATTGCTCCCGAAGCTGTACCTTCGGTGTGTGAATGGTTAGTTTAATTTGTACTGATGGGCAGTTAGCTCCTGCCATCAGTGTATGAATGTGTGTGTATGGGTAAATGTGATATGTAATGTGAAAGCGCTTTGAGTAGTCAGACGACTAGAAAGGCATATATACAAGTACAGTCCATTTACATTTACATTTTAGTCATGCTATCTTACATGCTTATTTCATGCCTTTTTTCCTTACTACTTCCTTCCTTATAATTCAATATAATACAGTTTCTGCTGCATAGACCATTTGTATATCAATATGTGCATATTTTAGGTTTAATCATTATCCATAAAAAAATATTAAAGGATTGAAATATTTTTGGTGCATATCTCCTCCTAAAGCTTTAACGCTACAAAGATGATACATATCTAGACATCCAGTGTATTTAGAACTCCGCTATTATGTACAGTACAACCTCATATTTTAAAAGGCTCACTGTTGCACAACTGATCAACTATGCATGAGGTCAATATGATGTTATCTACAGTTTGAGTTATTGTTAGTAAAATAAGGCATTAAGTTCTATGGAGCCCACTTCACTCATTGTATTAATATACCTCATTCATTGTATGCGGTACAAACTGGACTCACATTACAAAATGGCCTGTGTTACACACTGATCAACCAAGCATAAGATCATTATGATGACATGTACGGTTTCTAAGCTGTTTTGAGTTATATAATGCGTTAAATCCTAAACTCATTGAAAGATCCAATGCAGGCAATGCTGTACGTTTAAAAACAATGAGGTTTCAAATGATGTTTTCAAACACTGGCAGAAGAATCATGCCAATCAGCGTTAATACTTCCAGCAATCACACACACGTTCAGGAAGTGCTTTTCTAGTTTGCTTCCTCGTTTCTAACTTCCACTAAGAAGAAGAACTTGGAAAAGAAGAGTTCAGTGTCAGTATGTATTTTCTGGGTAATGAAGTCCTTCAAACCTGAGAAGTTCAAACTGTATGTCTCAACACCATTTTTCATCCTTGAAGAAAACATTTTTCAAAAATCCCTAGCCTTTATTTGATTAACCCTTCTGTGTGTGCTCTCTATATAAAGTCATATTCGACTCTTTTTATTCCCTAGAATGAACTTATTTATTGTTTGGTTATAGTTATTACTTTCTGAACATCAAAATCTTCTCACACTGAAAAATAGAAAACAGTTTCATTGCCAAGTTGAATTACCAACCTCCCTTTATACACAGGCTTTTCACTGTCTGCATTCATTACACCTTGTTACATCCCTGTTGTGAAACTAGAGGGAAACAGAGACTATAACATGACAACCAAAAAGTGAAGGAGTCAGTGCAGAAGCGAAAATTAAAATGTTTTATTTGAGCTCATCCTGATATTTGCACACATAACAAAGTTCTCAAACAAATGTGGAGGGGAGGACAGGACAAGGTGTTTTTTTATAAAAAAAAGTTATAAAGAACTTCACCAAAATGAATACAGAGGTGGCACCAACTAATATTCCTTGTGTTTCTAACAAAAGTTAACTACATTTGTGAAAAGTGCAAAGGGTACCCCAACTCACCTATTGTCCTCAACTTCCCATCACATGCCTTTTGCTTTTCTCCATAACGAGAAAGACAATTGAGAGAATGAGCTCTTCAGAGAAGAATGAAATAGGGCAGGTTGAAGAGGAAACCAATGAGCAGCAGGACTCGGACTGCACAGGTTCGAAAACAATGGGCGAGGGGGGGAGACAAAGAATAGCAGGAGGGAAGAAAAACGCAAAGCCCCTGCCTGCTCATAACACACGAGTTCCTTTGTTCGTAAGGCAAAAAAACAGTTTACAGGCTTAAAGTGTAATTTGATATAATGGTTGGCAACTAAAGTATATAAAGGTTTACTGTTTCACAGCCTTGGCAAGAGTTTAACACTACCAGTAATAGATTAACAATCTCATCTGTCCAGCTGTAAGGAAGCAGTTACCAAACAGGGACTGTCTCTACGCTGCCGGTTGCTTGCTGCTCATATTTGTTTAAAATTCATGCCATGAACAAAATCTATTACAAAACCAAACTGAATGCAGTGTGCTCTGTAAGCATTCATAGGTCAAAGCATTAAAGAGAAGGTTGTTTTACACAGGGGGCTTATGGGGAGGACTTGCTGTGTGGGAAAACGAGGTCAGAAATATTTCATATGTAAGCATAGACTGGTGGGAACCGAAGCCCCTTCCCATGTCAACCACACCAAGAGAGCGCAGACGTCCGACATGAATTACAAACAACCTTCCAAAGTACTACCGTCCCCTCAGGTAATTGTTCTCCAGCTACAGCATCAGGGAGCTTTTTGTGAGACTAATCCAAGCGTAATTTCCCATTGCGAAACGTCAGTTCAGTTGTTCTCCTATACCATTCCATACATACAGTATGTCTATATATAATATACCAAAGCCGTGGAGACAAGAGCACAGAAATAAGTGTGTGGGAATAATTGCCCTGCATAAGGACGCAACTACTACCGTATGAACATGAACTCTAGATGCTTTGCAGTCATGGAAAATACATTCATTCCTTGGTGAATTAGTTCAAGACCTTCAAACCCACTATCTCCACCACACATGCACACAGACAAAAACACACACGTCCACATCACTAACAGCTGACACATGTAAAGTTAAACACTTGACCCCTGTCCCCTGGATTTCACGTCCTTGCATATACTGTATACTGTATGCACATGTCTAGGCATGGGACTGAACACTAAAAGGTCAGGGGTTACTCAAATACCTATACTGTATAGAAAGAGTCAGTTTATTTTAAAAGGATGAGGGGGGTGGAAAACAGCTAGTTTAAAGCAGGGGTTTTTTTTTAAGTGTGAGAGTGTGGGCCTCCCCTCAGACAAAGCTTGGAAAAAGATGACCCCTCACCCCCCTTTGGTTTACTTGCTTAGTTTTGCTCAATTCCTGGCTGCCTATGGGATCATGATTGTGTTATTTGATCCCATAGACCAGTGGTTCTTAAAGTGGGTTCCCCAGACCCCTGGGGGTGCGCAACCCACAGGAAGATAATTTTCTATAAGTTATAAAATTGTGCTGTATCATTAAAAAGTGCATATCTACAGATAGGGACCATTTGCGGCAATAAAACAAGCATATTGTGTCCATTACTCACTTCACTCAGGATGCAATGAACCGTTCCTGCTGCTGCTTAGCTTGGCTAATTAGCAAGCTAGCTAGCTGGCGAGCATGGGGAAATATTAGAATCGTAAGTTTGTATATTCATTGAACGTAACAAAGCGAGGGCAAGCCAAATCAGAGTGGGTTTATAGGAAATACTTGTCTTATTGGTTAACGTAATTCTTTACAGTAGTGGCACAAACTTTTCTGAGTTCCAAGTTACACTCGCCTCTCATTTCAACGTCTTCTTCCAGTAAAGTAGCACAGCTAAACAACGGAGGCTGGTTCGCGAGTTGAGGTGACACAATTCAAAATGAGAAGTATGCAAGTACAGAATTACAGTTTATCTTTATGGATTATACTGATGCCAAATTGACAAGAAGACTGTCGACATGTGACGCCTTTTATCTTCTGTTTCTAGAATTATGTGTTTTTGAGGGAACCCTTATGAAAATGTTAATATGTCACATTTCGTAAAGTGAGTTTGGCATAATATTTTCCCCGGAGTGCGCAGGGAGCTTCCGTTTTGTTCGGTATTATTGCTAACAATGTATGTACCCTATATGTTTTGTCACCACCACAGAAACATTAGGTAACTGCTAATGTCTGATAAGGTTGTCTGACGTTGGCTGCATTTAGTTATTGGTTTGATTAAAGGTCTACAGTAATAATGTGTGTTTGTTTTCTTTACTGGCGGTGGCTCATGCTAATCATCAGCTAATTGTGCTCATTTTCTAGCAGCAGTATGCAGAAAATGGTTGCCCTTTGTGTGTTTGAACTACTTTAATAATTAAACATGATGGTGTCATGACTCCTGATGAGACATAATAGCTCAGCTTTCTCGTTTCCCTTTAGCTTCCCTTTTTAACATTTATTCACCCAGACAAGGCTAATATTTCTCTGTATAATATGACCTCCTCTCTCTGTCAGCTGCTGTGTGTCTGCAGTGTATTTACAAATTTGGGATGTAATTTCCGATAAATTCTCAACATACATGAATAACCATAATTATAACCATATAACATCAAACACAAGCTTAACACTGCAATTTGTCAAAAAAAACACAAATTGTATTGGGGACTGAAACATTAAATGAAATTTAGGCTGTAGAGTTTCAGGCAGAAATGCAGGGACAACCCAAAGTTCCGGCGCCTGTTTTAAAGTATATAAGTGGTATTAACATGATGATTGAAATGTGTTTCTGTTTATCACTATGAAACAGGTCTGAAGTCTTCCGGTTGAAAAGTTTTAGAATACAGATAGTTTCAATGGCATCTAAGAGTACAAATGGTCGTAAGCATGTCCTTAATCGGTGTTACGATAATGAGGGGGTCGTGGAAAAATTTCTCCCCTGTAAGGGGTCCCTGACCCTAAAAAGGCTGGGAACTCCTGTCACACTCAACAACTGAAGCAGTGACCTCGCTACACACAGGCACAGATTTTCACACATGCCGTTTACAATACAATGGATGGTTATAAAGGACATTTTGGGTTTGTTCACTTTGTTTACCCTTACACATCTAGCATCTAGTTAAAAACTCATCTAGCTGTCTGACATGTTGACCTCTGGCTCTGTTGTAAAGCACCAAAATACAATTATACAATACAAAAATAGGAAACAGATTGTTGGCAAAAAATCTGTGGCTCTATAATCCTCCTGATTTGCAGACTTCCACTCTCATGCTTTCATTCTGATGTTACTCCAGCCAGCGGCATGAAAACATTCAACTCGTCAAATGTTATCATAGGTCTGTGTTGACTTACGTGTTCCCATGTGTAGAACAAAAGGTGTGTAAAGAGCCAGAAAATAAATGGGTGTGTGCACCAGTGCATGAAGAACACAGAAAGTGGGAAAATTAAAAATAACACGACAAATGATGGTGTGTGTGTGTGTGTGTGTGTGTGTGTGTGAGAGAGAGAGAGAGCAAAAGACAGACAGAGACTGGTACTTACACCATCCTTACAAAGGTCCAGGGTGTTTTCACTAGTTTCCAGGGTCACAGGAAGTTCAGAATATTTCTGTCAGCATGCCAAGATTGCCTCCTCAGGGGGGCAGTCTTATTTATGGCAGAAGTAGAGAGAACAAAGAGGTGTTCCTGTCTACCCCTCCATGCATCCATCTGTCACTGCGCAGCAGCATTCCAGGTGCGACTGGGAAGAGCGAGAAGGGAAGCTGAGGGGAAACGCTGGTGTTACTAGGCTTTGTAAAGAGGCACAGGGGAGGCTGAGTTTGTGGCACTGCAAACACAATGAGATGGATGTTCCTTGCAATCAATCTGTCAAGATGCGCATTTTGTTGATTCGATACAAGAAACACAGAAATACAGAGCTACTGTCCTGTTTTTGTGGAGTGATTTTGCAAAGATAATTTAGTAGAATTTCTTTTCTGCAAAAAAAATGAATTCAAAAGTGGCATCCAAGTAGTTCAGTGGTCGATGGTTTCTTGGAAAATTCATAATTATTTGTACAAAACAAAAGTTATGTCATGGTTTTGTTCTTTAAATCTTAACCAAAAGCATTAAAGCAAGACTTTGTAACTTTTGAAGAACAGCAGCCACTGTGGCCACAAATGGCAAATGACATGATAATGGAACATTTCCCAAGATTCTCTGGAGTCATTTGTTTTAAAGCTGCATACATGAATTTAGTTTGTTTGTGTGTTTGTTTGTTTTGGCAATTTCCGGGCAGCAGAACATGCTGGTAAAAACACAGTATTGACATTTTATCCCCTAATTAAGTTGCTGTGTTAAACAAACCTACTTCCACATCTAGCAAAGATGGAGCAATATTAGCATTCATTTGGAGTCGTGTTTCTGGCAAAATTACGAATAAATAAATTCATTAATGAAAAGCTGTTTGTTTTTCTTGCCCCTCCTTGAACCGCCACCTTATTGTGGTGGAGGGGTTCACGTGCCTGAATGATTCTAGGAGCTAAGTTGTCTGGGGCTATTGCCCCTGGTAGGGTCTCCCAAGGCAAACAGGTCCTGGGTGAAGGGCCAGACAAAGAGCGGTTCAAATCCCCCTTTTGAGGATTTAAAATCCAGGTCCGTGACGTCGCCCAGTATGGCCCCACCCTGGAGCCAGGCCCGGGGTAGGGGCTCGTATGTGAGTGCATGGTGGACGGTTCTTGCCCCATGGGGCCCGGCCGGGCTCAGCCCGAACGAGCGACGTGGGGCCGATCTCCCGTGGGCCCACCACCTGCAGGAGGAACCGTAAGGGGTCGGTGCATTGTGGATTGGGTGGCAGTTGAAGGCGGGGGCTTCGGCGACCCAATCCCCGGACACGGAATCTGGCTCTAGGGACATGGAATGTCACCACGTTGGGGGGGAAGGAGCCTGAGCTGGTGCAGGAGGTTGAGAGATACCGACTAGAGATAGTCGGGCTCGCCTCCACGTACAGCTTGGGCTGTGGAACCCAACTCCTCGAGAGAGAGAGAGAGAGGCTGGGCTCTCTACTACTCTGGAGGTGCCCACGGGGAGAGGCAGTGGGCTGGTGTGGGCTTGCTCATAGCCCCCCAGCTCAGCCACCATGTGTTGGAGTTCACCCCGGTGAACGAGAGGGTCGTTTCCCTGCGCCTTCGGGTCGGGGATAGGTCTCTCACCGTTATTTGTGCTTACGGGCCAAATGGCAGTGTAGAGTACCCAAACTTCTTGGCGTCTCTGGGAGGGGTGCTGGAAAGTGCTCCAACCGGGGACTCCGTTGTTCTACTGGGGGACTTCAACGCTCACGTGGGCAGCGACAGTGATACCTGGAGGGGCGTGATTGGGAGGAACGGCCCCCCCGACATGAACCCCCGTGGTGTTCTGTTATTGGACTTCTGTGCCAGTCACAGTTCTCGGGGGACTTCGGAGGCAGCTGATGGGCCTAGCGAGCTTCAGCCCGGGTGGTTGCAGAGGCAAAAATCCAGGTCTGGGAGGAGTTCGGTGAAATTCTGGCAAACCATCCGGTGCCTCAGGAGCGGGAAGGAGTGCCCTGCACAAACTGTTTACAGAGGGGGTGGGAATCTGCCGACTTCGACTGGGGACATCCTCGGATGGTGGAAGGAGTACTTCGAGGATCTCCTCAACCCCACCGACATGTCTTCCATTGCGGAAGCAGAGGCCGAGGGCTCAGTTGTGGACTTGTCGATCTCCCGGGGCTGAGGTCACTGAGGTAGTTGAGAAGCTCCTCGGTGGCAAGGCACCGGGGGTGGATGAGATCCACCCTGAGTACCTCAAGTCTTTGGATGTTGTGGGGCTGTGTTGGTTGACACGGTTTGGTTGCTGTGGATGGGTGGCAGAGCGGGTCGTCTACCAATCAGAAGGTTCAATCCCGGCTTCCCCCAGCCATGTGTCGAAGTATCCTTGAGCAAGATACTAAACCCCAAAATGCTCCCGAAGCTGTGCCTTCGGTGTGTGAACGACTGTGAATGATTAGTTTAATTTGTACTGATGGGCAGTTAGCTCTTGCCATCAGTGTATGAATGTGTGTGTATGCGTAAATGTGATTTGTAGTGTGAAAGCACTTTGAGTAGTTGGACGACTAGAAAGGCACTATACAAGTACAGTCCAGTCCATTTATACGCCTTTGCAACGTCGCGTGGTGGCTGGGGACAGTGCCTCTGGACTGGCAGACTGGGGTGGTGGTCCTTTTTTTTAAGAAGGGGGACCGGAGGGTGTGTTCCAACTACAGGGGGATCACACTCCTCAGCCTCCCCAGAAAAGTCTATGCCAGGGTACTGGAGAGGAGAATTCAGCCGAAAGTCGTACCTCGGATTCAGGAGGAAAAATGCGGTTTTCGTCCCGGTCGTGGAGCATTGGACCATCTCTATACCCTTGCCAGGTTGCTGGAGGGTTCATGGGAGTTTGCGCAACCAGTCCACATGTGCTTTATGGATCTGGAGAAGGCATTCGACTGTGTCCCTCGCGGCGACCTGTGGGTGGTGCTCCAGGAGTATGGGGTCCGGGGCCCTCTGCTAAGGGCTGTCCAGTCCCTATATGACTGGAGCAGGAGTTTGGTTCGCATTGCCGGCAGTAAGTCAGATCTTTTCCCAGTGCATGTTGGACTCCGGCAGGGCTGCCCTTTGTCACCGGTCCTGTTCATTATTTATATGGACAGGATTTCTAGGCGCAGTTGGGGGCCGGAGGGAGTCCGGTTTAGGGACCACAGGATTTTGTCTCTGCTTTTTGCAGATGATGCTGTCCTGTTGGCTTCATCAAATCAGGACCTTCAGCGTGCACTGGGACAGTTTTCAGCTGAGTGTGAAGCGGCGGGGATGAGTATCAGCACCTCCAAGTCCGAGGCCATGGTTGTCTGCCAGAAAAGGGTGGCTTGTCCCCTTCAGGTTGGTGGAGAGAGCTGCCTCAAGTGGAGGAGTTTAAGTATCCGGTGCATCCTCTGCAGTGATGCAGTCGTTGTACCGGTCTGTCGTGGTAAAGAAAGAGCTGAGCTGTAAGGCGAACGGACACAGCGCGCCACTTCGACTCATACGCCAGCAAGGTGGAGGTGGGGTACTGGTATGGGCAGGTATTATTAAAGAAGAGCTAGTTGGACCTTTTCAGGTTGAAAAAAAGACTCAAACGCAACTCTCAAACCAACCGCCGATTTTTAGGAAGACACTTTCTTCAAGCACTGGTACAGGAAAAAGTATGCATCTTTCAAGAAGACTTTGATTTTTATGCACGACAACGCTCCATCACATACATTAAAGTAAAGGCCTTAAAAATGAAAAACTAATGACATGGCCCCCTTCTTCACCTGACTTAAACCCTATTGAGAACTTTTGGGCCCTTCTTAAACAGGAAATTTACAGTGAAGGTAAACTGTACACCTCTCTGAACAGTGTCTGGGAGCCTGTGGCTGTGGCTGCACAAAATGTTGATTCTGACCAGATCAAGAAACTGACTGACTCCGTGAATGGAAGGCTTGTGACTGTTATCGAGAAGAAATGTGGCTATATTGGTCACTGAGGTTTTCTTTTTGAAATTTCAGAAATGTTTATTAGCAAATTTTGAGTTTGTTTGTTATTCTCACTTTAACAGGTGAAAATGAACAAGTGAGATGGGAAAATCTTTGGTTTTCATTTAGTTGCATTATTTCCACCCTAGTGCTGAAATCCAGGGCCCCTCAGGGCTGTGTGTTCAGCCCCTTCAAGTTCACACTGTGCACCCATGATTGCAGCCCCAGACATGGAGACCAACCTATTTTGAAGTTGGCGGATGATACCATCTTTATCGGCCAGATTTCAAACAACGATGAGACTTAATCTGGGGAGGAAATCAACAAACTTGCAGAGTGGTGCGCAGAGAACAAATCAACAGTAAAACCAAGGAGCTGATTGTTGATTTTCGGAAAAGGAGGCAAACACACACCCCTGCCAACATCAGTGAAGCTGAGGCGGAGCAGGTGTACAGTTTTAGGTTCCTGGGAATCAGCATCACAGGGAACCTGTCATGGTCATCTCACATCTCCACCCTGGTAAAGAAAGCCTTGAATTTCTTAAGGAACCTTAAGAAGGCAAAATTACCCTGCCATGTTCTTATTAACTTTTACAGAGGAGCAATATCAAGCATCCTGACTAGAAACATCGCAAGCTGGCACGGGATGTACATGGCCCAGGACCAGAGGGCTCTTCAGTTTGTGAATAAAACCACTCAGAAGATCATTCCATCTACCAAGCATCAGTGATATCGTTGAGGTAAGGTGCCTGCGCAGAGCCCCAAAACAAAAGAAGACAGTACCCACCCCCAGCCTGTTCACCCTCCTTCCATCTAGCAAGAAATAGAGAGATACTAGTATCCACTGACGTACCACCAGACTCCATAGCAGCTTCTTCATTAAGGCTGTGAGACTCATTAATTCATCCTCAGCCCTCCACAAAGTAAAACAGTATAATCAATTAAATTCAACAGTCTTTATTAGCACGACAATGAATGAAAGGAATGATATTAAAAAAATATTTGAGTAACAATCCTCCCCAGAACAACGTCAATATAGGTTGCATGTGAAAGCAACCCATGTTTACGTTTATTGTAGGATGCGACCTCTAGTGGTCGTGATAATTATGATGGACGCAAACCAGGAAGTCAGGTGACATAGTATAAAACAGTAGCCTAATTGCAGCCCCGGTGGGGCATTCCTGTAGAGGCTCGTGTGGTACAAGAACACCCACATTTTCTTCTTCTTTTTGTGGTCATCTAGTGGCAATTTTTCACTGAAACTATTTTCTGCAGATGTATTTCTGTGCAAAAGATAAATAAAATATATAAATAATATTTTGTCATTTTCAAAATTTTAAGATTACTGTAATCTTAAAGATCATCATCAATGTAACATCCTCTTGTCAGCATATGATACTTGTGGTATACATGATGAATCATGATGCTCCAAAACCACAAATGTAATATTTTACTATACACAACCAAAATATTAAACACAATATGATAAAAATATTACTGTTAACATAGCAGGATCAGAAGAAAGATGCTTTTAGTAATCAAAAGGACTTAGGAATGGTAAATTAACACAGAAAAGAGTAATATGTTTCAAAACAATTCAATTTATTTTTGTCAAGCCTGTGAATATATTATAGATATCTAAGGTAAAACAAAGGTTTAAGATACACCAGAAAGGATGAATATGATACAGTATGTGTTTTCAGATATCAAAGGAACCGAATGATCACTAGATTGTCAATTTAACTTCTCTAAGACCTAAATTTAAGATCCAGGATTCTATCCAAAATCGAAACTCTTCTCACAGCAGCAGATGGAAGTTTTGCCTACTTTTGCAGTGTAGTTTCAGATGAAGATCTTTCACAAGGGACCCCAAGCTGTCGTTCTGGCTCGGGTTGACTTCACGACCTCCCAGCAAGTTATGCCCACTGGAATACTGTGGCAGCAGAGGAGGTCAGGTCAGACAGCAGTGATTCTCTTGGGGGTACTCAGATTCCCACTGTCATGGGATGCAAAAGTCTTTGATGCAATTGAGGCTGCCGTCAGAATTAAGGCAGCCGGCAGGAGGGTGCTATGCAGGATGAATCTTGACCCATAGACTGGTGGCTGGCGTCAGATAGAAGTTCCGCTAAACTTCCTTATAATTCCTTATAATTATAAAAATTATTTCATTGGCCGATCGACATTACTTTCAAAGTTATATGGTTTGAGCAGAGATCATATTTCAGATTTTCATTCATTCACTTGCATAACATTTCTATTTACTTTAAAGGTGCTATTGATAACATTGATAACATTCAGCCACTAGATGACGCACTCCCCGTCCCTCCTTCCATTCCATTCCAGTGGTTGCAAGTTCGTTGCGCAACCTACATATTTCATAGTCGAGTGGAATGAGACTCAGACTCAGTCATATCAAGTGATGAATCTTTCATGATAAACTAATGAATTAGTTTTGGAAAATATAGCTACACATTAGCTGTAGATTTAGGTTACTTTGTGAGGTAGTGTTTCATGTAACGTAACGTCTATGGTAATCTTAGGATATGGCTAGCTAGCCTTAGGTAACCCTTTATTCCCCATCATTTAAGAATTATAGGGGCCATATATACGGTAAAATGACATTTAAATCATCCTTACACAATATACGACATTAGGTAAATATTTACATTTACATTGGAGGGATGCTATTAAACCCACAGTGCTCGACATTGGACAGACAGCTAGAGTAAAAGTTGAAGTTATCTAGGGTGTAGTATTGACCTAATATTAGTCGAACTGTTTTCTTACTGAAAACAAATCTCATAGCAGATTATAAAAAACAGCTGATCACCACACAGCAACAATGGCTACAGGGAGAAAGGACGACGAATATATGATCATGTCAGGATTTTCAGATTTTTATATTAACGTGAGTACCGTAGAATCTGAGCTCAACGCAGCTGGCTACATGGCTAGCTAGCCACAAGTACCTAAGTGTCTCATAATAGGGCTAACGTTAGACTGCTATTTGAGATGACACCTTCAGTAACAGTGATGTTTTTTGGGTCTAAACACTATAATGAGCAGATTTACAGCAGTTCGGAACTTTAATTTACCTTCGACATGACACAGTAATATATTGGGATCCCATGTCCACTCCAGTCTTAAAGAATGGCGACCCTCTTTTCATAAGCTGACCCGAATCAACTTGTCCCTCATAAACTTGTACTGGCCCAGGGCCATTGGTTATGTCGGATCCTGGCCCACTTCTAAATCCCATCTGATAGGCACCTTCGTTATAACGTTACATTGTTTGAGGGAACTATAATGTTAGGTAACTGGATGCAATTGTCACTAATACTAACGTAAATCCTCAGTGATTAAAATTGATATTTTTCTAATTTTGACAATCAAACTGGTGACAACACTTTAAGGTTAAGTTAGTTAAGGTTAAGGTTTTAATATTCGTCGACAAAAAAATACTATCAATATAACTTTTAACCGTTAAAGCATACTTTCTAAAATTAAAAATAGGAAAACAGAAGGCTAGACAACAGTTTAATCTCATGTTATAATAAGCCCCATTCTTATACAAATCATTTTGTATTCATCAAGCCCTCATCAATCTCTAGATGGCAGTATGGTCACCTGGTGAACAAGGTATTAAATTAAAACGAATGAATGATTCAGTTGTTCGACACAACTACGTACAGATATCGTAGTTGGGCTATTCCACAAGAAAACGTGCTAAGTAACGTTATCTAGATTACTGACTGATTTGACATTTGATTTGACATTTGGTTTAGCAAAAGAAGACTCTTTCAAGTAATTTCTTCAGGAATACATCCGAAGATTCATGTCACATTTGCTCAGATCCTTATCTTCTTTTCACCAGAGTGAGAGAAAGGGGCCAGTTTGATCCTTGTGTGTGTGTGAAAGTGTGTCCCATTTTATACCTAGAAGGCAAGACTGCTCCTTTAGTTTTAATTTGATTGTCTTTACAGCATATATTCAGTCTTACAAGTAAGACTCCAGTCTTTGTTCTTTGGGGAAGGTAATTCATTGAATATTTGGTAGGTTTAGTTTTTCCTTGTTGTTGTAGCCAGTTGTATTATAAGAAAGAGTCTTGGCTGTTCTCACATCTGCTGTTAATCTCATTATCATGAAAAGACCCATAACTCCGAAGGGAGCCAGAGAGTCTCTGTACCAGGTCTGGAAGGTGTCGGAGTGATACATTTACTTGATGAGTAATAGGTCACTTATAAATCCAGGGAAAGTCAAGGAAGGATGTTTAATCAAATCCTATAGGAATTTTTCAAGGCCATAAACAGTTCTTCCACGTTGGCCTTCTCAAAACACTCACCTCCAATCCTGAGGTGATGAAATTTGAAGATAGAGAGACTGATCCCAACAGCAAAGATAGTATGTAGTGCTGCATTAACAACTTCTAGCAGATTTTATCAGCCAGATTTCAAACACGTTGTCACTTAGCCTTAGTAATCGTGATGCCTGGGGTGCCAGGTGTCCAGCTTGGTCATGATCTTTAACCTCAGGTCAGTTGCCCTTGTGTTAAGTGAATCTGTGCCATAAGAGCTTGTTTGTTGGGGTTTGGTACCCAATGTCAGAGTGTGGGGATGATGATGATATCTCCCCCCTGACTGGTCATCCTGGCTCCCTCTTGCCATAGCATGTTTGTTGTACCTCATCAATCTTCAGTTGTGATAGCAGTTGCCACCCAATGTTAGCAGCAACTGCTATCACAACACTGACCATTGAGCTAGGAGTTGTTTCTTTGTCAAATATATATACATATATAGATACTTAATATTTGCACCACCTGAATACTAAAACTTAATTGTAATGCCTGTTACTGCAGCTACCTGATGTTATACCTCTGGGGACACCCAGTGAGTGCTGCCAAAACATGTTTTGTCAAGAGCTTAACAATATTTTAAAGATGAATGAAATGGCCGCTTTTTAATTCCTTAAAGGTCCAGTATGTAAAATTTAGGAGGAGCTAGTGGCAGAAATGGAATATAAGATTTATAAGTTTGTTTTAATAAGTGGGTAATCACCTGAAAATAAGATTCTTTATGTTTTCGTTACCTTAGAATAATACGTTTTTAGCGACATTGGGAGTGGGCCCCCTTCCACGGTGGCCGCCATGTTGCACCGCCATGTTTCTAAAGTAGCCCAGAATGGACAAACCAATCAATAGTACTAATTAGGGCCTCTCACGTTTTTAACGAATTTTGCGGCCCCCGTAGTTTCTCCTACACGCTTGTAACGGTAGGGTGAGACAAGTTGTATTCAAATGGTGGCAATCTGCAACTTCATCGCGAGATGCCACTAAATCCTACATACCGGACCAATTCCTATTAACGGGGAGACATGAAGCAGCAAGAGGTCATTCTAAATTGTAAACCAAGGAAATGTCAGTTTAGTGGGTGAACTTACACTTCAGAGTCAGCAAGGAGTCAGTGATGATCAGTGATGGTTTGCAGACAGGAAGGAGGAGGTCGGGAGGAGTGGAAGGAGGGTGAGGGGGGTGAGAGAGAAAGAAAGAAAGAAAGATTTTCAGTTCGCGTCAGAAAACCAACCTCACAGATCATTTAAATCCTTTAAGTCCTTTTCAGGGTGGATCATTTATTTCCTTATTTATTATCAAAGTCAATTCAAGACTCAGAATTTTCCAGGAAATTAAAATTTCTTAAATAAATGAATTTAAGTTGTCTGAAAAATCTGACTTTGGTGTCAACAAAGGAAAATTGTATCTTATCTTATTGCCCCTTAGGTCTTGAGGACATGCAATAGTCTTTACAGCACAGTACATAAAATAAAGCACTGCCTAGTGTAAATCATGAGTGAATGGCATTTTTCCAAACAAAATGAAATGGTCTAAGGTTGTCAATTTTAGTTACAATATTTCTACTTACCAACCAAAGCGTAGGGGTGGATTGGTATTCTGTTTGTCTAAGAGAGGAACCAATATGTTAGTGTCGTCTGTGTCAGTGTGTGTGCGTGCGAAATGACAGTGGGTTCGAATCGTAGACTGAATAGGTTCAAACTAGCAGGCCCACAAACAAAACTAAACAAAATACAGTAAATGGCAAAGTTATGCTCAAATAGGTCGTCTGGCTGTGAGCTGCAGCCGGAAATGTCAAAGAATAAATATATAATAAATATATGAATACTAAGATAAAGCATCTATACTGTAGTGCCTACATTACACTTAAGTGGATCACTAAGCCCACTCATACAAAAATACTGTTTATAATAGTTTGTTTATTGTGTGTGAGCTTTGGTTTAGAACTTACAGGTAGCCTACACACACATTCAACAACAAACTAGCCAGTCAGTTTCAATCTATCCAGTATGAAGATTGGTGGTTCTTTTGTAATTCCGTCTCTACAGCTCCTTCATCGCAATGACAGCGCATCCCGTCCTCTCTGGGCAGCCAGGTCTGCCTGTGTCTGCCCTTCTCTATTGCCAGACTGTCGTCACTACACTGTCAATGTCTTTCTCAGGTTCTTATCAGTTACTGTGGTTAGGTAGTCTGCCACAGGATACTGTCTGTTTAGGGCCAAATATGTTTCTAGTTTGTGTTGTGACCATGTAATATCCTTCCAATAGGTGATATATTTTTCTTTTTCTTTAGTTATAATTTTGTTGGGTCTAATCTTCTGAGTGACTCTTTATCTCTATTATCTATACGAGTTATTATTATTCATCATCTACTGTATATTGTTTTGCATTTAACCTCTGCTTCTGTGAGTAGCATGAAGTGAACTGCAATTTAAATCTTGTTGCACAATCCCGTTTCGTGAAATGATGAATACATCTACTGTGTACCTTGTATGGTCATGCCAGACCAAGTAGGCTAAGGCCTTTGCAGCACAACTGTCCACTATATTAAAATGAGAAAGTGTGTTTTATTAAATGTGAATTCAAATTGGTAGGGGGTAGATTTGTGTTATTTCTTCTTTCAAAAGATACATAGACTCACATTCACTCCAAAGAATTGAACTAAAAGTGTGAAAGAATAGGTGCGGTAGTAATGTTACAAAAAATAGGGCCATCGCTCATTGTGGTAGCATGGTGTTTCTACTAATAAATGCTTATGAGGAGAGCTAATTAAGGTTCCATCCTAAAATTGTGAGGAGAAGAAACCCCAATGTAAGGTGTTAGCTGTAGCTCAGATAGCGTTATCTTAAGTGCTGGTATTTATAGTGCGTAAAGTGCTTCTGTATAATGTGTCGGGCAGTGTGTTCAACAACCTATACTTACTTTGCTCCCTTTTAAAACAATGGCAGGAAATGGAGTGAACGGTGACATAACCCAAGAAATCCACATTGTTTCTGAACATGCCCCTCCACTGTTTTCCAAGCCATAAATGAAAACAATAAACTCCAACATCTCGCTGTGATTTCCTGTTGGAACGAAGGCAATGATGGGACTGATTGATTAGACCAATCATTCAAATAAATGGGAAAGTACTTTTGACTGGGGCTGTCACGTGACTTCCCACTACCTAACCAAGTTAGTTTCTGGAGGCGTCTCCTGCAGACACTAAAGGGTAGCTTGTTCGTCTGTATTCAACGCTGAGGGACAGGACAAAACGTGGCTATATGACGCCCTGGGATAAGAACAGGTTGCAGCATACTTTGCGGAACTAAGCCACAAACACTATCTTAACTATTCATCAAATACTGTTTACTAGGGATGGGAAGATTAACTGATATGTACGAACGCGGTCATGCGCCTGCATGATGCGAATGCATCGTTAGAGAAGCAGAGGATGAATGAAATTTTGGAAGCAAATCGAAATGCATCGGTTTTTCCGAGATACAGATCCTTTTAATACATAAAGTAGGCCTAAGCAACGTACTTGCGAATGTGTGTACACTACAACTCAATGTATCAGCTGCGCGGATGAAGCCAGTGATGCGCCCAAAGGTAGTTGTCTCGAAGCGCGAGGAGTAAGCAAAACAAACATGTCGGACGCCGAGATAATTTATCCTCCACTGAATTTTAGATCTAAAGTTTGGTAACACTATGGATTTTACAAGAAAGACGGACGACTTGACAAGACAGATGCAATTTGTAAAATGTGCTGCGCATCTGTAAAATACACGGGCAGTAGCTACGACTAATCTGATATCTCGCTTGAAGTGGCGCCACGGTGTTGTTGTGGAAGCGTCTGCCAGTGCCCCTGCATCCCATGCCTCCAGCTCTGACTCACCTGTAGCTACCAGCTCCAAAAGTGGTGAGAAAAGTATTAAAGGTTTTTTCCATGCCCCGCTTGCTACAACTTATTTTCATAGTTGAAAAGTGAAATCACAACTCTTGTTGTGCAATGGTAAGCCTTCTTTCTGTTGAAAGAGTGCACTTTTTTTTTTTTTAGTATATATTGCACTTATATGTTCTTAAATAATATGTGCCATGTGTTCTAAAATGGCCCTCTACTGTAAACTGACACTAAGGCTCTGAGAGAAAAGCCAGTTTGTACAAAAGTCTTGTGTTTTACTTGGTTAATAAATAATCAAACTAATTCATCCTCTTTCACATCCCCACATAAACTTGATCTAATTAGCTAGTGCTGAATAATCGCATCGTATCGTGATATGGGTGTGAATCGTATCGTATTGCATCACAAAATTCCACACATGCATCATTAATATATATCGGATTGGATACTTTGTATCAAGATGCGTATCGGATCGGCATTATGCCTTAGATGGCCAACCCTACTGTATACACGTATATGTATGCAGATCAAAAATGGCATGTGTATTTACTGCAAGTAAATCGTGCATTTAAATCTCCTACTGAATAAATAATAATGCATATGTTGAAAAGTATCTAAACACAATTTCCATCAAAAAGATTTCTTGAGTGTTTCAACTATTCAGCTCCATACATTTATATATGCATAAATACAAAAATATCTTTACTTCTTAACCACACATTAGGCATGTGAGTACAGAACTGCAGCGCAAATAAAAACAAATGAACTAAATTAAGATGGTTTAAGAAATTGAATTCAGTTTTCTGTTACTGATAGTAGTCATTTGTATTACAAACACTAAAATATACAAATACTATAGTGTTCATTTACTGTCAGTTAAGTACAACAATACTGAACAAACAGCCTTCCTGTCACGCCGTCGACTCATGCAAATACAAGTTCCACCTGTGGCTAGCTAACGTTAAGTAGAAGAGATGAAAAGGCAGCAAGTCGTCCTTCCGTTCATGATTCACTCTTCTGACGGTTTCTTAAATTGTGATGCATTTGCGAAGGAACATTACAAAGCCAGCCTGTTAAGCCAGTTTGTGCTGCGCCCACAACTCCTGCTGCAGGAAGTGAAAGCTAGCTTAGCTCCTAGCCTATTAGATGAGCTTGACCTCTACCCTGCACTGCAACGTTTCCTCAGAATGGATGTTTCCAATTCGGCTTCATTTGCTCGGCACAAGTAAGTGAATGAAATCATTCATTTATCATTCATTTAATCACTCGCCTATAAGTTATTGCTCAATGCCCCACTGATTACAACCATCCATGGTCCTAATACTGCTAGATGTTTGGCTGACTCCTGCATAATATTCTCAACATGATGAAACTCTTCATTAAGTCAGTCTAACGTGTGGTCAGTTATAGTACTATAGTATATAGTACACTTGCCACTGTAGGAAGAGTGGTTACATAACCTTTGAAACCAGCCACAACTTAACCATGCACGGTAAGTGGTAAGTGTACTGTAAGAATGTGGGGCGCATGTTGAAATACTATATTATAATATCTCTATTTAAGATTTCAGGGGGACTGTGTGTCATGCACATGCGCAGAATCGCTAAGCAGCACATATCGACAGAACACCGGTTAAGAAAGTAACTGTTACAACCACAGTGGCAGGTGGACAAAATTTCCAACACTGCTTCCTGTTTGTCTCATATGTGAGATTGGACTTTGTTTCAATATTTTCAGCAAATAGAAAATCATTAGTTGTTATCTGTTGTGCATTAAATCTGTAAGTAATAATAGCATTGAAATAGATTTCTGGTGTACCCTTAACCTTGGTTTTACCATAGATATCTATAATGTCTTCACAAGCTTGACTAAAATAAATTGAATAGTTTTGAAACATATAAACGTGAACTCTTTTCTTTGTTAATTTGCCATTCCCGATTATTAAAAGCATCTATCTTCTGATCCCGCTACGTTAACTGTAATCCTTTATCATTAATATTGTGTTCAATATGTATTGGTTGTGTACAATAAACATTACATTTGTGGTTTTGGAGCGCAACAACAATAACCAAGGAGAGGAGGTCAACATGGTGCGTCATGTGTACCACGGGTCTCATATGCTGACGTGGGTTAATTGGCAGTAACGTTTTACACCGTAATTAATTAGATATATCAATACAGCTGTGCATGCATTCTTGAGTTACTTAATTTGCATTTTAAGTTGGTCTGGTTGTTGCTAATGTCTTAGCTAGCTACAGTCTTTTGGCTAACATCTATTGTTGTGCCGTTTGAACAAGTAACGTTAACATGAAGCAAAGTAAGGCCATTCTTTCACAGGTGCTTCAAGATGTGAGAAGGAAGGTAGTTAGCTAAAGGTCGAGAAGGTTCAGTTTGCAATCCAACTTGTACACGTTAACGTCAGCTGGGAAATAAACCGAGTGAAAAGGAAAGTAACAGTAGTAGGCTAATAAAACAGTTGTCAAATCTAAAAGGGGACAGCAAAATGTGCTCAGTCTCACAGTATGTTTTAATGATGGGAGAACATTTGTTTCATCTGCCGTACAGCTCTTTCTCAAGCTGCTAAATGTCTTTCATATCAAACACACAGGAGCAGAACTCCTGTTCGCAGGTTTGGGGACATCTTGTCAAATGTATAGCCAAACACTCAAGTTTCAAGTTTCAACATAACATTGGACAGGATAAAGGCAAGAACGCACACCAAGATTAGTGAGGTGCCGACTCCAGAGGATCGCGTACAAATGACCGAATGGGGGTCGCAACACTCCAGCTCTGATTCAAAGTCATCAGGCTTATCGCAACGTGAGTGTGCAGCCTATTATGTCATTTGTTTGCACCCAATGTGACTTTATTGTAACCCAAGTAATCTTTATGTTTCAGCCTCTTACCACTATTGACAGTTCACCACTGTCCCCTTTTAGATCCGAAGATTGTATTATTAGCCTACTACTGTTACTTTCCTGTTCATTTGATTTATTTTCCAGCTGACGTGTACATGTACAAGTTGGATTGGAAACTGAACCTTTTTGACCTTTAGCTAACTACCTTCCTTCTCACATTAAATGAAATGCCCGCAGCATTATGTCTTGAAGCAAATGTTAATAATAGCCTTAGTTGCACATATTTTATACGTGCAAATTATTTCTGTGTGCACACACCTTTCACACATGCACAAAATATTTCTACAGCTGCAAAACATTTTTACACATTCAGATACTTGCATGCGCATTTTCATACGCACACAAAAGGTGATATAGAACTGCAGGCTGGGAAATGATTTGTGAAGATCATTTCACAAGCTTAAAATATTAATGACCCTAATTTGATCCCATATGGTCAGCTCAAAATATCTTTCATAACCTGTGGTCGCGCTTCTGCTCAAAAGAAAAGACTATCCATCAGTGTGAGTTAGGCAAGAGCCGAGAATCTTACCTCGTGATCGGTGAATCTGTGTTGTTTTTTATTTATCTGTCGATGCACTAACAAGCAGAGTCAATCAGGATTTTAAACGAAGATGTTAAAGATGACAAAATTCTAATGTATTTTGCTTGTTTAACCGAAAGGCTTGTGATGTCACCCAGGAGTCTCGAGGGGGCATTTCCTGCCTTTGAGGCGGTGGAGCTACCCAACCCCCCCCCCCAACACAGGACATGATTTACACAACGTCAACGTTTATCTGATTTATCTGTGCGTCTCAGATGGTGAAACACAATATCCTCACAGCACCAAGTTCCTCACAGGTCAGCGAGGGTCAGAGAGGGAAAGTAAGACGGATCCCTGCCAGAATTTCAAAACCATGACTGAGAGAGGTTGGTTTGAACAATGGCCAAAATATTTTGACAACATTATGAACATATTACTTTTTTAATATCACGTTGCGCCAACATACAGTGGATTTTGTTAAGATTACATCAAGTTTCAATTACCTAGAACCGAGAAAGTATTTGTGATTTCAAAGCTTACTTGATGTATAGATGAACATTTTAAAGCATTTTGTCCTAAAACAGCCCTCCCATATTTTCAAGTAGGTATATTTTATAGTTTATTGTTTTTTATATGCATGACATTTCTGAAATATCAGTATTGGTAAGCTATTATTCCACTGTAGCATAGCATGAGTAGACAAACGTCTCCTATGTCACAATGGTACAAATCATAACCCACTGATTGTGACAGAGGTAGATGGAAGAAATGAGTTTTCCTCAATTTTATTGAAAGAATTTCCTGTGATGTCACCAGTGACGTCATAGGATATAACCTAGATTTTATCATAGGCGGTGATGTGATCTAAGGCAGTGTTTTCATCTCATGAACATTCACAAACATGGACAAGTGTACTTGCGGCAGAGCGGCATATTTTACAATTTAGCAACCCAGCTGCAGCTGCCGAATGCAGAAGGTCAGCTGGCAAAAAAATCGCCAACTGTGTGAATCTGTAAATGAATTGATAGGCTTATATTATTATTATAATAATATGTATTTGTACAGCACTTAGTAAAACCAGCATTACAAAAAGGATGATTTGCTGGCAAACTTCTTTTCAAAAAGAAACTTTTAAAGAGCAAATATTGTATTGCAACTCCATTAACTTCATTAGAAAGGTCTGATCCTGGATACAGAGGTATATCATGGGTGTTTCTCTGTAGAAAAAGATAGAAGGAAACTTTGAAACTGAACATTTTGCCGTAACAATGTCAATATAATACAATTCCAGGTCCAACTAAATTTTGGTTACAGTGTTTTTTGTTTTACCTTCTCTGAATAGCATGTTGGACATCACTTTCCGGTTTAAAGAAAAAGAGAAAACATCCAGTAAAAAGTTTTTCCCTCTTTAGATGAAAAGGTCTATTTGATTATTTGTGTTTCTAAAGATGTACTTTGGTTATATTTTACATGATAAATCTGATCTGATCTGACAGTGTTTCCCAGAGTGACAGTGTAACTATAATACATTACCCTATTTCTATTGCCATTTTAATTCTACTTCATTCTCCACCTTATTTTAGTTTAGTTTACTCCCCAACTACTTTAATCTGCTCATCTTGCTTTTCCCTTCAGTTCTCTTTCCCCACACACACTCGCACACACCTACGTCTCTGTCTCTTACTGCACACACACCTGCTTGCCCCGCCTACCTCTTAGTGATTCTCTCTCCCCGTATGTGTCTGTTCTGTTGACTTTCTTTGTGAGCACACTGCTTTATAAAGTGGGCCGAAAAACAAAACTCCCGTTTTGGAGTCCCCCCCCCCCCCCCCCCCCCCCCCCCCCCCCCCCCAAGCGGGCCCCGGGGGGGGGGGGGCGGTGGGGGGGGGGGCCTCGGGCAGTATGGAAAAAAACCAAGAGACAAGAA
>CM022481.1:6144256-6226482 GCA_011952105.1 Coreoperca whiteheadi
CTGTTTTATAAAGGGGGCCGAAAAAAAAACCCCCCGTTTGGGGGGCCCCCCCCCCCCCCCCCCCCCACATTGTCACAGCAGCAGGTGAGCCGCGTGTGGAGGAGGCTTTTTGTGACGTAGCCTATCGAAGGTATCGAAACCAACATGGTACCGAATAACATCGGCACCAACGGGTGCACTAACAAACCTCAACTAAACAACGGCATGAGTAGGCCTACATTAACAGCACAACAGGAGACTCTCTCTCTCTGGGTTCCTCTGCAGAGCATACGCGACAGGTTCAGGAGGGGTAGAGTGAGGTGAGATTGTCCACTAGTAACTCGATCGCAGATACTTTGGCTGCCTCATTGGGCGTGAGAGATGCTTTGCCGAAGCAATGGCATTAGCGATCTTATATGTTATTATGAGTGTAAAAATATTACATTATGAAACTGTGGCGGGACAAATTAGATTATATGGACACACGCCCTTATCCAGCTGTGATTTATCATACTGAATATACTCCCTATAACTCCCTGTTAGAATAACCCACCTAGCATGGATTAAATTACAGACGACTGACCCACAGCCAAAGCACTTGGATATTAGACCATATTACAGTGTACCAGACTTATTATGATCTTATCTAATGGTGATTACCATAAACCAAAAAGATGTCATTACATACGTCCAAAAGGGCATTAACCCATGTCCCCATCATGGATGTCAGCAAGCTGGATGTGTGACTTTCTTCAGCTTCATTGACCTGGGCTTTGTGGCAGAGCAGGTCATCCAACCAAGCGATCCTGGCTTCCCCCATCCCAAGTGTCGAAGTGTCCTTGAGCAAGATACTGAACCCCAGATTGCTCCCGAGGCTGTGCCTTCGGTGTGGGAGTATGTGATGGGCAGTCAGCTCCTGCCATCAGTGTATGAATGTGTGTGAATGGGGTGAATGTGATATGTAGTGTGAAAGTAGTTTGAGTTGTCGGAAAGGCGCTAGACAAGTACAGTCCATTTACCTGTTAGTTGTGAGAAAGAATATTATACTGTAACTAAAATGTCATTAAGGATTTTCTGTAATTTTCAAAAGCTCTGCTAGAAATCTCTACAATAAATTGCAGCGGTTTATCTAGATTCATTGTCCTTTCCAAAGAATGTAGGACATTAAAATTGTTGCATTATGTGCCATTTCAAATGTTAGTTTTTTAACATTATTACAACAACAACAATAGTGTCTGACATTTCTTTCAGGCCGTTGTTCTTTATTTTCAAAACTAGTAATATTAAATGTAATAAATATTAAATGTTTTTTAATTTTGGCGTCTCTGGGAGGGGTGCTAGTCACGGTTTGTCCATAACGAACACCATGTTCAAGCATAAGGGTGTCCATCAGTGCACGTGGCACCAGGACACTCTAGGTCGGAGGCCGATGATCGACTTTGTGGTTGTTTCATCTGACCTCCGGCCGTATGTCTTGGACACTCGGGTGAAGAGAGGGGGCGGAGCTGTCAACTGATCACCATCTGGTGGTGAGTTGGATCCGATGGCGGGGCAGGAAGTTGGACAGACTTGGCAGACCCAAACGTACTGTGAGGGTCTGCTGGGAACGTTTGGCAGAGTCTCCAGTCAGAGAGATCTTCAACTCCCACCTCCGGCAGAGCTTCAACCTCATCCCGAGGGAGGCTGGAGACATGGAGTCCGAGTGGACCATGTTCTTCACCTCCATTGTCGACGCGGCCGCTCGGAGCTGTGGCCGCAGGGTCTCCGGTGCCTGTCGTGGCGGCAATCCCCGAACCCGGTGGTGGACCCCGGAAGTAAGGGATGCCGTCAAGCTGAAGAAAGAGTCCTATCGAGCCTGGTTGGCTCGGGGGACTCCGGAGGCAGCTGATGGGTACCGGATGGCCAAGCGGGCCTCGGCCCGGGTGGTTGCGGAGGCAAAAACTCGGGTCTGGGAGGAGTTCGGTGAGGCCATGGAGAAGGACTATCGGTCGGCCTCGAGGAGATTCTGGCAAACCATCCGGCGCCTCAGGAGGGGGAAGCAGTGCCCTGCACACACTGTTTACAGTGGGGGTGGGAATCTGCTGACTTCGACTGGGGACATCCTTGGACGGTGGAAGGAGTACTTCGAGGATCTCCTCAACCCCACCGGCATGTCTTCCATTGCGGAAGCAGAGGCTGGGGTCTCGGTTGCGGGCCCGTCGATCTCCCGGGCTGAGGTCACTGAGGTAGTTGAGAAGCTCCTCGGTGGCAGGGCACCAGGGGTGGATGAGATCCGCCCTGAGTACCTCAAGTCTTTGGATGTTGTGGGGCTGTCTTGGTTGACGCGCCTCTGCAACGTCGCGTGGCGGCTGGGGACAGTGCCTCTGGACTGGCAGACTGGGGTGGTGGTCCCTCTGTTTAAAAAGGGGGACCAGAGGGTGTGTTCCAACTACAGGGGGATCACACTCCTCAGCCTCCCCGGAAAAGTCTATGCCAGGGTATTGGAGAGGAGAATTCGGCCGATAGTCGAACCTCGGATTCAGGAGGAACAATGCGGTTTTCGTCCCGGTCGTGGAACACTGGACCATCTCTACACCCTCTCCAGGTTGCTGGAGGGTTCATGGGAGTTTGCCCAACCAGTCCACATGTGCTTTGTGGATTTGGAGAAGGCATTCGACTGTGTCCCTCGCGGCGACCTGTGGGGGGTTCTCTGGGAGTACGGGGTCCGGGGCCCTCTGCTAAGGGCTGTCCGGTCCCTGTATGACCGGAGCAGGAGTTTGGTTCGCATTGCCGGCAGTAAGTCAGATTTGTTCCCGGTGCATGTTGGACTCCGGCAGGGCTGCCCTTTGTCACCGGTCCTGTTCATTGTTTATATGGACAGGATTTCTAGGCGCAGTCGGGGGCCGGAGGGAGTCCAGTTTGGGGACCACAGGATTTCATCTCTGCTTTTTGCGGATGATGTTGTCCTGTTGGCTTCTTCAGATCAGGACCTTCAGCGTGCATTGGGACGGTTTGCCGCCGAGTGTGAAGTGGCGGGGATGAGAATCAGCACCTCCAAATCCGAGGCCATGGTTCTCAGTCGGAAAAGGGTGGCTTGTCCCCTTCAGGTTGGTGGAGAGCTCCTGGCCCAAGTGGAGGAGTTTAAGTATCTTGGGGTCTTGTTCACGAGTGAGGGAAGGACGGAGCGGGAGATTGACAGGCGGATCGGTGCATCCTCCGCAGTGATGCGGTCGATGTACCGGTCTGTCGTGGTGAAGAAGGAGCTGAGCTGCAAGGCAAAGCTCTCTATTTACCAGTCGATCTACGTTCCTACTCTCACCTATGGTCATGAGCTTTGGGTCATGACCGAAAGGACAAGATCCCGGATACAGGCGGCCGAAATGAGTTTCCTCCGCAGGGTGGCTGGGCGCTCCCTTAGAGATAGGGTGAGGAGCTCGGTCACTCGGGAGGAGCTCAGAGTAGAGCCGCTGCTCCTCCACATCGAGAGGAGTCAGCTGAGGTGGCTCGGGCATCTGTCCCGGATGCCTCCTGGATGCCTCCCTGGGGAGGTGTTCCGGGCATGTCCAACCGGGAGGAGGCCCCGGGGAAGACCTAGGTCACGCTGGAGGGACTATGTCTCTCGGCTGGCCTGGGAACGCCTCGGTATTCCCCCGGAAGAGCTGGAGGAAGTGTCGGGGGAGAGGGAAGTCTGGGCGTCTCTGCTTAGACTGCTGCCCCCGCGACCCGGCCCCGGATAAGCGGTAGAAAATGGATGGATGGATGGATGGCCGTTGTTCTTTATTTTCAAAACTAGTATTTCTCTGTAACAATAAATATTAAATGTTTTTTAAATAAATACTCCTTAAGTATTATTTATGTGGGGGGATAATGTACAGCAAGCAGGGGTGATTCTAGACCTGCAGCTGCAGCTCCCTGTCGGGATTCATTGCTTAATGAACTGGCCCACTGCCACATTTTACTGATAACTTCTAGTGGGAATACATTTGCTACATGTTTAACTTTAGGAACCAACCTCCCCAAAATCAGCAGTCGAGTCTTCATCATGTTGATGGCCTGGTTGCTCTGATCTTCCTGAGCTCCACTGGCCTGTTAGTTGTGAGAGGAGACAGTCAAACTCACTGGCCCACTGCTACATTTTGGAGCTGCAGCAACTACTCAATTAGTCGATCGAATAAAATTATAATCTGCAACTATTTGCCGATTTATTGTTTCAGTGACGTTTTAAGAAAAAAATTAATAAACATTTGCTTCTCAAACATGACCATTTGCCCAATTTTTGTGTCTTACAGGAGAATCAAACTGATTAGGCAATTACTTTCCAACAGTTCATCTCCAGTGCTAGTTCTCAGCAGCTTGTCCTACAGGTAGAATAACCAATTTACCAACAACTCCATCACCAAATTTTCATTACAGTATGTAGTTTTAAAGCGCATGTATGATTCGTCCTGATAAATATGGGCACTAATCCAAAGGATGGAAATGACTAAAACTATTTAAGTTCTGCACTTGGTTAGAATTTTAAGTCTCTCTTTTCAAAATATGAGACAGAAATATACTTTTTAATGGACTACATTTCTCAGCTGTATTTTCTGGTTATTTTTTTCATCCAGAGTTTGCATTTAAGCTATAGAAAGCCAAGGTCTCGACATCATCTGGGCTACGGATCATCCTGACAATGACAATTAAGCCTAACACTTTGTTATTTATTATTATTTATATTATCTGACTTTATTATTTCACTTTAACATGTTTACATTTACTTAAGTAAAACTGGAGTTCACAATGTTAAAGATGCACTTTTATTTTAGTAAAAAGTTTAAGAAATGTTTGCATTGTGAATTGGATCGCTCTTAATCTTAGAGATTTATTATTGTATCTAACGCCGCATATCCTCTCAGCTCTGTGAACTTTTACCCCTTTGTTGCACTTTGTTTTGGTTATCGAGCCCATAACATTACTGCTTCAGTTTGTTTGAGTGTACCATTTAGAAGCGATCCAAGAGACTCCATCCCCTTCCTCAGACGCTTGGCTGCCTCTGATTCTTTCTTGAGGGTCATGTTCTCCTCCTCCTTTTCTTTGTGCTGGGTGCCTTAATAAAATAAAATAGAAAGTTCCTTAAAAAGCGTTTTTATGGATTAGGGCTATTAAATGTTAAAATGATTGAATGTTGCCAAGATCTTTACCTGTTGATTTTCTGTGTTTTGTTTTTCAGTTTGTGTTGAGACAAGGCCAGTGCTTGGTTCAGCCTTGGGGAACACTGCAACTCAAACGGGCTGTTGAGGAATGGGAGTTACCCAGCGTGACCGCAAATGTTTGGTTGGAGAGGTATGAGCTCAGTCAACCGAGAGCAGAGCACTTGATTTCTACCCAAGTGTCTATGTAGCAGTATACCGTGATCGACAGTATCAAAGGTGGCACTTAAATCTAAAAGAACTAGTATTGAGCAGTCACCTCTGCCTGCTGTTAGTAATAGGTCATTAGTAACTTTAAGAAGTGCTGTCTCGGTACTGTGAAGTGCTCTAAAACCAGACTGGAAATAGTTAAAAAAACTATTATTGTATATAAAAGATATTATTTGAGATGCAATTACTTTCTCGAGAACCTTAGATAAAAAGGACAATTTGGAGATTGTTCTATTTACTTAAGGACAGAAGCTCTAAATTGGGTTTCTTTAACAAGGGGTGCAAAATGGCATGCTAAAAACATTCTGTAAAAGAACCAGAAGTCAGCGAACTGTTATAAATCGTCAGAAATTTCGTCTTTGAGCAGCTTAGTGGGGATGATATCTAAGGCACAAGAGGAGGAATTCATATGGGATTATATTATCTGTAACAGTGAAATTGTAATGGGCTGAACCTGGCTGAGGGAGCCAAAATTGACATGGGGAATGGAGAGAATGTAGGGGTCAGGCTGAATTTAGGACCGCATATTAACCACCTTATTCACAAAATGAGCAAGACATTTTTCGGAAATCTCGACATTAGCTTCAGGAAAGGGGATGGTGGGATTACAAATAACAGAGTCAATTACCTTAAAAAGAACTTTAGGAATGTGGTTGTTTTTTTATATAAGTTCAGAAAAATAAGCCGATCTCGCATCCTTGACAGCCTTCTGATAGATTGACATTTGATTTTCGAGGGCGTTATGTGTTATTTTGGACTTGTTGTTCTTCCATTGACGTTAAAATTTTTTACAAAGTCTCAAGTGTGATCGTTCAGCGTTCAGGGGATTGTATTTGATTTTGGTTTTCTATTTTTAAGTGGTGCAATCTGGTCGAGAATGGAAATGAACCTACCAATGCGTCCGAATTTAGAGAAGATGTGATAGAATTAGAGGATAATTAATTAAAAGCATCACAGAATTTATCTGTAGAGCCATCATTAAGAAAACGAGAGCATGTAGTAGGGTAGGGAATCTAAGTAGGGAGCTGTATTGGAACTTTAAAAGCAACCCCTTTATGGTCAGTTAGGGGAATATGCACGTAATGAACACATTCAAGAGAGATACCAGATCTAAGGTGTGGCCTTTAGAAACAGATTGAATGAGGTTAAAATAGTCTGAAATGATGTAAGAATTGAGTAGTTTGGGGATGAGAAGCACAACATACATGAATATTAAAATCACCAAGAATAAGTACTCGGTCATATTTAGGTATGACAATTGATAAAAGCTCTGAAAACTCAGAAATAAAATTAACTGATTTAGGGGCCCAGTCCGGCCCGCGTTCACTGGGAGGCGGCTGATATCTGATATGCTGCCCCCTATTTTTTGGAGTATGAATTCGACTGGTGGAGAGTAATCTTACTTCTCCTTTGCACCTTTTAAAGGGTTCTGCATGTAAAACTTCTTATTATATGTTTGAAACAAAATCAAATTATGATCCTTAGCTAATTCATTTATAAACACCCAATATGACAATATGACACCCAATGATCACTAATCATTGAAAGTATCTAGAAATATGGCATGAAAATGAGCAAATGTGCTGCTGTGCCTAATACCACTTGAAAATGTGTTATGACAGAGCTATTTACAGTCCAAAGACAGGAGCTGCTGTGTGATGGCATGAAGTTTGGGGGGGGGCTTACCTGAGGGTGTATAGGCCATTAATGTGAGATTGTGGGATACAATGTAGACACATCACTTGAAAATCTAAATGTAAATGGACTGTACTTGTATAGCGCCTTTCTAGTCGTCCGACTACTCAAAGCGCTTTCACACTACATATCACATTTACCCCAGACACACACATTCATACACTGATGGCAGGAGCTAAGCTACGCCAAAATCGGGATGAATTTGAACAAAAGTTTACAAAATGATTAAAACCTTAAATAAACTATGACAAAACAAAATCAGAGAATCAGAATGTTTTTCAGGAAACTGATAAGTTGTACTTATCTCAGAATGTCCTTTCAGTATGTGTGTGTGTGTTTACATACAGACCAACTACTCCCTGGGGATGTGTGTCATAGGAAAGGTCTTCTGGGTGGTTATCTGCTCAGTGTGCCCACTGGTGACACCCATGACATAGCAACAGAGCTTAGTCAATTCTTCAAGGTGTGGGTGGCACCGGACGACTGATACACAAAGTGTCATGCCTGTGTGTGTGTTTCATGTTCTTATATCCCAGTGGGGACTTTCACCTGAATGCACACGGACCCATGGGGACTTGTGTCACTGTGGGGACAAAAATTACATTTACATTTACATTTAGTCATTTAGCAGACGCTTTTATCCAAAGCGACTTACATATGAGGAAGCCAATGGAAGCAATATAACAACACAAGGTAACACAAAGCATAAGTGCATCAAAAAAACGAGTCTGATAATGCCCAGCACAGTATACAAAGCTAAGGATAGGAAGGGGTTTTTTTGTTGTTGTTTTTTAAGCGGTAAAAAAGGGAGAAGAAGTTAGTGATTGGCAGTTAGGTGTTGACGGAAGAGATGCGTTTTCAGGTGCTTTTTAAAGGTGGCTACAGAATCTGCTGATCCTGTAGGAGCAGGCAGATCATTCCACCAATGTGGAACGGATCCAGAGAAGGTCTGAGAGCGACTTTATTCCTTTTTGGGATGGTCCCACCAGACGTTGAGGTCCCCACGGGTGGAAACTAGTTTTTGAGGGTTAAGACTTGGTTTTAGGGTACACGTTACTATTAGGTTAGGGTCAGGGCTAGGCATTCAGTTGTCATGGTCAAGGTTAGGGTAACGTGCTAGGGAAGGCATTATGTCAATGACGGGGATGTCAATGTCCTCACGGGGATAGTGAAACAAACGCCTGTGTCTCTGTGTGAGGGCACGGGTAAATTAACCTCCGCTCTCCTTTCCTTTTATCCTCATCCAGGACATGGAAACACCTCCCTTTTCCTCTTCGGCTGGTGACAGCTCTCTCACAATCTCTGTAGTCCTTGGCCCATACCTTAACATCGTTGGCAACTGCCATGAAACTGACAGTGAAACTTTACTTTAGGTCAAAGGTTAGGAAAACACTGACCATGCTAGTGAGGTCCAACAGGGTCCGTGCTGTTGCTGATGGGGAGGGTCACGCAGACAGGAGTATTAACTGTAGAAACATTTCATCGAGTACAAAAGCTGCTCAGCTGGGCAGAAATAACCTCAGTGTTTGAGTTGAATCTCACCAAGTCAAAAAGGCAGTTTTCTTGTTAAAGAGGTTCAGTGGCAGCTCAGGAGGAAAAAGAGAAGCCAGCTAATATTAGGACGTGACAATAAGTTCATACAGTTTATTCAAGAAACATCTGTACCATCGACACCTGTCTCATACAGTAACTGTCTGCAAGCTACTGTTCTGTGGAGCGGTTAATACTAAAAGTGAATGGTGCAACCCAGCTAATAAGCTACAATAGCATCCCCCATTTTGGACTCTGCGGCTCTCAGACCCCTCAAAGTTCGGCACGGACGAGACGTCTTGCGCGAAAAACAGCGAATTCGCAGGTCAAAGTTTGCCAAAGTGGAACTTGACGCAATAAATGTGCATGGATTTACTTTGCGACTTTAACATTTGGCCATCAGCTGGGTGTTTATAGTCTTTCACAGGCGGCAGGAAAATAAGAAGGCCTTCACAGATCCGTCAAGGCGAAGCTGCTTTAACACGTTTAAACAGACGTATGGAGCGGTGTCGCAAATATTGAATTAAAGAGAAGACCGTGCTGAGGATGTTGTTAGTGGCACTGACACCAAACCTCGCCAAAAGTAACTGCATCACATGGTTTTACTGTTAGAACACAGCAAATGTGATGATTGGAAAGAACAGGCTTTGATTTAGGAGAAACAAAACAGCGTTTTGGCACGTCTTGAACGCTCCCCTGGCTAAACACAGTGTGGGCATTAAAGATAGCTATCAGAGAAAATATTTAGTGAGGCCGATCAGCATGGTTTGTGACGCCAAGCTGACTGCAGGCTAAGATTGCACAGAAGTGTGTCTCACTGTATTAGGTTGAACTGAACTGATATTTTGTTTCTACAGCGTGAACAAAGGATTCCCCTCCCTGTACGCCTCAGTCACATCCCCTCCACCCCATTCCATCCCACCACACCCCTTTCATGAGGGAAAACACGGAGGCATTGAAATAGCATTGAGCCTACCACCTCCGCGAATTCTGGGTAGTTCCTCACTGTGTCATAAATGTCTGTAATCACGGTGATGAGTCAGTTTTCAGGCCTCAAATATGGTTACAGCTGATACTCTTTTACATAATACTTTCCTTATGATTCCGTACTCTACTGCACTGAAACATGTGGTTCAACTCCCATTACATGCACTGTGTCACTCTGTGTCATTTTGGGAGGGAATCAATGGGATGTGATCACATTCCTTCAAATCTACTCAACCGAAATTCCAGCCGGAAACTCAGCAGCTCACTGAGAATGTAGGTGTATGCAATGTAGTTCTTGTCACGTTTCTGCACCTTGAGGCTGTAGGAAGTGTGTCCAGCCCTCTTGTTCTTACTTCCTCCTCAAATTCCAGTCACTTTCCCCCCCTGAGGAAAGTGGAAGGCAGCTCTCTTTCTCCTCTGCCAGCTCCACTAATCTGGAAGAAGACATTGAACAGTTTAAGTATGATGATTGATGCTTGACCATAAGTCAGACAATTGTTCCTCTACCTCTGCAGTTATTATTGTACCTTCAGGAAGTTCATCCGCCTTCCGAATCATGAGTCAGAGTCTCTCCTGGAAGGAGGGCTTTTCTTAGTTAAGGTTTCTATTTTAAGTTAAGTTAATTATTTAAGTACATTTGTTGCAGTGATGTGTTGATTAAGAAATATGATAACGTGTTGGAATATTAACATTCTTCACTTACAGCAAGTAAAACAATTGAAAATAAAACTGTTTTTGGGAACTCGGGGGCAACAGAACAAGTTGAAAACACAATATTGATACATTATCACCTTGTGATAGCGTTGATATGGCTGACGTGCCTGCAGACATTTGCTTATTTCAACCCGGTCTCATCAATCTGCGTAAAAAGAAACACGCCTGCGCTGCATTCGCCAAAGTTGGTGTGCAGGTGATATGCCAATCCTTCCCATTGACTTCTGTGGAGAGCACATGTGCCCAAAGGCCACACGTCGCCTTGAGCGGCCTCGATGTCACCATCAGTTTGGTTAGGCTCGGCTCAGGCACCAAAACTACTTGGGTAGTTTCAGGAAAAGATCACATTACGTACAGTGACATAACTTAAATACGTTACGCAAGTTAAAATATTTGACATTTCAACATTGACTTTTGGTTTCACACAGGATTCAAACAGCGGCCTCCTGGATGAAAGTCCCGTGTTTGTTTGCCCCAAACGTCCTCCCTACACTCAAGATAACAATCTGGTTTTTACTCATTGGAAATTAAATAGTTCGGTCCATGAAACATCGAAACAAAAAAAAGGTCATTGTGTTTTGTTTTAATTCTATGTTCATTCAAAACAATTCATTTAATATATGAAAAATACATGTTAGATAGTATGTCATAATGAAAGATTCTAATAAATATCACGGTATATAATAGAAAAATAATAAATAATTTTGAAATCTTAGCGTAATCCTCTGTTATAGAGTTCTCTGTTTTTAATTTAAACTATTAAAATATTGTGTTGTTAATAAAGTACAAACAAAAAAAACTTGCTGGCTGTCTCCTTATACATCCATGCTTTATACATCCACGGGCTGTTGTCAAGTAAAATGTTCACAGGTGTGGTACAAATCGGGCAGCTGGTCTCAGGGCTTTTTATAACTTCAATAAATTCCCTATTACATAATAGTGAACTATTTTGTTTCCAACAATTAAAAACCTTTTTTTTTTTATCTTGATTTGAAAGATTTAGTTTTATTATTTTGAACAGGCACATGCGGTAACCTTCAGGCCCTGAAAGTCCCCAACTACCTCCTTACGTGTCGCTCTTTATACTGCGTCACCTGACATTCGCGCGTGGCATGACGCGGCGTCTCTGCACAATAAAAGTCCAGCCTGGTATTGACTATACCTACGGTGGCCAACAAGGGCAAACACACTGCAACTTAAGAAAACACATGCAAATAGACAAAACGATACGCACGACACACGATGGATTTATTGATCATTTTACAAAACTGGGCTGTATAATGAGATTTTGTTAAGGGAAGTTACATACGTAAGTTATGTAACCTGTGTAAGTGAAGTCACGTGATTTACTTCGCGTGTTGTGTGTTTACGTCACGTGACTTATTGTGAGCTACTAACAGTCAGTCAGTCATTTTGTACCGCTTGTTCCCGTTGGGGGTCGCGGGTGACTGGAGCCTATCCCAGTGGCTTTGGGCCTTAGGCGGCGTACACCCTGGACAGCGGCCAACTCGTCGTAGGGCTGACACAGAGACAGACAACCATTCGAGCTACTAACATAACTTACTTATTTTAAACACAACCGTGAGCTTTTACTAAACCTAACCAAGTAGTTGTGGTGCCTAAACCTCACATTTCACGACGTTAGCCACAGTGTTTAATGTTACCATGACGACGAAGGTCCGCTACACCTGTTGCTGGTTTCTGGACACTCGCAGCATTATGCGCGAGAAATGGTGCGTAACTTTTCCTAAGATACCATATGACTGAACTGCTCTACTCTGCACATGCACAGATTGAAGAGAACGGGCTGGCTTCTTTACACATCCAGCAAACAAAGAGCAAGATCAGCAATTCCATTTGGAGTAATTTAGAGTTTTAATGCAGTATCTGGTCTGGGTGCTGCAAAATCTAACAAATATATATTGTAGAGGTTATTGTTATTATTGTTACTCTAGAATACAGGACTCTTTTGTTACTTTGTGTGCAAAAATCAAATTTTCCATCCTGGTTTCCCTAAAATTTCAATGTGATCTTGACTTTAAGCATTTACATTATTTGACCACTCAAAACTACCTTCCTGTTCCCAATAAAGCGGGCCTATTTTAATTGTCTCCATCCACTTTTCCCCCTCAATTATCCTGCCTTCAAGCTGAAAATATGAAGGTCAAGATATAAAGTTAAAACTGATGCTAAACGGGTTCATCCCCTAAACACTGATTCACCCATCTAGAGCAGGAGTTTCTGAACTTTTAAAATGTTAAGTAGGCCCAATTTAATGTCAAATGGTGACATTATACAGCATTTTACCATGAATTATTTTTGTCAGACTATGAATTATATCTTAAGGACATTCCGAAGAAAGAATAGTAAAGATTATACAGAGTTCTCTCTTCCCATCAGACTTTAACAGCACACAAAGCTAAATCGAGAGAGGGGAGGTTCACTCATGGGGGGAGCATTACTCGATTTTTTTTTTCATCCTCCTCTTATAAAAAGTTCATGTACCCGCGCGCGCGCATGTGTCTGTGCGCTCCGTGTGTGTGTGTGTGTGTGTGTGTGTGTGTGTTTTGATGGGCCATGGGTTTGGACAGCCTGAGGGTTGAGCAATCAGACCGGGGCTTAAACCACTGGCCAGGACGAAACTTCCTTCCTCTCCTGGTCCGACAAAAAAAAAACAAAAAAAACAATACAGTTGGAGGCTTTTATAAATGGGGACTATGTTCAGCTTTCAGTCGCTGTATCAGCTTCGGGTCGTCGAGCGCAGCAGTTTATACCACCGCCGGCAGCTTTTATAACATCGACATCATGATCCCGACGACAAATGCTCTGCTGATTTGTGTGGTTTTCCTCTGCGGGCTGGAGGACGCGGTCCGCGCTCAGCGGGGATATTGCACCGGGAATCACTGTTTTGCGCTTTTCCAGGAGCCCGCGGACTTTCCGACAGCACAGAAAGGCTGCAAAGACCGGGATGGAGAGTTGCTGCTCAGCGCGGAACACGCAGAGAAGATACTGCGCAGTCCACCCAGCGGGCTCGGCGGCAGTTACTGGCTGGCCAGCAGCGGCAGCACAACAGAGGAAGCTGCGGCGGGTCTCCAAAGCTGCTCCGCCATCTCCGGACTGAACTCCACGGTGTTGCGGAAGCAGTGCCGTGAAAACCTGGACGGATTTCTCTGCCAATATAGATTCAATGAGCCTTGCAGTGGCTTCAAGGCAGGCGAGGGCGCACGGGTGAAGTACACCGAGCCGTGGGGCTTCGCGGTGACCGATTTGGGAACGTTTCCGAGCGGAACCACCGCTGTAGCGGAAAAGGCTGGCGGGAAATATCCGGAATCCAAACATGTGTGTGCCTTTGGCGCCTGGATGCGAGCTCCCTGGCCGTGTGAGGTGCTGCAGGGTGGCTGTGGGCACAACTGCAATTCTACATCACACACCTGCACCTGTCCCGCAGGGCAGACTCTCCACCCCAACAACATCACCTGCACCACGGATCCGTGCGCAGAATGCGCGCACGAGTGCCAACAGGAGGGCGACAGCTACGCGTGCAAGTGCAGCAGAGGCTACAGGCTGGCGCAGGACGGGAAGCGCTGCGTGGATGTGAACGAGTGTGAAGAGGAGGACCCATGCACAGGTGAGGCTGAGGAGTGTGAGAACACCCAGGGAGGGTTCGAGTGCAGGTGCAAAGATGGCTTCCACGAGGAGGATGGAGTGTGCCTGGACGTTGAAATCTGTCTCAAGTGTGAGCACTTGCTGTGTGAGAAACCCAAGGGGTTTTATGAGTGTGGCTGCCGGAAGGGGTTCCGGGTGTCAGCCAAAGACCCCACCAAGTGTGAGCTGAACTGCACCGAGAGAGACTGTCCAGCCAAATGCATCCCCGAGCACGATGACAAACAGTGCTTCTGCCCAGAGGGATACATTCAAGACATAAAGAACAGCACCCCTTTTTGCACGGACATCAATGAATGTGAGATGGAGAAGCCGTGTGAGCACACGTGTGAAAATGTATTCGGCGGTTATAGATGCTTGTGCAATGAGGGGTTCAAGCTGCGGAATGAATACATGTGCGTCGAAGACGAGGAGGACGACGGATCAGGCTCAACTCTTCCATTCCCCACGCCGGCCAGCGCTGGCCCGCCCGCAGTGCCCTCCTACATCAAGACCGGCAGCGTCCTGGGTATCACCGCGTTCGCGTCGCTGTGTGCGGCGCTGCTGCTCCTCTTGATCCGAAACATGGTCAAACGCTGCGGCAGCTTCGAGCTTTCCTCCTTCAAACGCCCAGACATCGATATTTTCTACCTGCAGCAGGTGACCACAGAGACGTATAAGAGGTTGTCCGTCGACAAACAGTTCAAAAACGACTCGCAAATAGCTTAAATCACCCCGTTGAGGGAGTATGCTGATCTTTCGACCTTCTCCTCATGTCACATTGTACTGTTTGCTTCCCTCAGGAGAGGTAAACATTTACAGTGTGGGACCTTTTCACAGTTGTCCATATGCAGTGTTAATGGGAAACTGTCTATTTATGTTTTAAAGCTGCAATCAATCACATACTGTGAAGTCATAGTATACGTCATAGTATTGAATGCACATAAAATGAAGATATGGGACTTTAAAGGAAAACAGCTTAATGCTTTCTGAAAGTATAATAGATTTCTGTATGGAATTGTTATTCACATTCACATCCTCAAATTCAGTTAAATAGGTATCAATCTTTTGTTGCAGAAATGGGGGGGAAAAATATCAATTAGGCCCATTTTTGGAGTTATATATAACAAATAAAATGCTGTTGGGGGGAGGGGGGTGGGTTCTAATAGTAATGGTACCAAAAAGTTAGTATTGTTACTCAAACGTGTTGAAATAAATGTTGTCACTGTCGAGAAAGACACGATCCTCTCGTAAGAGAACCAGTTTTATTTTTGATTTCACTTTGTTGCACTGTATATTCACATCCTACCGCACAGTTAAGGTTATTTAACGTAAGAAGGAAAACAAAATGTACCTTGCTCTTTGCATGGCACTTTCATTGCTCATATCGCGAGTAATGCAACATTCCACATACTGGTTGTAACATACTGTTGTTTATGGCTACTTCAATTAAAGTAGTACTCTAATAACACTCAAGATAGTCGAAGTCTTTAGTCAAATGCGCATTATTTGATGGTGTTTTTGTGTGTTACATGGGCACAATGACTCGCTGCGACTGGTGTTCGCCAATATGTTACGTGGCTTATGACATTTGAGATAGATACACAGTATATCTAGTTTTGACACAGACCACTATTTGTTTTGGGATGTGTTGGTTGCAAAAGGGACAGTTTCCGATGCGTAATTCATGGCAGCGTGTATTCACGTTTACAGACCATTTTCGCATTCCTGGCATTGCAACGTGACAAATCTACATTCTGAAATGTCCAATGTGCAGTTTATGTGAAAACCTAAAGATGTTGGTGTTACCGGGTGCATACTTTGGAGATACAAGTCCACATTTGGTTCCATCTGAACATTGAATTATGACGCTGCAGGGCAACAATTCATTCTAAGACATCATTCTGTGTCCACTAACTGCAAATAGTCCTAAATAAAACAGCAGCAGTTCAGTTGGTTTATGTGAGATGTAATGGAATTACACGTTACCATATTCACTGATAATCCTGACGTGCTATACTGGCTGTGCATGGCTACTACTGACGGTGACATGAGGTGGAATGTCCTTGACTTTACTGTACAACTGACTGCTCTTGGAGCAATAGATGCTGTGCTGCACGCTTTGAGAGATCAACTAAACATGAATGTAAAACCGTGCTGCAATACGTATAGGAAAACACACATTTGCACCTTGCTGTGATATGCCCAGCCACTAGACAGTAGCCTATGTCTGTATAACAGGGGTGTTTTCTTGTCGTGAATGTCACTATTGAATGATAATTTAAAAGAATAAAAGTTGGAAATAAGGGTTGTATTGTTGTATTTTTTGTTTTCTATTTGAATGTCAAATATTTCAAGTATATAGCAAGTATTTGTTTTCTATTTTATTTTATCTTTCAAATCTTTTATTTAATCTTTAGGTGCATTGCGTTTTGATGCATCCCATGTAAGAAATCTATGTACATCTTAGTTTAAATGACTCTTGTGTTACCCCCTCAGCTGGCTCCTGTTAACTTTACACTCAACTGCATAGTCTGCGGTAAGGGCAACACTGGAATAAGCAGGATCACCAACATTATAGCGACAATGAGGACTTGGATAGGACACCACAGTGTGCATACAAGTCATAGAATTGGCGCCAATCCATATACTACACAATTAGGGAGTGGAGTCAATTTTGTATATCTGTGTCTCACTGCTGACCTCTTGTCTCAGATGAAAATCACATTTTAAGATTTCCATTGTCTTGCCCTCTTCCATATTCTGCCTTGCTTTGAGATTGCAATGACGGTCATTTTCAGAAATTGTCTAAAACAAGTGAAGATGTCTTGGAAAAGTGCAATTACGTCACTTAGTTGGTAGTCACAAATTTTAACCTCGCTTCAAGGAAAACTGGATTTAATGTCTGACCACAGGACCGAAGACTTGTTGAGACATTTTTGCTTAGCGTGAATTCAGGAGGGGCTACTGCAAATAGGGGGCGTTGGGCAGATTCTCCATTGCGTGCGCGCGGCCTCTGTGCGTACGTGCGTAAAAGCCGTGCGTAATCGGGGACGTGGTCCCCCCCTTGCCGAGGAGAAAACCTGTGAAGGCACTGTTGCCGGACTGCATGCTGATTAAGAGCAACTTCCTTCCTCCGCCGGGGCACTAACATGGATTTGGGGGGTTATAAATTCGAGCAAAAGACAATCTCAAACAAACAAGCATATAGACTGCTGGCACGCGCGAGAACTTAAACGGACACAATCGAGGTCTAAACATGAAGGATGTTATGGGACTCTTTGTCGTCGTGTTGACGTCCCTGATGGCAAGAGCCGGCGGGATAGAGCCGAATAGCGGATACTGCATCGGGAAGCAGTGTTTCACTATGGTCCAAGATCCCAGCGATTTCCCGACCGCGCAGAAACAATGCCGAGATCATGGTGGCCACTTAATGACAGTGCGCTCGTCTGTATCCCATGACATTCTTGTAATCTTGCTGGGGAACGTAACGCTGCGGTACTGGATCGGTTTGCATCTAACGACCGGCTGTCCAGACGCGGCTGCGGAGCTGAAAGGCTTCCAGTGGGTGACCGAGGACAGCGAAAGTGACTTCTTCAACTGGGCGCCGAGCTTTAACGGCAGCTGCTCTTCTCATCGCTGCGTCTCGGTGTCCAAGGATGACGAGTTTAAATGGATCCAGGAGCCGTGCGGCGAGCATGCGGCCGGGTTTCTCTGCGAGTTCAGCTTCAGTGACCCGTGCCAAGCACTTGCGGTGGCGCGGGGCGAGTCTGTCACCTACAGGACCCCCTTGGACTTCGGGGGCGAGGAAATGCTGTCTTTGCCCCCTGGAAGCACCGCTATCCGGACGCCAGCTGGCACTAAATACGTCTGCTCCTCTGAACGGTGGCAGCAGGCGCCCTGGGGCTGCCACATACAAAAAGGTGGCTGCGAGCACAAATGCGAAGAGGACCCCAACCATGTGCCCTCCTGCCGCTGCCCGCCGGGACAAACCGTCAACCCTGCAAATAAAGTCACCTGCGATGTGGTCACGGAAGGCCCGCAGCCCAGCGACTGCACGGGCCAGCGGCAATGTCCCGGGGAGAATGTCCTGTGCGTCAGCGCCGTCGGCGGGTTTCAGTGCGTTTGCAAGGATGGATACACGATGACCGGCGGCCAATGCGTCGACGTGGACGAGTGCGACGACGCTCCATGCGAGCACCTGTGTGACAACACCCCTGGCAGCTACACGTGCTTGTGTTATCCTGGATATAAAGAGGACCCGAAGTCGCCGAATAAGTGTAAACTCTACTGCGGGCAGGAGGAATGCGACGCAGAGTGCGACCCGAATGACAGGTTCCAGTGCTACTGCCCTGATGGCTATGTATCAGAGGAGCGGGACCATGGCACGGTGTGCATTGACATGGACGAGTGCTCTTCCTTTTTTTGTGACCAACACTGTCAAAACACATTCGGCAGCTATGTGTGCACATGCTCTCCAGGATATACACTAGTTGACCAAGACAAGTGCTCAAAAAACGAGATTGGTAAGGACACAAGCGAAGGGTTGGCCACGACTCCAAACATCCCCACAACAGCGCCCGTGGTGCCATACCCAGATCCAACAAGGCGACCCTCGGGGGTAACAGTGGGGGGGTTTGTGGGGATCATAGTGTGCACTGTCTTTTTCATTGTGTTGGTGGTTTTTCTGGCTCATCACGTCCTCAACGGCAGAGGGAAGATGGGGGGCGCCGGGGCGCTCAAAGCTCCGGAGGACGAAGCTCACGATTTAGGGCAAGTGACGAGTGACACATGCTGAGAAACAGCCTCAGAGCGACATCTAAAGCACGACATGTGGATGTACAGGTCAAGCCCCCGAAAAACGGATCCACAGAGACCGTTTTGGATAGGTTTGATGGGTGTAGATTTCACAGCAAAGAAAAATAAGGACAGGGAAGTGGTGAAGCCATAGCAGATAAGGTCACTATAAACTCACAAGACAACATCATATTATACAAATATTAAAGTTTTCTTTCAAGGAAGGATAACCACTGCCTTGGAAGACTGCTTTTATCTACTATTCAGCCCACATACAACAGATGCAATGTAGTAAAAAATGACAAAGAACTTTTTGGGTTTTTTTAAAGTTTGTGCTGGAACATTATTAAATTATGAAATGGGAAAGAAGAACATGGCTGGGTTTTTTTGTTTTGTTTTTTTCTGCTCTCTCTCTCTCTCTCTCTCTCTGCCATTCTGCCTCTGACACGGGCTGACTGCCCCGCCATGTGGAAATCTGAGTGAAGTACAGCAGCAGTAGTAGCAGTAGTATCAGCAGCAGTAGTATTTGTAGTAGTAGCAGTAGTATTAGCAGCAGTAGTACTTGTAGTAGTAGCAGTAGTATCAGCAGCAGTAGTACTTGTAGTAGTAGCAGTAGTAGCAGCAGCAGTAGTAGCAGCAGTATCAGCAGCAGTAGTATTTGTAGTAGTAGCAGTAGTATCAGCAGCAGTAGTACTTGTAGTAGTAGCAGTATCAGCAGCAGTAGTAGCAGCAGTATCAGCAGCAGTAGTAGCAGCAGTATCAGCAGCAGTAGTATTTGTAGTAGTAGCAGTAGTATCAGCAGCAGTAGTACTTGTAGTAGTAGCAGTATCAGCAGCAGTAGTAGCAGTAGTATCAGCAGCAGTAGTATCAGCAGTATCAGCAGCAGTAGTAGCAGTAGTATCAGCAGCAGTAGTACTTGTAGTAGTAGCAGTATCAGCAGCAGCAGCAGTAGTAGTTGTAGTAGTAGTAGTATCAGCAGTAGTAGCAGTAGTAGTAGTATCAGCATAAAGGGAAATTAAGTTTTGATATCAAGGATATGGAATAAATGCTCAAAAGGCTTTCCGTACAGTAGTAGTTGTAGTAGCAGCCTACTAGCTATGAGTGGTGAAGAGTTAAAAGTTAAAGGCTGGTAGGCTAGATGGTGCCAAAGATGAAACAGCCCATAATATGAGGACCCAACGCGACAACCGGAGTGATACAGTGAGGAAAGTCGCCTTCGAAAGAGGAAGAAGGTAGTTGGTCATTTAGGAAATTGCAACATGCCCCTGTGTTGGAAGAACATGACGTTTATTAAGAGCAGACATTCGTGAACAGTGAGCGTGGACAGCGGCTCTGCGGTGAGGAGGCTCCGACTCTGCCCACAGTCTGCGCAACACCTACACAGGTAAGAGCGGCCCCAGTAGCACTGGGAACTGTTTGTGGCCAGGAACACTCATGGCTGACTCGCTTCAGTCAAACGGTTTCCGGAAAAAGATTTTTACGGGAGTTGCTTTCTGGGGGGGGCGGAGACGCTGCCGTGCCCTGACACTTTGACAGCAGCTGCGCACACGCCCCTTGGATCGGGGTGTGGGTTTCACAGTCGATCTGGCAACTTGGGTGCCGCAGTTTGGATCCGTGGAACGCGCAGGCCTATTCATAGTAAAGTCCGAGGGCCGTGCAAAACACGGGAGTTTCAGCAAAACAGAGGCCGGGAGGGGTGGCCTTGGATGTACGGTAGCACCCCGTGGTATGCGGGGTTGTGGGTAGGTAGCCGTGCTGTTTAGCGCCGCGCCAGGTCGTTTCTCCCGCAGAGCAGCAGCCCGCCTGTTCTGCTCCCCTGCGCTCCTCCAATCACCGCAAAGAGCTGCTCTTTATAAGAACCGCAATTCATCGCGTAAAGCGTTTATGTGTTTCCGCGGGGCGTCGCTTCTTCTGCAACGAGGAAGCTAAAGGGGCGATGATCGCCCACACACACAACCTGGTACATCGATACTTGTGAGGACTTTCATTGACACAATGCATTCCTCAGCCCCTTACCCTAACCATCACAACTAAGTGCCTAAACCTAACCTAATTCTAATTCTAAGCCTAAAACCAAGTGTTAACCCTCAAACAGCCCTTTGAAGATCTGTTGAAAAGTGAGGGGCGACCTAAATGTCCTCACTTTCCAAAAATGTCCTCACTCCCAAGGTCTAAAACGCAAACTGGTCCTCACGAAGATGGCCGTACAAGAGCGCGCGCGCACACGCACACACACACACACGCACACACACACAGGCAGGGTCTCTGGAATTGTAATTGTTAAAGGAGTACTCCAGCAGTTTTACCATTTCATAAAGTTGGGGGGGTTAAACAAAGAAATCAACGCGGATGCAGCAGGAGCTGAGGCATCTTACCTTTTAGCTCCTAGTAGGAGTCACACACCAACAATCGTGGATCCTACATCTCCCATGGTGCAACTTCATAGTATCTATCCAAGGCAATTTGGTCAGACTTTAGAAAGCTCTTCCAGAGCCACAGAAGACATCATAAAACTGTTTTCACAGGCTGCGTAGTACTCCTCATGACGTGTAAACTGAACTTCATGTGTAAAATCAGTGGTGTGCTCCGTTTCAATATAGGAAAATTAATCATTTAACAGCCTTAAAGTGTTTGTAGACTGGTATATATAAAGCCTAAATCAATTTGCAGGCACAAACTCTAATTACTTAATAATATCTAGTATCACATGTGCAGAAGCAGTAATAATCGCTACAATAGGATACATTCTAGTTCTTAGTTCAAGGCAAACATGTCATCTGTTTGAGTGCAGCTTTATTATCAAAGCTAATATCAGGCATGAATGGCTGTGTACTGAGCAGTGTGACACCGACGCCGCACCAGTGAACCTTGATCCAGTCAAAGCAAACAGTCTGACACAGTTTCCGTACTAAATGCTTACATACCTACCTGTCCTCAATAATAGCTGTACTGCTGAGCCAATGCAACAACATCGCATCCTTTAAGCTGTGCTAATTTTTCCCTTTGTCTTTGGACGTCTTGTTAGGGCGAGGACAGTATGTGGACACCCGCTCTTCAGTTGGTTTTCACCGGCTTATGCTTACAGGTATGTGTATGACATTGAGCTCAAAAATTATCAGTTGTACTCTGTTTTTCCCCAAACTGAACAGTTAGAAGAGAGTAACCAGAAATGAAGTTTAAAAAAAATCTAAAGCTAACCTGAGTATTACCAGTGTATTATATTTTTTGCTTTTTGCTTAGTACTTCCATTCTTGTGTGCACAGACGTGATAGTGGGCTGCTGTTACAAAAAGTTTACAAGTATTTCTGATTCTGAGATTCAGATTCTTGCCTGACAAGAATTAAAGAAATAGTTCGATATTTGGGGAAATATGCTTTTTCAAATTTAAAATATGCTCATTCAGTTTCTTGCCGAGACAGATGAGAAGATAAATACCACTTGCCTATCTGTTTGCCCAATATGAAGTTACCCCCAGCAGCCAGTTAGCGTAGCTTAGCACAAATACTAAAAATAGGGGGAAACAGCTAGCCTTGCTCTATATGACGGTAACAAAATCTGCCAACCGGCACCACCGAAGCTCACTAATAAACATGTTATATCTCGTAAACTTGGGTTTTTGCACACATTTAATTAAATTCGAGTCTTTATGCTAAACTAAGCTAGCCAGCTGCTAGCTCCAGCGCCACATTAACCATACAGGCATTAGAGTGGTATCAGTCTTCTCATCAAACTCTCAGCAAGACAGCGAATAAGCATATTTCCAAAAATGTCAAACTAATCCTTTAACTGTTGAATTTAGTTATTTTTCAATGTGCAGAAATAATGTAACCTTCCTATCGGCAGGTACCCACATGCTACCCATCATGCACTTTGTACGGGCTTGTAGCTCATTGTGACTTCCAGCAAAATTACTGGGTTCCTGCTCTGCCTCCCAACATCACCCACCTCTACCTGGGTGTAAACTACATCAGTGAGATCAACAGCACCTCGCTCAGAGACTATCAACAGCTGCAACAATTAGATCTTGGAATGCAGAAAGTGCCGATCGTCATAAGAAACAACGCCTTCCTCATGCAGAGAAAATTGACTAAATTGGTCCTAGGCCAAAATATAGGCCTTCAGCTCGAGCCAAGGGCATTTGCAGGACTGTTCAATTTACAACAGCTCTCTTTGGATTATTGCAGTTTGACAGACTCCATACTGGCAGGAAGCTATCTGCAGCCGCTTTTGTCCTTAGAAACGCTTGATCTCTTTGGAAACAAAATAGCGAGACTTCGACCTGGACTGTTCTTTACAAAACTCACAAGGTTCACGCAGCTAAACCTCAAATTAAACCAGATAGAAAGATTATGTGAAGAGGATCTTGTTGGTTTCCAGGGGAAGAAATTCACACTCCTGAATTTGCACTCCAATCACCTTTACAGAATGTATAGTGACAATTTTGACTGGATAAGTTGCGGGAACCCTTTCAGAGGGATGACCTTTAATATCCTTGACTTATCCAGCAATGGGTTCACCTTGAACACATCAAGACAATTTTTCAAAGCAATAAAGGACACTCCAATTGCTCATCTTATATTCTCTGGACACGTGGGCAAAGGCTTTTCACATGACAATCTCCCCGATCCAGATGAAAGCACATTCGAAGGTCTCATTAACAGTGCAGTTAACATATTAGATCTTTCTAATAGTTATATATTTGCTTTGCAGAGGGCTGTTTTAAGTCCTCTAAAAGATGCGATAATTATTGACATTTCCAAAAACAAAATCAATCAGATAAACAGAAATGCCTTCAATGGTCTTCAAGGACATTTACGAATGCTCAACCTGTCATCCAACCTCCTAGGAGAAATATATTCTCATACATTCACCAATCTGACAGACCTTAGGGTGTTGGATTTGTCTTACAACCACATTGGTAAATTGGGATACAAAGCATTCAGTGGTCTTCTCAAATTACGAGCGTTATATCTGACAGGAAACTCACTTCGAGAACTGGATTCTCCTGAGTCATTACCAAACTTAGAGTTTCTTCTCTTGGGTGACAATAAGCTGAAATCACTAAGCAGTATCATTGACTTTGGCATGAATAGTTTCCATGTGGACGTTGCAGACAACCGATTAACGAACTTGGAGGATGTTTATGTCATTTTATCTAATTTCAATCATCTCCAGAATTTCTTCTATGGTGGCAACTTCATCAAATGGTGCACACTAAGTCTGAATGTTAAAATACCTCATAATAATAGTTTGCAAGTGCTGGATCTTCATGACAGTTCCCTGCAGATTATTTGGGCGCAGGGGAAGTGCCTCGACCTGTTTGATCATCTACAGAATCTGCTTGGTCTAAATTTAAGCTTAAACTCCCTCGCAACTCTCCCACAGGGGATTTTCAGCAGTCTCAGCTCGATCATAGAGATCGACCTCTCGTCTAATGCCTTAATCTATCTTCAGCCAGAGGTCTTTCCAGTCAGCCTGAAAAGACTAGACCTCTCAAAGAACTTTCTGGCGTTCCCGGACCCTACAACTTTTCAATCTCTCAGCTCCTTCACCATGGCGGAAAATCGGTTCCACTGTGATTGCAATCTGGAGAGCTTCTTGGAGTGGCTGAACGAGACGAATGTAACCTTCCTGAGCCCAATTGAGGAGTACAGATGTGGGTTTCCAGCAGCTCTCCATAACCTTCCTCTGTTGGACTACGCCGCAATCGTTAAACCGTGTAACGAAGACGACGAAAAGGCCGTCCAAGAGCTTAAGTTTGCTGTCTTCATCTTCTCTGCCCTCCTCATCATCACTGGCATCCTCAGCGGGATTGTTTACGCCCGTCTCCGTGGGCACATGTTCATCATCTACAAAACGATTGTTGGTAGGGTTCTCGAGGGCCCAAAACCGACACATTCTGTGGACGAGGTGCAGTACGATGCCTTTCTCTGCTTTAGCGACAGTGACTACGGCTGGGTGGAGGCTGCTTTGCTGAAGAAGCTGGATAACCAGTTTTCAGAGGAGAACATGTTCCGCTGTTGTTTCGAGGCCAGAGACTTCCTGCCAGGTGAGGATCACCTTTCCAACATCAGAGATGCCATCTGGGGCAGCAGGAAGACTGTGTGCATCGTCTCCAAGCAATTCCTTAAAGGTACAGGTTTTTTTGCTTCTGATCTGTACTAACAGTTGGAAGGTTACACTATGTCTAATATTACTAATATTTTTTTCCCTTTCTTTGAAGGAATAGTTTGACATTTTGAGAAATACACTAATTCCCTTTCTTGCAGAGTTAGATGAGAAGATCGATACCACTCTCTCACATGTTGGTTATTGGGTAACTTAGCACTTCATGTTAAGTTAATCTTGTTTTTGCTGACCTCCAGTGGTTTAACTTCTCAGCTTGCTGCAGTGATCTACAAGTGTACTCACAGTTGGGTGTGGTTACAGGTACAACAAAGCATACATTAACCGAGGCTATTCTGTCTTGAAGGTTTCACCCAGAGAGTGCCGCAGAACACTGATTTACAGCCTGGTGTTAAATTACTTTTTAGACATGAAGCAGCCACTGGTTATCTTAGCTTAGCATAAAGACTGGAAACAAGGGAATACAGCTAACCCAGCTCTGTCAAAGGTAAAAAAATAAATCTGCCTGCCAGCATCTCCGAGTGTGTAAGGACGTGCAGTGATTTGTGAGTCTTGCCATCTCTGTGACATTGTCAAGCAACCAGCAGAGAATCCAGGAAATAGTCTGGCACACAACCCCCTGTAAAACCACACCTTGTTGCTTTTACACTTCAAAGTAAATATAATGTTACTGATATAGCGTGTTGATTAGTGAGCTTTAGAGGTACTGGTAGGCATACTTTATTTTACCTCTGGACAGAGCCAGGCTAGCAGTTTTCTCGTTTCCAGTCTTTATGCAAAGCTAACCGTCTGCGTAGCTTGACATTTAATGACCAGATATGAGGGCTGTATTGTTCTTGTCATCTAACTCTCAGCAAGAAAGTGAATCAACTATTGATTAATGAACAATTCCTTAAAAAAAAAAACAAGACCCTTACTGCACTCGTTAGTTTCCGAAAGAAAGGGTGCAAGCTAGCACTATGGCCATAATAAGTCCATCTTTCTTTTTACTCTTTTCTGAATGTCAAAATTAATTACCAAATCTTCTTCTTTTCCTTTCGGCTGTTCCCTTTCAGGGGTCGCCACAGCGAATCATGCGCCTCCATCTAACCCTGTCCTCTGCATCCTCTTCACTCACACCAATTAACTTCATGTCCTCTCTCACTACATCCATAAATCTCCTCTTTGGTCTTCCTCTAGACCTCCTGCCTGGCAGCTCCAACCTCAGCATCCTTCTACCAATATATTCAAAGTCTCTCCTTTGAACGTGTCCAAACCACCTCAGTCTGGCCTCTCTGGCTTTATCTCCGAGACATCTAACATGAGCTGTCCCTCTGATGTACTCGTTCCTGATCCTGTCCATCCTCGTCACTCCCAAAGAGAACCTCAACATCTTAAGCTCTGCCACCTCCAGCTCTGCCTCTTGTCTTTTCTTCAGTGCCACTGTCTCTAAGCTGTACAACATCGCTGGTCTCACCACCGTCTTGAACACCTTTCCTTTCATTCTTGCTGATACTCTTTTATCACACAACACACCTGACACTTTTCTCCACCCGTTCCAACCTGCTTGCACTCGCCTCTTCACCTCTTTTCCACAGTCTCCATTGCTCTGAACAGTTGACCCTAAGTACTTAAAGTCCTGCACCTTCTTCACCTCTGCTCCCTGTAACCTCACCGTTCCACCTGGGTCCCTCTCATTGACACACATGTATTCTGTCTTACTGCGGCTAAGCTTCATTCCTCTGTTTTCCAGAGCAGACCTCCATCTCTCTAGATTCTCCTCCACCTGCTCCCTGCTCTCACTACAAATCACAATGTCATCCGCAAACATCATAGTCCATGGAGATTCCTGTCTAAGCTCATCTGTCAGCCTGTCCATCACCAGAGCAAACAAGAAGGGGCTCAGAGCCGATCCTTGATGCAGACCCACCTCCACCTTGAACTCCTCTGTCACACCTACAGCACACCTCACCACGGTCTTACAGCTCTCATACATGTCCTGCACCACTCTAACATACTTCTCTGCCACTCCAGACTTCCTCATACAATACCACAGCTCCTCTCTCGGCACCCTGTCATACGCTTTCTCTAAATCTACAAAGACACAATGCAACTCCTTATGACCTTCTCTGTACTTCTCCATCAGCATCCTCAAAGCAAATACTGCATCTGTTGTGCTCTTTCTAGGCATGAAACCATATTGCTGCTCACAAATGCTCACCTCTGCCCTTAGCCTAGCTTCCACTACTCTTTCCCACAACTTCATTGTATGGCTCATCAGCTTTATTCCTCTGTAGTTGCCACAGCTCTGCACATCTCCCTTGTTCTTGAAAATTGGCACCAGTACACTTCTCCTCCATTCCTCGGGCATCATCTCACTCTCCAAGATCTTGTTAAACAAACTAGTCAGAAACTCAACTGCCACCTCTCCTAGACACTTCCATACCTCCACAGGTATGTCATCAGGACCAACTGCCTTTCCACTCTTCATCCTCTTCAACATCCTCCTCACTTCACTCTTGCTAATCTTTGCTACTTCCTGCTCCACACCAGTCACCTGTTCTACTCTTCGTTCCCTTTCATTTTCCTCATTCATCAACTCTTTAAAGTACTCCTTCCATCTTCCCATCACACTCCTGGCACCTGTCAATACATTTCCATCCTTATCTTTAATCACCCTAACCTGCTGCACATCCTTCCCATCTCTATCTCTTTGTCTGGCCAACCTGTACAAATCCACCTCTCCCTCTTTAGTGTCCAACCTAGCATACAAGTCCTCATATGCTCTTTGTTTGGCCTTGGCCACCTCTACCTTCACCTTACGCTGCATCTCCCTGTACTCCTGTCTACTCTCTTCAGTCCTCTCAGTGTCCCACTTCTTCTTTGCTAACCTCTTTCTCTGTATACACTCCTGAACTTCCTGGTTCCACCACCAAGTCTCCTTGTCCACTTTCCTCTTTCCAGATGACACACCGAGTACCCTCCTACCTGTCTCCCTGATCACATTAGCTGTAGTGGTCCAGTCATCTGGGAGCACTTCCTGACCACCCAGAGTCTGTCTCAGCTCCTCCCTGAAAACTAAACAACATTCTTCCTTTTTCAACTTCCACCACTTCGTCCTCTGCTCTGCCTTTGTCCTCTTCATCTTCCTCACCACCAGAGTCATTTTACATAATAGTATCCTGTGTTGTCTGGCTACACTCTCCCCTACCACTACTTTACAGTCACTGGTCTCTTTCAGATTACAACGTCTACACAAGATGTAGTCCACCTGAGTGTTTCTCCCTCCAGTCTTATAGGTCACCCTATGTTCCTGCCTCTTCTGGAAGAAAGTGTTCACTACAGCCATTTCCATCCTCTTTGCAAAGTCTACCACCAACTGTCCTTCTGCGTTCCTGTCCTGAAGACCAAACCTGCCCATCACATTCTCATCACCTCTGTTCCCTTCACCTACATGCCCGTTGAAATCTGCACCAATCACCACTCTCTCACCTCTGGGGATGCTCTGCATCACTTCATCTAACTCACTCCAGAATTTCTCCTTCTCTTCTAACTCACATCCTACCTGTGGGGCATAACCACTCACAAAATTGAACATCACCCCTTCAATTTCCAGCTTCAGGCTCATCAACCTGTCTGACACTCTTTTCACCTCTAGAACATTCCTCACAAACTCCTCTTTCAGGATAACCCCTACTCCGTTTCTCTTCCTATCCGACCCATGGTAGAACAACTTGAACCCTGCTCCTAAGCTTCTAGCCTTGCTACCTTTCCACCTGGTCTCCTGGACACACAGTATGTCCACCTTCCTTCTCTGCATCATGTCAATCAACTCTCTAGCCTTCCCTGTCATAGTCCCAACGTTCAAAGTCCCTACTGTCAGTCCTACATTCTTAGCTTTCCTCTTCTCTCTCTGCCTACGAACACACCTTCCTCCTCTCCTTCTTTGTCTTCGACCAACAGTAATCCAATTTCCACCGGTACCCTGTAGGTCAACAGCACCGGTGGCGGTCGTTGTTAACCCGGGCCCCGACCGATCCGGTATGGAAGTCATTGTCATGATTCGCATTTTTAGTTTGGCATGTGTTTTACGTCGGATGCCCTTCCTGACACAACCCTCTGCATTTATCCAGACTTGGGACTGGCACATGAAGACACTGGCTTGTGCCCCCCTGCGGTTGCATTGCCCCCCTGCGGTTGCATTGTCAAAATTAATTACCAAATGAAAAAGGTAAAAGAAACTGACTGGGTCTTGCCTCTTTCTAGATGGTTGGTGCTTGGAGGCGTTCACTTTGGCCCAGGGCCGGATGTTGGAGGAGCTGACAAATGTCCTGATTATGTTGGTGGTAGGGAAGGTGTGTACAAGGCTGCTTAGTTACATTTTTTTTACACCCATTCTTGGGTTGCTAAAAGTCACATCTGGATAGATATTTACTTAAAACCTTGCAACAACTGTCCATCTGCTACTGGCTCCTCTTTGGTGCCAAGTAAGTGACTCTCTGTAGAGAACAAGTAGCACCAAAGATCAGTGGATAATGGGCAAGTCAGTACCCACTTTTCACCAGTAGACGTCAGGCTTCATACAGATTAAATTGACATTGCTTTACATAAGGCCAAAAAATGGTGCTGTGCAATTTCACTGAATTAAAATAGTTCTTGAAATTCACAACTAACACATATTTCCATTCTAATACAATGCAACTCAAGGTGGCTCACTACCAGCTGATGAAGTGCAACGCAGTCCGAGCTTTTGCCCAGAGGAGAGAGTACCTAATCTGGCCAGAGGACCCTCAGGACCTGGAGTGGTTTTTTGAGCGGCTCGTTTCACAGATACTCAAAGACACTAAGGTGAAAAGGTTGGCAGATGACAAACCTGAGCCTGCACAGCCTGACATTCAACCTCAGAATGAGGACGGTGTCCAGCTTGAAAACATCCGAGCCATTGCCATGTGAACGCTGACTGTATGTTAATGAAAACCTACATTCCCCAATATATCCTGTTGATACCAAGATCCACCCCAGTGAAGTGTCAACAGTAAGCTAGTACTCAGACTCCTTAGCAAGATGAGGAAGGATGTCTCCCTTAAAAATGCCATTCGGATTTACCTTTGTTTAAGGCGACAAAGGAAAATGGGTTTTACCAACATTCAGAGGAAGTAAAAGCAAAAAAAGTCTTTCATACTTGAGTTCTACAGAACTAGATGTAGAACCTGCCAGAACCTGCTGATTCTGCTCGACTGAAGACAGTCCTGAACAGGTTTGTGTTTAAATATCTTTGTATGTTTAGGTCTTTAGTGGCACAGTATTAAAATCAGTTTATAATTCCGTTTCCTATTTTGTCTTTTGTCATTGTTAGCGTTATAGCACTCCATGACCCAATGACATGCACAGCACAAAGAAATTATTGTTATTATGTTATTGGAATTAATCAAATGTAACATTAACTGAGTGTAATTTGATTAATCAGGTGTAATAACAATGTTTGGTAAGCATTTGCTAGTCAACTGTTCTCACTAATATCAAATGTTGGTGCAAACACAGCATTGTTCACACTAATAGCTTGCAGGGTGAAGCAAATCTCCAGCACAATGGTTTTTATTAATTAACTGAAGAAGCCTTTGAAAAATAAAGGTTCATCTTTTAGCTGGTTCATCCTCGAGGAGTGCTGAGTCTTCAAGTTAATCGATAAGATGAAAGAGTGTATTTTGTATGGTTTGAGTTGTGTAAATAATTTCTAAATATATACTGTATGGTATGATGGGGCGGCCGTGGCTTGGTGGCAGAGCGGTCGCCTGCCAATCGGAAGGTCGGCGGTTCGATCCCCCAGCCGTGCGTCGAAGCATCCTTGAGGAAGATACTGAACCCCACAATGCTCCCGAAGCTGCGCCTTCGGTTTGTGAATGTTCTCATATGTAAGTCGCTTTGGATAAAAGCGTCTGCTGAATGACTAAATGTAATGGTATGTTTTCATTGTTACGTCAGAAACATAACAGGTCCGTTCTGGGCTTCTGTACTCTGTAGATATAAAGGCCGTTTAATTTGAACAAAAAATAAATAAATAGAAATACAACCCAAACAAATAAGGAAACAAGCACTGGGTGACTGCCCTGGTGCTGTTACGGTCTGGTGGTGACGGCGAGGTAAGGAGGACCCAGATGCAGACAGTAGTGAGGGATGGAGTCTTTATTCTTTCTTACCCAGCGGTGGACAGGCGAACTCGAAAAAACAGACAGGAAACCAGGAAAACAAAGAAGCACGAGGAGGTAGCGAAAACACTTGGGAAGGCTGGGAAGGCAACACGCGAACATCACACGACACCGACACTGACACTGACATAGATACAATGATCCCACACCGAGACAAGGAGACACAAGAACTAAATACCTACAGGGGAGGTGAAGGTAACGAGACACAGGTGCAGGACATCATAGGTGAACACAATCAGGGAATCAGGGACAGGAAATAAATTGACAGAGACAGGGGGGAAACAGACATCTACCAAAATAAAACAGGAAGAAACCAGACCGAAAACAATAAACATCCCCAAAACACACCCCATAACCCCCACAACATGACAGGTGCCTGATTTGGGGAAATTATGAAGGACCCTTTTGGATATTTATTAACTCTTTTCACCACTAGATAACGAGTGTTAGCAGTCTTTACTGGTTCATCATGTCACTTCTGAGTGATCAGGGAAAACCATGAAAACCCAGTGTTAATTAGTGCGAGTTTAGTGATTCCCACATCAAGACTGTTTATAATTGCACTCGGTGTGTGACAAAAAACGAGGTTTCCTTTGAATGACTATTTCATTATAACAGAAACAGCAAATGATACCATCTCTCTAAGCACTTGGGTTTGTTGGACTGTAAAATGAGAGTGAATCTGAGGTCAGCCTTTCATTTCAGTGTGTGTCTGAAAACAGGAAGCTTCCGTCCTGTTGGCGTCCCGGCCGCCTGCATCCTCCCAGCCTTTATGAGGCAGCTGTTCTGAACATTACAGCCCGTCTGCAGGTTCTTGCTGCTTATACACTGTGGACAGTCCATTAATCTGAACACAGCGCAACATTAACATCTGTCCGGCCTGCTTTTCTTCTGCAGTTGTTTATTTTCTGGGATTTTTACTTGAAAATGCTGTTAGTAGCCCCAAAATGCAGTGGATATAATTAAGATGTGGGCCTACATAGATGTACTTTCTATATAAAAGTACAGAGTGAAGTTCCAAACATTTTTAGGCTTTTCTGTTAGACACCTCTGTTCTTGCCTGACGGGTAGGGTTGATAGGCCTTCACAGCAACAAAAGGCAGTAAGAGCTAATCAGACGAATCCAAGGATCTAACTGAATACATCAATAAATAATACTTTTGGCTACATAATTAAAATGGAGTGTAAATAGAAATTTTATTTTCCTTTAACCTACAATCACTTGATTAAAAAAGAAAAAGCTTTTTTTCCTATACTACCAATCAGTTCTTTTTATCTCTCATTAGCTTGTGTTATTTTGCTACTTGTCCTTGACACACATTTAACAACATTTCCTGTTTTCCTCACCACTATTCCAATTTTGGTAGTGCTTGTGAGACAGGTGAAATCGAGAGGGCTGTGTGGCTAGCTAGCAGAACTGAAAACATGGGTGGCTATACACACTAAAGCACCACAGGCTAGATACGTAGCCATGGCGTGGTCATAAACCTAGACCAGCCAGTGCAGTCACTGTTTATCATCCATACGTTGTACTATGGAAGGCTGTTTGAGCAGTCATTCGATATCCTTTATCAAACTTAATTTGACAAAAAAGACAAAAATCTTCTAGTAGTACTAGTAAGCATTTTTGGCCTTACTAGTAGTACTAGTGCACCATTTTGTCACACTAGTAAAGCTTAGTCGTCGACTAATGCGCCGAAATGTCGTGCTAGTACGGAAAAAGTCCGAACGAGTAAAGGGAAATTATGTTTAATATCAAGGATCTCGAAATGCTTAAACGTCTTTTCATATTGTACTGCATACAGCCTACTGCAATCACTGTACTGTTAACAGTAAAGCATTTTAGCGATCAAGCTAAGACTAAGTTGGCTAGACAACTCTATAGAGGGTTTGCACCTACGTCACGGTTTGGTCAGTTACCCGGATGCGGGGCCATATTGGAGATACTCGGACGTAAACAACAGCATGGATTGCACGGTTAATACACCACTGAGGACTACTTTCTACTAATTTATTATGTCTAAATCATGAAAAAAAGAAGCAAAGAATGGGCAGCAGCATCCTTATGTTTCTGCTATGTTCGATTTACACGACGTTTGAAGCGTGACGTTAGTGAGTCCTCAGGTGATCGTGGTCCTTGATTTCCGTTCATATTAACGTACGGCACCCAATCTGTATACAGGTCAGATCTTTTACCTAGAATACACTAATAATAAATATAGCACCATTAACTAAATTTCAGTAACATTTTACAGAAAATATGCAAGTCTTGTACTGTTGGAGAAGGTTAAGAAGTGAGATTAGAATCTGATTTTTAGCCAAGAAATACCAAACAGCAACGTAATATCAATATGAGAGTTACTGTTACACTACAAATGTGTTAAGATAGTAGCCTAATATTTCACCTAGCTGACAAGAAATAAGAAGAACAAATGCGAATGTTGTCAAGATTCGTGCCTCTAAAATCCTGGTTCAGTTTGGCCACAAACGCCTTCTTTCCTCAGACAGTGTTACACTCTTCTCCTTGATTTGTTACTACTTTTGGCAGTATATAACACTTCAAATGTTTTTCCAGGTCCGACCGATTAGTACGGCTTAAAACACGACAATAAGTGAGCATTTTTAGCAGAAATAATCAGCAAAGGTTTGCGAGTTCCGTTCGCTTCAGTGGCATTGTTTACGTTCAGTATCGCCAATATGGCCGACTTCCGGGTTGATGACGTGTTGTGAAAACACACTATTAGATTTTAATTTATTTAGTTGATATGAGAAAGGATACATGAAATTACAGTGAATTTACAATTTACCCCTGGGGAGGTGTTCTGGTCACGGGGAAGACCTAAGGCATGCTGGAGGGACTATGTCTCTTAGCTGGCCTGGGAACGCCTCGGTTTACCCACCGGAAGAGCTGGAGGAAGTGACTGGGAGAGGGAAGTCTGGGCGTCTGTGCTCAGACTGTTGCCCCCACGACCCGACCCCTGATCAGCGGAAGAAGATGGATGGATGGATGGATGGATGGATGGATGGATTTACAAAATGTGAAAAATAACAAAAATAAAAATACTCTAAGACTTATTTCCATTGTTGTCCTCTAAAGAGACATGCACTTATAGATGGCGATGCAATGAACAAGAGTGATGTCTGACTTCTAGTTAGCGTAATGCTAGCTAGCTAACATTGTTAGCGTTAGAAAAATGCTAAAGCTAAAGTGCTTTAACAACTGTTAAAACAGTTTTTTATAGTGAGTGTGTTAACGTGTGCACGTGTGCCACTGTGGTCAAGTGAGCCGGTGAAATTACACATTAGAGCCATTTGAACACCGCTCGCCTCGCCCTCTACGAGGTGGCCGCCGAAATTTGTAAAAAACCCGAAAGGCCCAATCGATTCCCGCTCCCTCTGTAGATAAAAACGGCGTGTTTTAACATATTATTTTCAGGTGATTATACACTAATGAAAACATTCTTACAAGTATTATATTCCATTTCGGGCAATAGCTCCTCCTAAATGTTACATACTAGATCTTTAAGACAGGTCAAAGACTAATATTTGATGATATGTTTCAGGTGTTTATTATTATTATTAAATTTACTATAACTGGATTTACTATAATCTGCACTATAATGTCTTTTAAACTTGTTATATCAAATTTCATAAATTATTGCTGTCTTTCTTCGACTTTGTGGCCTCTCCCAGCACACGTACCGTAACACCACGAATGGACGTGCATCAAAATCCGAGCGGCGGCTGGCTTGACCGGGTTTTCTAAGCGACGGCTTATTTTTTTATTATTATATTATTGGGGATATGTTTACATGGAACACGTGTCTTGGTTTCTCCCCAGCACTGTCACTATGTACCAACAAAGAACTTCAGAAAACTAGATAACATCCCACGGTAGCCCAGTTTCATTCGGAGTAGCAGGCCTAGTAAACCAGGGCCCTCCAAAAACCTGATCACAACCTTGATACTAGTGCGCATTCCTACACTGGCTGCTGTAGTTTTATGATGAAGGTAGCTGGCTGAAACAACTAGTGCGTTTTCAGGTAAATTAGCCACACAGTCCTCCAGTCAAGACATATTTTACACCACAGACTCTATAAATGACAGACACACACACACAAAACCTGGACCAATCTCTGCATTGGACATGCATGGCCACGCCCATCTCATTACCATAATAAGCCTGAGGAAAAGTAAGTATGGAAAGTAAGAAATAGATCAATGACTAAACGTGTGCATAGACCAAAAAACGGGGAAAATGACAGAGTTGAAAAATGAAATTAGCTAGTGAACACGCTGAGAGTGAATTATATTAAGTATTAATTTATTTTAATTAACTGATAAGTGGTTAAGAAAAATAATTAAAAAGCTTTTTTTTTTTTAAAGAAAAAGTATTGAGCTTAATATTGTTTTACATTCCATCAAAAAAAATGTTTTAAGTAACATTACTATTTAATGATGTATCAGTTGTATTTTTGACTTGTCTTTATGTGTTTGACTACCTTTTGTCAGTTTCGGGGCTCCATAAAGAAATAGATGAATGAGAAAGGACGCTTCTGCTCCTCCACTAATGAAACCAGAAAGCAGGACCTGTCTCACTTCCATAAATCTGGACCAGTCCAGCGGCTCCACCAAAATCTAATTTGAGAAGTGGAAGCAAATGTTTACCTTGTAAACAAGCTCTCCAGCTCCCTTCACAGTTATTTCAGGCCTGCAGAATATATTTAGAACAGACACAGATGCTTCTAAGATTCTCCCTCGCAGGGAAATGTAATAAACCCTGCCCCATGGCCATAGCTAATATTTGACCTCTGTTTAGGCAAATATAATTACAGGGATGCTCACGCAAGCCTGGGGAGGGATCCTCTGACCGAGGTGGACTCATCTTCACTGCAGTGGTTGTTAGGAGGAGGAGAAGAAAGGCAGCCATGGGGGATCTGAGGCTGAGGGTAACACAAACTGATCTGTGCGAGTCAAAATAAGATCTTTCCTTCAACACAGAACCATCAGCCGATCCCAGCGTGGGTGGTTTACTTACGTAATGGGATTTTATAGGGCTTGTTTGTTTGTGGAAGTTTGTTCTTGGGTTAAGTGGATGAGAGGAAAGGACCATCAAAAGCGTAGTGGTACTTTTCCTCCCATCTCTCTGGCACCATCAGCCCGCCTGGAGTGAAATGCTCTTAAAACTAGAGGCGCATTTGTGCATCATCCATCCATTTTCCGACTGCTTTTCTGGTTGTGGTGGAAAGTAGCATTTCACGGTGAAACTAATACCTTGTGATGAGTTAATCATGTTTCCACAGAAGCGCCCCTGAGCAACCACAAAGGGCTGCGCCTGGGATGCAAAATAAAACCGTAAATTTGAGATGTCAAAGCAGCCCTTGAAGATGGCTGCTTTGAGAGTAATGAGAGTGAGAAAAAGATTGGCTCTGAAGTTCCACATCAAAAGAACTGCAGTGAAATGTGGGATCTCTGCGGTAACCGTTTTCCCGGATTTTGATCCAAAGTGTGAATTAAGACTATTGACGAGCGAAAAGGAGATGACCTGGTGCTTCAAAGTACCCTGTCCCCGAAACACAGCTCCAACCCCCTGTGAAACTTACCATTAACTTTCTGAAAGCTGGTCAGCCTCCATATTCCAAGCTGGAGGAAAGACACGGAGCAGAAAGACGATCGGAGAGGATGACTGCTTCTTTTCCCAACTGGCCTCTGAGGAAACAGGTGTTTTGTGCACTTGGCTGGAACGGGTTTAGTATTAGAAAGAAAGAGGGACAGAGTGAGGCCGAAGGGGTCGTAGAGGGAAGCAACGAAGGATGAAATAGGAGGGATATTATGTCTAAGTCCGTGACCTGTTTAGACCAGACAGACAGCTCAATAAGGAACAGTTTTGACTTCCGGCTTTGACATGTGCAGCTTTTAAGCAAATTACTTAACCACCCAGGGCGCCAGAGGAGCTCCAGTTGAGAACTGGTAATACTGGGAAGCTGCCAAAGTGAATTAAACCTGCAATATCAGATTTTTGGCCACTTGGGGGCAGTGGAAATAAGCTATCAGTTTGTTAACATACAATTACCTTTTCACACATCTAGCAGATACTAGCTTCCATCTGGAGTCATGTTTCTGGACCTGATGAAAGATGACATGATTTAAGTCCAGCTCCTTAATCTTTTGGGCAACGTCTGTGAGAAACAGCTTGCTATTTAGCCGCTAAATGATTTCACTTTCTTCCCCAGCTAGATGCTAGGTTTGCCCATCTGTCATTTAGTACTAGGCATGTATTGTACAGTGCAGACAGCCTGCTGTGGCCCAAAATGTTGCCATGACAGTGGTAAACCAAAACAGCTAAGTTGTGGGCCCAAAAACCGAAACACCGAGCTGAAAGACGCTATAAACCTTGGTATAGCAAAGGGGAACATATGGCGTTTGGTTGGTCTCAAAACCTGCGCACATAAAAACCAGGTTCGAGCACACGATATGACTGCATATAACAGTATCCATGAGCGGAAAAGCACCCCCGCGAGGGAGCATCTCTGCTCCGGGTGCACATCCCGGAACATCCACTTCTGCAAAGACCTTAACACAAGTAAATCGGGCAAAACCAAAATGTAACACAGCTCGACACCAGCATATATGATCCAGTTTACAGTTGCCACAAAACAAAACGTAGACCCAACACATAGGTTAGTTAAGGTCAGTGCTACACACACACACAGTCTTCGACTGTGTCAGTGTTCGAACCAAGCAGCCAATCGAAGGTCATGGTCGGTGACCAATCAAAAGAGCGGAGACGTCTCCACTCCGTCCCCAGCCTCCAAAGTCGCAAAAGTGAACTTGATGAGCGAGCCCTCGCGAGGATGCTTTTACCACTCACTGACACGGTTCTCTGTGCTCGTACAGGGTTCGCTCCTACAAGCAACTCCTTTCACATAGCCATTTAATCCACTGTTATTGTAAACACATTGATTATGGCTGCTCTAGCACTGAATGTGAAACGCGTCTGTGCTCCTGTAATATTCTCACAAAAGTTTGGAAGGCTAATAAACAAACGGCAGTCAAAAATAGGCCCTGTTGTAAATAGAAAACTGTGGGCAGATTTTGTTCCAATGTTGTGCTGGGCATATTACAAACGAGTAAATCATTCAAAATGTATATTTGTTAAGCAAGCAAAACCGCTGTTGATGGCAGCTTGGTTGCTTTCTTAATGCTTTGTGCCAGAGTGTTGTCTCCCTGTAATTAACATGGTCTGCCTCCGCAGGCCTAAAGGTTAAGGGCACCTTTTTTCAGTTAATGTAATGCGGCACACAAAACCTATTAACCCCGTTCTTAAAATTATTTTATAATTACGGTTCTACCTTTATATGCAATTCCCAAACCCATTTCCAAACTTAAATAGATCCTGAGTACAAATGCTGTAGAACTGACTAGTAGCTCTGAGAGGATGGAATCTGTATCACAACCAGTAATAAACTCTTGATTATTATTCTTGTGTAAACCACGTCTACATGAGCATAAAGGGCAGGAAGCCCAGCCCATTTTAAATCCAGTCAATGACCTCATGCCAGATGTAACAGATAGCAGTGAAGGCGCCAGCACTTATGAGACAATCAAACAAAGATATAGCTTCTTCTCGCAACAGAGCCTCATCTCATTTTATGGTCCAAGCGTGTGTCTATACAAAAGACAGGAAGAGCAGGCAATAGGAGACAGCAGGGCAATAGGAGATAAAAAAAAAAGACATTTTAATCATACAGTACATCTTTTATCTGAGGCATGTGGAGACTTGAACACAAGAGCACACTGAGAATTTAAAGGGCCAGTTTACCCCAAAAAAACAAAAATACATATTTTTCCTCTTAACTCTAGTGCTATTTATCCATCTAGATTGTTTTGTTGCGAGTTGCCGAGTTTTGGAGATATTTTGGCTTTAGAGATGTCTGCATTTTTTAAATATATATAATGGGACTAATATGGCACTCTGCTTGTGGTGTATTTTTATTTTATTTTGGGGTGAACTGTCCCTTTAACGCTAGCTCTCACAAATACAAAAAGTGTCCGCCGACAACTTTTTAAATCAGCTTGTAAAATATGGCCCATTTCTGTTAGGTTTGATGTGATCATATCTGACAACATATATTGATAATTACACACAATATCGCAATATAGATACTTCACGATTTCATGTAGGTGCAAACGGCTGCTGTATTGACTATATTTAACACTTAAGTTGGCAAAATGTCATGGCGGTGCCTTTGTGAAAATACCATTAATTTCCCACAATGATATAGCTGGCACAAAAAGAAACATGTAAATAGAATATATTTACTGGGTCCGTGCTGCTTTAAGAAACACACTGAGGCACTTGGTCAACGAACACATCACAAACCTTGTTTGATTGCACAGAGATATGTGTCATTCCTTTTTTGGACATTTGCTATTTATTCTGGATTGAGCGTTTATTAAAATATCAATTGATCATCAACATAAGCTTTCAGAAGAGGGATTAGTCTTTATTGCAATAGGAGGCACTCTGGTTTCAGTTTTTGGCACGTTAAACTCTGAAGCTGAATTGACCTTCACTTTCAACGTCCTGTTAAAACAATAGAGCTTATTTGGAGAGGCGGAGGACGCCCGCTGTCTTTTGGAGTTGCGCTTGCACTTTTTGACACTTTCCTCCCGTGTGACGGGAATACTTTCGAGCTTCTCCTGGTTGCCAGGGATTTTACAACAAGCATCCATTTGCGTTGTTGTATCTGTGGTTGTGGTGGACACATGGTTATCACCACAGCGTTGGTCACCGTCCCTTGCTTTCGGCCTTTCATGACTGGTTGTGTGTGGCGAGCCCAGTGAGGGGCGGGGGCATTGAGTCTGAGGTTGTGTCGGGGCTGGGGCACTGATATTTTGGCAACTGTCTGGGCTTGATGGTCTCATTTCATGTCTATGATCATCCTCGTGTCCTACGGGCTCCGAGCCAGCCACTGAACCAGGAGCCGGGCCTGTGTCCTGGTTCAAGGCTGTGGATCTCGGTTCTCTGGCTGAACCAGCCTGCAGGCTTGCCGTGTGGACACAGTACTTCCTGAGATGGCAGCTGTGGGCAGGTCCTTGCCTGGGGGCCACAACTCTTCCCTGGGAGCAGTGGTGGAAATGGGCGGGGGGACAGTGGACATAGTGCATTCGGCACTCCATGTGTGTGTAGACTGGGTCCAGGTTTTTAGGTAACAGGGCCGCATTTTGTTTGCTCGGGGTGTTTCCTGAGAGGGGGAAGAGCTGAGGGGTGGGAGGGCAGGAAGGAGAGTCCTGGGGAGGCTGAGCACAGGAGTGGGGGGTCCACTGCTGAGGCAGGTGAGGAGGAGGAGGGTCCCCACATGTGCAGTTAGTGTTCTGAGAGTACTGGCACCTGGATGGTGTGCTCAGCGCAGCTACGAGCCCATTCTCAGGGCCACTTCTGCACGTCTCAGGTTTGCTCTTATAATGGATGTGTGAATATGGGGCGGTGTGGAGGTGAGTAGGGATTCCATTATAAAGCTGAGCACACACCTCCTGCTCCTCTCTGGGTTTATCTTCAGTTTTCTGAGTGGATGCCAACGGCTCTAACTCATAATGCTCCACCTCCCCACCCCTGCGATCTAGCTGGTACTTCCCCAGGCCAGAGCATTTCCCTTGAGGTGGGGGGCCCGTGGATGTGACCTCAGAGAACACCTGACACTGCAGCTTTTTGGGCAGGGGGATCTGGCCACAGGTCCCCTGGGGTCCAAGGCAGCGACACATGCACTGAAAGAAGAAGGTAGCGAAGGCCCAGCTGATGCACATGATCAGCATCATGAACGTGCCCAGCTGGGTGTAGGCTAATACGGTCGAGGGCATCATCATGGCCCCAGCAACGAAGGTGGTCAGTGCCGCCATTGCAATAGCAGAGCCCATGCGGCTGAGGGAGAAAATCACCTTTCCCTCGCGGTCAGGCTCAGGGGCGAGCCGGTAGGCCACGCCGTAGTGGACGGCGAAGTCCACAGAGAGCCCCACCGCGACAGAAATGGTAACGGACTCCAAGACGTTCAGCTCCCAGCCCAGAAGCACCAGGGAGCCGACTGTGACAAATATGGTCCCGGCAATCGACAGGATGGCGTACAGACTGATGATGACATTCCAGGTGGTCAGGAGCATGACACTGAAAGCCACAGCCACTGACAACGCCATGGCAACCAGCGTACCATCTGACAGACTGTCCTGGAGGTCATAGAACTCCAGGTTGCTGATGAACCAGCCGTGGCTGAGGCCTGCTGGGGCATACCGCAACTCCTCAGTGATCCAGGCATCCACCTACAACAGAACCACAATCATAAATGTCAGGAGAGTCAAAGCAGGAACAAAACTTAGCTTGTACTTAAAGTGACACCAAAGAAACACTAAGTTGTGTGCAGGCGATACTAGAACAGTGTGTGTAAAAAAAGACCATGAAATGTGAAATATACAGGCCCTACCTCCCGGTAGAACTGGTACATCTTCTCATAGGCCAGTGTGAAGAGGTAGGTACTCTGGAACTCTAACACGATGGCTCTGATGGTGTCATTGATGTCGAATCGAGGTCCGGGGGTCTTGCTGTCTAGATGGTAGTTAGTACTCCGATCCAGCTCCATGATGGCTCTCTTGATGCACAACTCAAAGACATCTTGCTTGTAGGGGAACGTGGACTGACTGCAGCAGGGGTAGACAGAGGCCTCCTCACAGTCCTGGTTCTCCATCCACTGATAAAATAAGGGGGAGGTTAAAGTTGATTCTATCCAGTGACACTTTGCTCTATTCAGTGACACTATTCAAATGCTTTTCAAGATCTTCAGAAATTAAACTAGGGTGTAAATGTTGTATTCCCATTCAGTCACATTCAATTTCTCACTTTGTTTTATACTTGGTAGTGTCAATAAGATGTCCTTCAATGTCTACTAATATACACATCATTAGTTTAGTACATGTATATACTTAGTATGCATGCAGTGCTGACCTGTTTGAATGTCTCGATGAAGCAGCTAGTGAAGTCCTGCTCCTCTGACTGAAAGACGAAGCTCTGATTTCTCAGCTTTTGGCAGAAGTTGAGGATCCACAGCTGAGATGCTGGACTGGCAATGTTGAAGCTGTTATCCAGCATCAGCTTCCCCTTGTTTTTGGGGTTCAGGGGGTCCCCATTATCCACAGGTGTCACGCCCCAGATAATGGTGATCGGCATGTGGAGGTCCTCGCCATGATGAACCCTCTCGAACATGAAAAGCTTCTTGTACTCTGCGTCGTAGCGCTCAAATGGGTGCGAGGATCGGAACACCTGAAACTCTGCCAGCTCCAGAGATGGGAGCTTCATCTTTGGGTTGACACAAACCACGTAGGCCCCGCCCACGGTGATGGCGAGGAACCAGAAGAGCCAGAGGTAGCGCAGTTTGATGACGACGCAGGGAAGCACCTTCTCAAAAAATATCCTCGACGCCTCGGAGACAGTAAACAGGCATTTGTTGGCCTTCTGACAAAGACCTGCCCAGAACATTCGGGTGCAGTAACCTCTTTCTTGGTGTGGAGGCTTGGAGCAGGGGAACACATTAGGCAGGTAGCGTTCATGTAGCACCACCACGGCTGGAAGCCATGTCACCATGAGAATATAGTTCACCAATATGGCAGTACCCGCGTAGACCCCAAAACAGCGTATGGCAGTGATGTTACTGACGTAATTGGCATAAAAAGCGGCAGCAGTGGTGAAGCTGGTGACGAACATAGACAGGGCGGCGTGTTGTAGGGTCACACTGACTGTCTCTGCCAGCTCAGCATGCGGCTTATCAAACTTGGTGTAGTTCCACACATCGCAAAGCACAAAGGCATCATCTGCCCCAATGCCTACCAGGATGATGAGGGCCGTGAGGTTCATGAAGGGGAAGAACTCAAAGTTGAAGACCATTCGGTAAAGAAAGTAAGACACAATCAGTGAGCTGATGATGGCTATAATTGTCATTAGAGTGATGAAGACTGAGCGTGTGTACACACACATGACCAGAAGGACAATCACTATGGCTATGGCAGGATACACTGTATCCGTGAGGAGGTAGTCCTGAAAGAGGTCGTGTTTGATGCCAAACTCGATACCGGTGATTGTGGTGACGCCGTCTGAAGAGTTCCAGTTCTCAAAATTGTCTAAGTAAATGTTCATCATAGACTCTCCTTTCTCTGTGGGGGAGAAGAGCATGCTGTGTTTGAGCACAGGCGGAGGATACTCCAGGCTCTTTGGACTGAGGAAGTCTTTGTCCACCAGGAAGTGAAGGATTTGGTAGACGGCGTTGTACTTGGTGCACTTCCGGGGAACACTGGCACACTTCAGCTGGTCTTTCCGTCGCAGGGCCATGTCCCAGCAGTCGGGTCCCAGTGTGCCGTTGTGGTAGTACTTGGCACACGAGCGCAGGATCTTGAGCGTGTGCGCTACATCACGCTCTGTGATCTTCTGGCAGGACGACCTGTTGGTGAGGACGGCAATGTAGTTCCCAAGAGTCCAGCTGGGGCAACAGGAGGCGTCATTGGTGCGCTGGCAAAGACTCCAGTAGTCACGATGGGAACGCACCTGGGAACAGAAGCCAAATAATAAATACACCGATACAAAGGCCACAAGAGCCAAAAAGCTATGTGAAGATTTTAGAAGTTATGACGAAACTAATAATGGCCACGACTGTACCATTACCAGTCTTGGCCATGGCAGAGGACTGTGCTGGTCGACATACGTACCCTTGTGTTGTCCAGGTTGCACATGGATTTGATGGCCTGAATACTCCACAGGTTCTTCCCCTCAGCTGATGTGAACACCAGTCTAGAGTAACTGTCACCTGCATAAAGAAAATAAGTTTTATAACTCAAATGGGAAAACCATCTTTTCTGAAATAATAAATGTTATTGAAATAAGAGACAAAGACAATTCCACCACCTGACTGACAAAGATCGTGCGGCGGAAATAAGCTCTTATCAGTGCTCTGCAAAATACATGCAGCTAGAATTTCAAATAAATCTCTTTTCTGATTTTTATTTTAAGTCCAGTCAAAATACAATTAGGGGGGGTTGATTGGGAGTTATTTATTTCAGAAAGGTTTTTTGTTATTTGTCAGCATCTGGTCTTAGTTGAAATTGTGTCATTGCTGTATTCTTTCTTTCTGTATTCAAAATCTTACCTGGAACATCACAGAAGAACTCTTTACTGAAGTCCCACTCTGCTTGCCGTTTGTCTCTGTCAAAGTGGTCCTCGGGCCACCTGGGCTCTTGGTGACTGCAAAACAATGAGAGATTAGCGCCGCCTACATAACTCAGATGTATGTTTTATTCAAATCAGCTTACAATGGACACTTTGAGAAAGATAGCAATGCATTTTAAACAGCACCATTAGCAATAATCAGTCCAATTCAAGGAAGAACCGAGGAAGACAGCGTGTTTACATGAGGTTCTAAATCACCAAACGGCGGACAGAGATGTTGTTGTTGTGTCAGCGTGATGTAAACTGAAGGATGCAGATCTGATGCTTGGTAATGAAATAAGCAGCATTCATATCAGAGGAATGACTCACTACAGTACTATTATGGTGGTTTCATTATTATAACATTATTATTATACTGTCTCTGCTCGCATCTCGGCATGCCTGAGTGACATCTCGCTTTGGACGAAGGACCATCACCTGCAGCTGAACCTCGACAAAACGGAACTGCTTGTGATCCCGGCCAACCCAAACATTCACCACAACCTATCCATTCAACTAGGCTCAACGTCCCCGCATCAAGTTCAAAGCGATGCTCCTGGCCTACAAGACCACCACTGGTTCTGGACCAACATATGTTCGCTTGCTTATAAATGGAAATGGAAATGGACTGTACTTGTATAGCGCCTTTCTAGTCGTCTGACTACTCAAAGCGCTTTCACACTACATATCACATTTACCCAGACACACCATTCATACACTGATGGCAGGAGCTAACTGCCCATCAGTTCAAATTAAACTAACCATTCACACACACTCACACACCGAAGGCACAGCTTCGGGAGCAATTTGGGGTTTGGGGTATCTTGCTCAAGGATACTTGGACACATGGATGGGGGAAGCCGGGATCGAACCACCGACCTTCCAATTGGTAGATGACCCGCTCGGCCACCAAGCCACAGCCGCCCATACAGACCTATGTTCCTGCCAGATCCCTGCACTCAACGTCTGGTGGTACCATACCAAAAAGGAAAAAAAAAAAAAATCACTCTCGCGCACCTTCTCAGGATCCGTTCCACAATGGTGGAATGATCTGCCTGCTCCTACAAAATCAGCAGATTCTGTAGCCACCTCTAAAAAGCACCTGAAAACGCATCTCTTCCATCAACACCTAACTGACAATCACTAACTACTTCTTCCTTTCTGTCTCTTTTCAAAAAAACAAAACAAAAAACGCTTCCTATCCTTAGCTTTGTATATTGTGCTGGGCTTTAACAGACTAGTTTTTGATGCACTTTCTGTTAACTTCTGTTGTTATAATTGCTTCCATTGTCTTCCTCATATGTAAGTCACTTTGGATAAAAGCGTCTGCAAAATGACTAAATGTAAATGTATAATAATCGTATAATAGTGGCTCTGATTGAACAGGGGAGCCGTGGGGGCAACAACGGCAGGCAAGTCTTTGGCGAATTTGTTCTTTTGCAAGAATGATGCTGCAGCCAAGTTTTCTGATTAATGTAGCGCCTACATGCCAGTGAGCGAACAGGGATTATGATTCAGGCAGGCCTTCTTTCTGTGTCTATGTGGGGTTATTTATTAAAACATTTTTTAGAGGCCACATCCTCTGCGAGAAACAGGAAGGCAGAGTAATCAGGTGGCTGGCACAGAGACGGAAGGGGTTGACAGACAGAGGGGATGAGGCAGGGAAGCTTGCTGACAGCAGCAGAGGCCTCTCGTACGCCGAACGCACATAAGTAGGCAATTACATCTGCAGACAGACGCGAAAAAGTGAGACAGAAAGGAAGACAAAGAGTCACAGACGCAGTAGGAGACAGAGAGGAAGATACAGGCTGGAGCTGAAAGGATCCATTTTCTAATCAGCAGAGTGGCGCTACAACTTTCAGAAATTCTAATCTTAGCCACATGAATCACGGATACAGGACACACAGTCTGACTCAGAGGGTGTGACCTAACTGCAATGTCAATGTCATTCATCAGAGGCAAATAGGTCAATTCAGTTCAAACTAAGAACGAAATATGTCAGCATCAATACTGGTTCTGCTTCTATTGACAGAAGCAGGAAAAACTACGCAGATATGAGCAATGGCTCGCACGAACGGAGCGCAAAGGCCTGAGGAGTGAACAGTCAAAGAGATAAAAGATAGAGACAGAAACCAGACCGACAGAAGCAGGCAAAGACCTGCTGAACATATGGCCTTGTAGATCCCCTTTACTTTCAAGAGGGGATTCAGACTTTTCAGCATCTCTGTCAACCAACTCCTTTGCCCCCCCCCGAACCCCTTAATGAAAGGAATTCAATTGTGGGCTGGTATTGTGAGGCTGCATTGTAGCAGCGATATGCAACAGTATTTAGTAATGAGTAGCTACATCCACAGCAGCCCAAAGGGAGTTGTTACACGTTATTACAATGCTGGAAATGTCATTTTTGGACCAAAACTCAAGTGCGACTCATAATTTTGTGCTTTCCTGGACAATCACACAGCTTCCTGGTAAAAGGTGGGTCTTCAATGCCGTCAAAAAGAATGTAAGAAACTAGCAGGGTGTAAGTGATGCGTGCGCAGTTACTTTTTGGCTTGCTCGTCAGCGTATTTGAAGGGGTAGTTGGCCAGTGTGGCTTTGTAGCCTGTGTTCTTCACCATGTTGTTCCATGTGACCAGTCGCTGGCCAATGGCTGTTCCCCGTGGCTCAAAACCCTTTATGGAAGAAAGAAAGCAGCAATAAGCGAAACAAGTTTTGATAACTGATGCAAGTTCTTCACGATGCTGATACAAAGTTATGGTCTAAGTTATGCAAATGTATTTAGTCGTCATACAGTAGCTATCCGCAAACTTACATGCTACATTGCAACATTGCACTGTTCAAGTTTGGTTGTTCCACGAGCTAATAGAAGCTTATGAGGGAGACAGCCAAATAATATCGGCAGCTGGATCACTTTTAAAGTGAGCTGGCTTGTTAACGTTACTCCTAACATAAACAGAACCACACCTGCTCAGTACTGAAGGAAAACCAAATGGAAGTGACATGATCTTTAATACAGAATACTGTAGTGCTGGTAAGCAAAATCACTGTCTATTAAAATGTGATTCTCTTTGAATAAGTAGACTTTTTGTCTTATTTTGTCCACTTTGTAGAGTTTTGGAGATATGGGCCGTAGAGATGTCTGGATTTTTTTCAATATCAGGGACTAAATGGAAATCAGCTTGTGGCGCTCAAAGCGCATTTGAAAAAGTCAACAGCAACGTCTCTTTCCAGAAATCAAGACCTGGTTACTTAAGATGATCCACAGATTTGTTGGGAGGAGTTTCATGTGGGATTTCTTCAACTGATAGTTCCTACATGAAAGTGCTCCCAACAAGGTCTTAAGTTTTCCAGATGAATTTTCTTTGGCACTTTGAGCACCGCCAGTAGGCGATTTGTGAATTTTGCACAGGGGGGATGGCCCAATGGCAGTGCAGCGTTTCTAGTTTAACTGGCGCAGCTTTTCTAGCCGTTATGGTACTGGTTTAGCGGCCTGCGAGTCGCGTCGGTGAGTGAGGTAGGTTACACAAACAGGGAGCGAGGCGACGAGTCGGAGAAATAGTCTCACACTGCCCGCTCTAAAAGAGAAAAGTAGACAGCGGAAACAGAGCTTTTAATCAACAATGGACCGACTCTTACATGTTCAATCTTCCCACAGGCAGTTCATAACCAGCGTGTCTCATATGTCCCGACACCGTGGCGATTATCAAAAGCAGCAATGTGACGCGCCACTACGAGACAAAGCACGGAGCATCTTCTGAGCAGGTTAAAAAAGAAGACGCATTTTGGTCATTTTGCTAACAAGGCGTGATGGCATCCACCTCAAATCGCCAGCTGAGCACCACGAGCTGAGGCCATATAGTCCCATTATATCCAAAAGAGGCAGATATCCCTACGGGCCGATGACTCCAAAACTCAACAACTCACAGCAAAACAATCTAGATGGATAAATAGCACTACAGGTAAGAGGGAAAACCACTTATTTTTGATTTTGGAATCCCTTTAACGCCACAGACTACACATCCTCAGTATTCAGGTCTCTTTGTGTTGCAGGAGGGTTAATGACATTTATCCAGAAAGGAGAGCATCATGGGTTTGTACTTACCAGCAGTGGGTCAGAGAAATCAGGCAGGTCAGGCACCAGGATCCCCACTAGGGCGCACACCACGATGAGCACTGTGCACACCCCCAGCACCACCACTGGCCAATCAGCTATCAACTCGGCATAGCTGGAAACAAGGAGGAGACTTAAAATTAGCGAACACAGTGATGACAATACAGGACCTGTGACAACCAGTTAACTCCATACAGTATATGACTTCAATGACAGTGAGAGAGAGAGAGAGAGAGACAAATACGCATGAGACATTATTCACAACAGGACATGAAAAGTAAAGTAAATTACACTTGGATTTTGCAGATCCCCTTAATTAAGCTGTTCTCACGCTACAGGAGTTCTAAAATCCTAACCGGTTTTGAAAGCGGGTTGTATGACACACTACATAGAATTATTAGGATTATCGGGCCAGAGGGAGCGATCCCCTACCTCGCCTGATCTCATGGGGAAGCAGATGTAAACAAAACGGAGACCGACGTGGTGTAGTGAGGCTTTGCAGTGAGGAAAAACAAAAGCAGAAGGCATGACTCTGGGACGCAGTCAACACGGAGAACTGGAGGTGAGACTTTAACTGTCAGTTGTTTTAATATCTGTCAACAGAAGTATGCTAGCTAACCTTAAACCTCAAACCTCAAGGGCTAGAATGTTTACCATTGCTTGGCAACACCTTGTAACGCCGCCGTCTCTCTCATTGGCTATTGTGGTCCCGTTCGGAGAGTACTGGCGTGATCATCCCGATTTTAAATCCTAAATATCAAACATGGGTGGATCAGGGATAAATCGGCCCGAAACTCCTTTAGTGTGAGGCCAGAGTTAGCAAGTCAAATAGAACCCACGAGAGCCTGTTGGCACACGGTCACCACTGGGCTGATGAGTAATTCAAATCGGTGAGAAAAGGGTGTCCAAAGTTATGACATTTGAAGTAAAAATTTAACATTAGATATAGCCTACTCCATCTCGGCTTTGCTTAAGGCATTTGCTGGATTAGAAATTGTGTTAGTAGCTCTCTCGGGTCTTTCTGTGTACACTGAGAGTCTCCATCCCTATGCAAAACTCAATACACTTGTGATTTCGCCCCTAAAGCTTTCTGAAAGCCTTGAAAAAGCCTTAATCCTCTATTAAACAGTCTCCTGGATTAGGGTTGAGACCGCAGAGTTCACTGCAGTGTAATGGAGAGATGAGTCGCCGCAAGCTACTGGTTAACAGAGGCCAGGTACAGGGAGAGAGGCACAACTCCCATCACTAACTTTCGTGACTCACTACTAAGGAATGACGGCTCCACAGGAGCAGCGATGGATGGATGACAGAAATAAAAGGGAGGAGGAGGAGGATGGGAGAGTTTTGCAATACAGAGCATCAACACGGGAGAAGCCGTTTTTGGCAGGTCTTACCTTTTGGGGAATCGAAAGGGCCGTGCAGGGCTGAAAAACAAAAAGAGGGAGATAAATCAGGTTTACGTTTCGAAGTCAAACAGCCAAGCAAACAGATTTGCAGAGACTTTTGAGCAAGAGTGGACATCTTTTCCTTCGTAATTCCCTGTGTTTTCTTTATCCAGCAGCAGCACACACCTCGGGTACTGGACCACTAAAAACATTCAAACTGACGTGGCTGTCAAAAGCCCATCCCTTTCAGACGTGACAGACACGCGTAGAGTATGTGTGTTTCTAATGCTCATGTGCCACACACACAGACAACTTGGGACATACACAAGAAATATACATTAATGCAAGACTGACACAGATTCCTGCCTGGCTCAAACTGACCCTGAAGGATTTCTGACTGAACCCAAACCAAACCTGAAGCTTGAGCCGAAATAAAGCCCCGAATGCCTCCAATAAAGTTTAACAACATTTTTCAATTTGATCTGAACCTAAACCCACTAAGCTACATGTGAAATGCACTACAGCCTCACAAAAACCTGTTTAATTAAACCAGTAAGATCAATCATTAAGGAGCTCTAATACACACTAGGCCACACCAGCCACCGTTACACACACACACACACACATCAGTGAGAGTGTTTTATATCCTGTAATGTGGCCTCCTGATCCTGGGCTGTTTGACCCACACACACCCCCCAACACACTCTCAGAGGCGTATGAAGCCTTCAGCTCCTCAGGATCTATCTGGACTTCTCGTCAGCTCCTCCTGGGAGCAGTGGGGGAGCGTCCGGTATGCCGGGAGCAGCAAACCCCCCCCGGGAGGAGGGGGAAGAGGAGGGAAGAAGAGGAAGTGCGAGAATCAGATACGGCCACATGATCACAGCGGGGCTGCAGGAGATAAATGATAGGGGCTAAAGGGGTCAGGGGTCAGATATGGGAACTAGTATACGTGGCGGGAACACAGAGGAAGGAGGGGGCCACAGAGCCAGCAGACACTGAGCTGCAAAGGCCTTCCATCTCCAAAAGACCTCAATGTCTTTCCATTTACACCTGGTGTTAAAATGCAGTCTCGTCATCTCGAGTGTGCCTGCGGATGAACGGCTCTCAATATGCAAATGAGGCAGGCGGGGCTTGCAGACTTGTCGGCAAGCGTGCTGCGTTCCCAAATCACATACGTTTTCATTGTACTGTTAGGACGTACTGCAGCTGCGCTTACAAAGTACATACCGTTTGCATGCAGTATGCGTACAATTGGGACATACTACTTCGTCATAACATTGCGCCTTGAACTTTGACCCTCTTGTTCATACATCCGTCGCAGGCTACATTACTTAACGTTATCGTGGCGATACAACAAAACGCCAATCGCTGCGCTAGCCAGAGACAGAGGTCCACCCCCGAGAGCTCTGCTGCTGTTACTTTGTAGCGTAGCATACTTGCCAATTCTGTTGCGTGACATTTTTGCTAAACTTTACGATACTTGGCGGTGTATAATCCGATCATCGCAGTCCTAATATGTAGTGTCTTTGTATCTTAAAACTGTAAATAAACCACATAGGAAATATAGGGTGGCTGCTCTAGCACCACCCTAACAGTGTTGGCAGGTTTGAGAATTGTTATGAAACAGCTAGCAGGCAGAAGTGGACTTTACAGGAATTCCAATGAGGCTTTTGCATAACATTGGATGCCTTTATCTGTCATCGCGGCTTCTGTCGTTTGTCAGTCAGCAGTTCTCTGTCAATAAGCTGTCATTTGTCGGTGTGCTCTCGCCGGCTCAGCCGATGTGACGTATCTTCCGCTGCACAGAGGATTGTGGGTCAGAATAGCCAGAAAAGCATGCTGGCTTGCATACTGAAAAACGCGACTGAATGCAGTAGGACATCCTTGTATTTTTGGCATGCATTTGACATGTCTTGGGACATACATAGTCTACATGACATACTATGTACTGGGACATACCTTTTTTTTTTTCCTCTTTTAAGTGTTTAAATTGTCTTTTTAGATTGCCCTATATTGCTTTTATGTTATGTACAACACGTTTGAATTGCCTTGTTGTTGAAATGTACTATACAAATAAACTAACCTTGCCTACTAAATAGTATGGTAGTATGGGAGTTGCAAGGCACAGATGGTGAGTCCCAGGTCAAGGGAAGCCGAGGAAGGGGCCGTCTTAGTCAGCAGGAAGAGGTGGACTTGGGTGACCTTTCAACTTGTTGGAAGAATGTGGTCATGCTGTACGGATCCGCTCCCAATGCAAGATCACCTCCGAACGTGGTCTGGCTGATCCAATCGCATTCAGCTCCTCTAACATTTAATTTAAGTTTACACACTTTTATGAGATAATCGATGTGATATTTCACACAGCAAATAAATGACCTGGGTGGCTTACAACCTCGGCTAAACTATTGCGTGGTGGAAACCCTGCGCCTTGATGCTCAGTATAGGTATTTTCAGAGGCGGAGTTTTTAAAGTTGACATGGCAGAGGACAGAGGAGAGTAGAGTCACCGTGACGGCATTAAAAACCACCCAGACCGTTCCCCCTCAGACGAAGGACGGAGAGAGCAGATGGGCCACTCCTTGGATTAGACATTTGTAAAGATAAACGGTCTGCTTTAATAGCCCTAACTAAAAGCTAAGTACATATCTCTGAGCCATTTTCGGAGGTAAATCAAGGCCACTTTTCGTACGGTGGGGATGTGAATACAATCTGTGACGCACCGAGGAACAGGAAGTGAGTTCTGAGGTCGGCCTCTGCTGCGGCCAATCAGGTTATTAGCACCCAGGACATTACTGCTGTGATTTAAGCAATCTGGCCAGAGGGGCCAAAGAGGTTGTTGATGTATTTTTTGCCAAAGTTAAATCTGCGGAATGTTATAATTAGTGGTAATGGGAAGCACAAATGAACTAGAATTTCACTCCACGGGGCGGGTTGTCGGAAGGCTGCAAATCCCTTTTAAAGTTTCACTGGACGCATTCATATATGACAGCCAGATGTCAAGAGGCACAGCGTCCAAATACAAGGACACACAGACTCAAACAGGGAATCGTTCTTTCTATTCGGGAGATACATATGTGAAATATAAGAAAATGTTACTCGCTAAAAGTTCTAGATTAGAATCTGTTTTTTGTATTCGAGCTCTGGGAGAATTGGGGATTCTCTCAAATATTGAATTATTATAATAATGTTACTGACTTCTTCCGTAGGGTGGACTTCAACTTCCCTTCAACTTACAAAGTTTAACCTTTAACCTGGTTTAAACCAACGATGTCTAATGAAAACCACATTTTTCCTGCCCTTCTTTGAACGAGTAGCCAAGGGAAAATTCTGTATCGCTAATGTAATTCTTTTCACTGTGCTCTGTCTCTTGGCTTTCCATGTATGGCCTTGAACTGCAGACCTCAGAAAACAGATACGGCCCAAAATAGAGGAGAAGAGTTATTGGAAATAGTTGGAATGGATTCATAAAACGCTTTCAGGCATATCTATTTGTCTACAGAAGGTCTGTTTTAAATTTTGGTCTTCAGCAGTCTATGAATCCATTTCAGCCAATTGGATAGACGCGTAGCATACCTGAGCCGGCCATTTGGCCCCAGAATTTTCCTCAAGTCAATAGCAATAATTTATCCCCTTTTCATAAACCTTTTTGTAGTGGTTGTAGGCGATGGATTTCAGATCTGGCAAGTTGGAAAACAACCTTTGTCCCTCAATTTGTCCATAAAATAAGGAAATAAGCCAAGGATACAACACCATCAGACCTTATACACATTAAAACAAATAAAGAAATAATGAATAGAGTAAAGAGAACGCCACAGAGGTGTGGGGTGGTTGGTGGTTAGCAACAGAGAGAGGAAGTGTTGATCACAGAGGCTCTAAATTCTGCAGGATGACAACCCGCCGTGTCGGGTTTCCTGCCCGACTCTGATCACTTCGACTCACGACGCCTCCAAAGCAAACTCCCTCTCGCTCTCTACATCCAACTTTCTATTTCCTCACTCACTCTCTTCCTCCCCCTGGCTTCTGCCCTCTTCTCTTATTTTCATTCCCTCTCCGCTGACCCTGAGTAACCTTTTAGTGTTGTTCTATTTACCAGAGGGAGAGTGTTTCGGGATCACTGGGCTAATTAATAAGGTAAACACAGACGGCCAGCCGCTCACTCAGCACTGTGCTGACAGAGGGAGTTTGAGGGTGAGCTGTGCGTGTGTGTGTGTGTGTGTGTGTGTCGGCTCACAGGGTACCTACACACTGTGCAGTTGTGGGCTGTCCCAGATGAAAGCTGACGATCACGAGAGAGACCCGGTCTAAGTTTGGCCCCGGTGGTCCAAAATGGTGGTCCGAGATTCCACTGTAAGAGAGTGTGCTTGAAATGACCCAAACTGTCCTTTTTTTCTGTTTTGTTTTGATGCATTCTCAAAATATGGGTCACTTGAATTTCTTGGGTCTAGTTACATCGCAACGCTGTGATTAATCAGGCCTTCATTGCACAATCTGATATGCCACCAAACTAATATTGTACAGTCGGACAGTAATCGCGACCAAGACTTTATTAGACTTTCTTATACTGTGTGACATGTACTAAACCTGCAAAATCACCGCAGGTGTATGTGAGCATGCGTATCGGTGAAAGAAACTCTATGTATGTATACCATACTATATTATTTGTAGGTCAGACACATCATCTGTGTGCAGATAATGTCCACCTTGGTTCATTGCGGTCTCATTGTTCTTTTCAAAATTTCGTATTTCTCTTCAAACATGACAAATTCATGGGGGGGGGTGTAACTGTCAACAGACAGACAGGTAAATATTTCGTGAACAAGGCCTTCAAGTAGGAGCGAGAGTAATTAGTGTCAACTGTCAGGCTGCTGGGCCCGCCGCGCCCTGATTAGCGCCTCGCTGGAACGCTATACTCAATTAGAGGCTCGATCTAGGCCAGGCGACTAGTGCATCCTAATGACAACAAGAGACTGGTTAGGCAGAAAAATACTGCACTGTGCCTGATATGTAGGCCTGTGTGTGAATATTTATACAAAGATGGCTTATGGCTAAAGCAGAATACTGAGAGGGAAATAAACAGTCCCCTAAAGTGAGCCTAAGTGTATGCTAGGATGACATTTACAAGACAGTAAATGTCAAATAGGCCCATAGGGCGTAGGCAATAAAACTACATCAGTGTTAAAGGTTTGGGAAGTAGAAACTGTTCAATAAACAATTCTAATAGTTGAAATTAACTGTTCAACATTGCCTATATTCATACGCAGTCAATAAATTCTAAATGGGAGCTTTTAAGCAGCTTGTGACAAATGAGTTTGGTCTAACAAAAAGGCCAGAAAATGAATTAGGATGAAATTAGTGGAGCTGCGTTTCTGGAAACAAGTAATAAAATCCAACAGTTAGACACTATCCAAAGGTTTTCAATGCCTTCTTCATTACACTTCTCCGGACCGTTGTATCCTCAAAAATGGGACAGGACAGGATTTAACAAAAGCAATTGTAAAATAGAACGGCTCAGAGGAAACCGAATCTAAAGACCAATGTTGCATTGAAAAAAAAGCAGAGATAATAAGTTAGAGGAAAGCTAGGTGTTCTGACGTACATCGGCTTCTGCAGCAACACAGCGTGATTCACACGGCGTCATGTTTCTAACGGGCCTCCAATAAACACTGGAACAGGCCTGTGCTGTTTAAACACAAAGTTTAAAAGGGAGGTCGGCCGGGGACGCTCTCCTCTCATTATCGCACGGCGGGAACCAGAGAGCCAGAGGCAGCAGATGCTGCTGAGTAACTGCTATGTAGTGGAAGTTCCACTCTGCATTTCCTTACATCTTTGTGTACCTGTGCATCATGTAGGAATCTGGGTACATTTTTCATCAGCCATGTCTGGATGTTGCATGTTCCTATGACAAACCAGAAGCACATATATACACATATATATTAAAATGCCTATGGTGGCATGAATTTGTGAGCTGTGTCATCTATGAACATTTGATTTGCTGTGAGAATCAAAGCAGAAAACGTTCATGTCCAGCAGCCACAGTGGGCGGCTCAGACACTACTACTGCTGCAGGTTTTCCGGCACCTGTCCATTTTCATTACTTTCATATGTACTTCCAACTGGGTGAGATAAGAATTTCCTCCGCATGCTATAGAGAAGACGATAAAATGTTCTCAAACATGCTGCTTGTTTGTAAGTCAGAGATCCCGGACAGCACCGAAAACCTTGTGACGGCAGCTGCCAGAAACCCCTTCCCCACTAAGACATCGGTGCTACTACAGTATACAACTTTTTACATATTATGTCTGTTTTTTTATTATCTATATTATATCTATCTAAGGTTGCAACTAACAAATATTTTATTGATTAATCGGTAGATTATTTTTGCGATTAATCGATGAATTCTTTGCTCTATAAAAGGATTTAGGACTACATCATACAAACAACAGGAGCTCACAAATTAGAAGCTGGAACCAGCGAATCTTTGGCATTTTTGCTTTAAAAAAATAAATTAAAGAGTTCACTGTTTCAGCCTTATATCTATCTATATTCTGAAGCAGTGAAAATGGAAGTCATTGTGTTTTCATGTCTGCATGCGTGTGTGTGTGTGTGTGTGTGTGTGTGTCCACCGGTAAGCATGGCCTTTTCTGGCTGCACCTGCCAGTCCCCTGAATTCTTGGGAGATGAAATATGGGCGCGCACAAATTCCAGGCATACAGGCGGGATTTCAGCCCTGTAGCCAATAGTTACAAGCTGTCCGTCAGCGTGACGTCTTCATTATGGCCGCTCCTCGCCTCATCTCGCCGACTCTAAGCTCACAAAGCCAGAGCCGTGCGGAGGGTTAGGGTGTGGGCCAGCTGGTACAGAAACCTCCTGAAAAGATCTTTACATAACATTCTTTTTAAGTGGTCAAGTGTAAGGAGAAAAAAAACAACATTTAGGACCCTATGCTATTTAAACTGTAGCCATTTATGTGATTAGTACAACTTTCTACGAAAAGGCAAAATATGGTAGCACCGGGTGGGGAGTGCCAGCAGGAATCTCCGGTCCAGGTGAATGAATGCGCCTGTCCAGAAAATCTTAATCCAGAAACCCTTCTTAATCTGCCAACTTTACACTGCACTGTGTCTGTGTGTGTGTGTGTGTGTGTGTGCGCGTGTGTCCAGTGAGAACAGCAGGGTTTCCTGAGGGGTAACCAATGGTTTTCACCTATATCTGCACCAAAGATCCTTCGACTTCCTCTCACAGGAATCTCTTAATACTGCTTAAAAAAAAAAAAAAAAAAAAAAAAGACAAAGACACCAACCATGGAGCAGGAATCGTGATCAAACACGGTCACTGTGAGAGGAATAAAAACCAAAGAAGTACACGAACTACAGTACACAGAGAAATTTGGCTCGACCTAAAACAGAACCCCACCTCTCCAAATACAAAACACATTTATTTTAGACCATGAGGAGAAACCTGGGAGTTGCTCCTGCACAGTGAATTCCCCTTTTAAAGCAAACACACCTTATTAAAACAAGATGAGTCACTTAGCTCTCATTTAACAAAAAAGGTTTGTGTAAACCGAGTGTTTCACCGTGCATTAACAGAAAACTAACGTTTGTTAGTTGAGAGATGATTTAGCAACTGATCATGCTGTTCGGAAGCAAGCAGGTAAACATGAATAGAACCACGTAGGAAATAGAGCCCTTTCCAGTAGGGCTGAACGATTATTTGCATTTGCAATAACATTGCAAATATCACGTAACACGCGCGAGTAAAGCAGTCTGCAGAGGAAGCATCAACTTGGCACGCTACGCACTGCGGAAACTATAGTGTCAAAGAGGAACAGTACGTCAGTTGCGTGGGACTAAAAAATAAATGAAGGTGCCGCGCAACGTACGGTAGTTGCATGACTAAAAAGCCGAACACCAGTGCGTCAAGTAAGCCAAATGCCACCCAACAGGGATCACTGCCCGAAACTTCTGAAAGCGTAAGTCCATATGAACGTGCTTCCAAACAACACGTGGAAATTACTCGAGCAGCAACAGAGTTCATCGCGAAAGATATGAGGCCCCTCGGCACGGTGACCACGCCTGGGTTCACGGCGACACAGCAGCACGCAGATTTCTTTTTATAGTTCTGCAATCTGCACTTCAGGTTGTGTGATTTGTTACAGACTTTCATATTGATGTTTATACCAGGCTTATTGGTCCGTAATTTATGTCGTCATGATGATTATTACATGTTTACAAGGCTGGAAGTTCCAACAACTCAATATAGTCAATATACTCCTGCGATTGGAGAAGTTAAAATAAAAATATAGGCCTGGCCTACAGGAAAGAACAGTTTATGTTTAGTCTATCTAATATTGTGTTGGTCATACTATATAATGATTTATTGATTGTCTTTGTTGAATAATACAGAAGATAGAGAGCTGAAAAATAAATCACATATTGAATTGCAATATTCGTAAAAAAAAAAAAAGACAAATCGCAATTAGATCATTTCCCACAATCATTCGGCTTAAAGTCGGCACTTCAACCTCACTGCCAGTCATGGTTTCTTTTGAAATCCAGCATTTTGGAGCCAAATTAATGATAAACATATACTCGTACTTATGCACCTGCACTGCCATACAATCCTCCCTATGACTCCAACTACCTGTAGCTTCACTCTGACGGGTGTTGATCTCATTCATTAGTAGAAAAGGTACGCAGAGAACAAGGCGATGTCACGATGTTTTGGTAGAAGGTTCGTTTTTCACTCTGCGCCACTTTCCTAACTACATTATTACGTCATCGCACCACCACCATCAATCGGTTTTCCTCTCGGCTTTTGCTGCCGTTGCTTTGGGTCTGACTCTGGGCCGTCTGAGGACCTGATAGCTGCGGGGTCACCAGTTATTCTTTTTCCGTTTCTTAGGCACTCTCTCTCTCTCGCTCTCTTTTCCTCTCATCATTTGCTAGCCTTCATCTGGCAGACTGTTTTCCACTGATTTCTTGGGTTTTGGAGCGGCGCTGTGCCATCTCAGGTTTGTCTGGTGATATAAATTCAATTCAATTTTATTTATGTAGCGCCAAACCATAACAGAAGTTATCTCAGGGCACTTGTCATGTAGAGCAGGTCTAGACCCTACTCTGTATAATATAGACACCTGGTGCAGCAGACAGATGCTCCAGCCTCATATATCAATTGGAATTCAAGGGAAGATCAACTGTATCTCATTAACAGCAAATGGAACAAAGATGACATTAGATGCTATTTCGACCAAGACGATTTTGGGAAACCTGGCCCAGGTTGAGGGCCTGAGGACAGGAGCCTTAATGATGATGGCTGAGTCAAAACCTGTCCTCCCCACTCCCCCACAGAGAGAGATAGACACAGTGTGTGTGTGTGAGATAGGAAGGGAGAGTGCTGGGGGTGGAGGGGTCTGGAAATTTCCAAGTGGAGGTTCACAAAGTGCAGGAGAGGAAAACGTTCATAAGAAACTTGCCGTTTATCTGAAAAAGGGGGTGTTGCCTGGTTCTGTTAGTTTACAAACACAAATGTGATGAAACCTACAGTATAAACGCATTGCATACATGCACATATTTTCTATATTCCATTAAGAAGGTACATCAATTCACTGTAAACAAAATGTTAAGTTCTATTAACAAATATAAAAAAAATCATATGCTATGAAAAATATTGATCTACTGCATATCCTACAGGTTGCATTCCAGTGAAATCCAAACGGAGACATGTGGATTACAAGTCTTAAAGGCGCAGTGAGTAGGATTTAGTGGCATCTAGCGGTGATTTGATTCATTTGAATACCGCTCGCCTCCTCTTCCAAGTGAGTAGGAGAAACTACAGTGGCCAAAACGTAAACGGCCCTATCTAGAGCCAGTGTTTGGTTTGGCCGTTCTGAGCTACTGTAGAAACATGGCGGTGCAACATGGCGGCCTCCGTGGAAGGGGGCCTGCTCCCTATGTAGCTAAAACGGCTCATTCTAAGGTAACGAAAACACAACAATTCTTATTTTCAGGTGATTGTACACTAATGAAAGCATACTTAAAGAGTAACTAAACCCCCCCCCCCAACCAGTTTTTTCAGCTGAAAACCAAGGTATATGGGTATTTAGTAGTGTTGTTGATGGATTCAAGTATTAGAATTCTACATATTGTGTTGGAAACATGCATAGCGACCATCCTCTACAGGTTGAAACCCAGCTATTGCAATTTAATTTTGCTATAGGCACTTTTTCCACATTCTAGAGGTTTTTGAATTTCCAGGGTAGAGGCAATACTTTGGAGTTTAGTTACTCTTTAAATATTATATTCCATTTCTGCCAGTAGGTCCTCCTAAATGTTACACCTTGGACCTTTAACTAAATGTTGAGTACCAAACTATTTTAGGTAAACTCAAGTTAAACTTTACCTGAACTTAATTTTCCCTTTAAAAGCAATATTTCACTTTGGACCACTTTTAGTGTTCTGGGAGCCGATAATCAACCCCCCTCACTTTGTTTTAAAAGCTGGTCAATCTAATATGGGTGCAAACATGCAGTAACATATATGAGAAGTATACCTGAAACAGTTATTCAATTAATTAGTCAATCGACAGACTAATTTGATAATCATTGTATATTTGTAAAAAAAAAAGAAGCATTTTTTTCTTATAAAATATTTCCAAACATTCATTGGTTCCACCTTCTCAAATGTGAATATTTGCTGTTTTACTTAGTCTTCAATGGTATTTCACAAAACATATTGGAGTTATAGACTGTTTTTTGACAAAACAGTCAATTTGAATACACTTTTATCTACAGTATGTGCACAATTACTAAGTATACATACTATTTTGCTCATGTTTCCCTTTGGCACAGTTTATACTGTATATATTCATACCACAGCAAAATAAACAAATAAAATGAATTTGCTTCATGAACTACCTAGTAATAAAAAAAGCATTTGTACACCCTCCAAGACACTCTTAAGAACATCTGGGGATTTCCACTCCGGCATTTGGAGAACTAGTAATACACTGACTGACTGTATTGTGGTAGAGCTGGTTAGGTTATTTTAGTCTGGTGACCATGTTTTTGGTCAGTTCATTTGGAAGAAGAGTAAAGGCTTGTTTGCACCAGCCCCTTTTTTCTAATTGCCACTGCTCATTTCACCTGTAGGCCTGCTGCAGCCGCAACGACTGTTTTTGGAAAGAATGTACCGAGTCTTGCCTCTTTTAAAAAGGCAGAGCAGAAATAAGCTCTGTTTTTCAGAATTGCAACGTTAGTTACATTTAGTCATTTAGCAGACGCTTTCATCCAAAGCGACTTACATAGGAGACATATTACATATTTAGGGCATCAACTAAAAGACTCTGCTTCTGTAATTGTTACAGTTTCAGTGTCTTGGAGCTTCCTGCAGCATGTCAAGTGTTTTATTTTGTGCATTCAGCCGGAAAATGTAATGTTTGCGTTATGGATCAACAAACAACTAATAACCGATATTGTTGATAATGTCCACTCATTACAACTTAGTAGAACTCAGCACGAGTCAGTAAAGCATTTATTTAGCTAGTCTATAAAGTACACCCCAAACTGATCAAAGAAAATAAAGCCCTACAATCCCAAATATATTTTGCCACAATCTGGACACATGTAGTTTATCCCCTTCAAAGTGCTATGATAATCTTAACCAGCCAGCAGCAGCAAGCCATCTTTATCCAGCTGAGGCCTAGCTAGCTGCTCAGCCAGCTTATGAGAAGTTATGACAATGTCATGCTCACATCAGGCTTTGATTGTGCTTTATGGGACAGCATGGTCCTTTGATCTGGGATGGCTAGCTTTATGGGCATTGCTTCATACTCCGAACTATACTGTAAGACTGAGGCAGGCACGGGAGGGGTCCAGAGAGAAACGAAAATGGCTACAAGAAAGAAAGAAAGCAGGGAAACTCTAAATGTGGGAAAGGAGAGGCAACAACAGGAGAATAGTTCGGTAAAACGGGACAGCCTAAAAGATAAAAAGGCAGAACTGTGTGCTAAATAAGTAAAGACGGACAACTGTCACTCTCCCTCCCTCAGTTTTCTGCTCATCTCGCTTTACCTCCCTCAGTTAAAAGTTTAGCAGTTACAGGGCTATCATCTTCACCAAGAGCTGGCTGCTTCACAGCCAACCCATTTCCTCCCACCGCACAAAACCTCAAGGTTAAAGGCACCCTGTGGGTACACTTTTTGACCACTAGTAGAGCTATGGAGCAATGTTTTTATGACTGGGCCCTTGTTTTGTTTGCATCACATGCGTATGCCTATGAGCACGCACCAACGTGAAACACATTCCTGCTGACGGTTCCAATCTGTTGCACTTGAGATGGCAGTGGTAAGGTGCATAGAAATGTAGCAATATATTGGCAAAGGCAGTGAAGAGGAGGACTGCAAGCTAGCAAACATGGATGTAAATATTGCACAATTTACGATCTCTTTTAAAAATCGGCTTTGAAAATGTGTTATGGAGGAAGGAAAATGCCTTACTTTCTTTGTAAACAAGAAAACTCCACAGGGTGCCTTTAATGTTCGTCGTGCACTTTCTGCGGAGCATCAGGACACCTGATTGTAAAACCTACACCACTGGTGTGCACTCATCAATATTAACAATTAGGCTATCCTACCCACTGAACAAAGGAGTGTTTTTTTATACATTTAATGGCAATACCATTAATATTAATATATTTTTGGATACAAAACATATATTTATTTGTTGTATCAATTATTTGGACAGAAATTTGCAAACTACCCAAATGGCCTTTTCCAAATGCCGATGAATGTGCTTATAAGTGTCCTGGACAGCATTAAAATCATCAAGCACTGCATGACATTTTAAAGATCACCCAGCCTGAAAAATCTGAAATTGAGTTTTAATCTGCAAAGGGAGCGCATCCACATTCTTCTTCTAGTTCCTTTAAACGCAATGACAACATATCAAACTCTTCCTAAAAATACCAGCAAGGTCATGCACGTATATCTTGGTTTTGTATTCAAAATGTCAGCATACATCACGCATTTATCCTTGGCTAACCTCGTGGCTCCATGTGCGCTCCTACAGTACAGAGAGGGTTAGACGCGCAGGATGTCAGTAAATCTCACCCATCCATCAAAGAGTCTTAGCACAAGCCCCAGGAGCCAAAAAATATACATATACATGCGTATGCACTCTTTTTTAGATGCAATCTTCTCATTTCTGTTGAGTTTGATAACATGTAGCCAGGTCTACTGAATATTTTCTGTATATTAAAAAAAGCTAGAAACAACAGAAAAAAGGAAGCCTGCAGACCCAGATTGCTAGTTTTTCACGCTGCAAATTAACTGTGAAGGTAAAGGGGCCCAGAGGGTCACTTGTCATCACCAGCAGAGGTGTCTCTTTGAAAAGTAACCCACCCACCACCACCCATATTAATATCTCATTTTAATCAGCAGAATAACTAATAATAATAATACATGTTATTTATAAGCTCCTTTCAAGTCACCCAAGGACACTTTACAAATCCAGAAAAAGATAACAATGCAACAGCAAAGAAATGTATATACAGATAAAATAATACATTCATAATAAACATATTACAAAACTCCAGGAAAGGATAATTTAAAGGGGCAATATGTTGTTTTTAAATGAAATCAACTCTCACGGCCAGTACGCCTCTTTCTTTGAGAAGGTATCGGGACGGAGATTCCGCGAAATCCATGGGTTTACATAGGCTGTGACGTTCCACGCGCGCTCCCGACAATATTTGCCTCCTGATTCTGCGCTCCACCGTGACCACACTGCAGCTAGCGACGAGGAGGCCGCCAACACCAAAAACGACCGGCTCCCAGCACAACACAGACCCCAACACAAAACTCCACGCAGGGTTAAAAAACAAGAACAAAAGGTTTTATCTGCTGAATCCCGTCAGGCCAAACGAAAATCAGATCGACGTCAGGGTAAAACACGGGCCAAAGTCGGAAAAGGCATTTGAGGCATGGAGAGAGAGCCGCTTTGTTTAGTGGATAAAAACCGACCCAGAGTTGTCTTTCATCCTATTGGTAAGGTAAGCTAATATTACTGCAAAGCATGTGAAATATATTGTGCCTAGTTGGCTCAAGTTAGACAACTTATGTGATCCACATAATATACAATAACGCAAATCGTTGTCATAACATACATTTTGCTGTTGACATTGCTGAGACTCTCTGATGAAAGATACTCAAATAGTCATTGAAACACCGGCATGCTAGCTATCGACGAGGTATCATGTCGTCTAAATGCAGTCAACATAGCTTGTCATTAGCTCAACATCAAGCTGATAAAAATGTTACGCTGCAGTGGGAGTCTACCTGAGTTTCCAGCATGTTGTGTGATGCCATCTCCTGTGTTTTGGTCGATATCCAGTGCTCGGCTCATGAGCTCGAGCACACGCACGAGCCCTCGCCTGGGAAGGTAGTGGTTGCAATCCAATGAAACCTTATGGAGAGCCGTTTCATTCAAATCCTCCAAACTGTACACCACCTACCCAGTGGACAGCGCAGAGTGGCCCAATTGGACCTCGCGCACCATCCAGCTGATTACTTGTGCTAAGGTTGACAGTTCTGTATTTTTAAACTCAATTGACTTATTACTTTTTATTTTATTATTACTTTCAGTTTTCAATCGCGGTTTGGTTAGGTTTAGGCCACAAAACTACTTGGCTGAGTTCGTATTACAGCGGTACGCAGAGCGGCCCAGTCACCAGCGGTGTAGCTCCGTCTCTCTCACGCACACTCACACATACTATTTCTGTTTTGAATGTTCGTGAATTTTGTAAAATAAATCTTGTTCTTATTCAAATTGAACTTGTCTTTTTTTTTTCCTAGAACAAAATAAGGTAATAGGCTATGAGAAGGTGTGATCTGGACTTATGCTGGGGTCAGTGAAAGTGGACAATATATTAATATATAAGAATTTTATGGCAGTTATTTGACACAGTTATTTGTTGATCCATCAAGCCTTCGGACAGTTTCAGAGTTTGTCGCCTTTTATACTGCGTGTTCCGACCTAACTAAGTTCTCCGATATCAGCGCTTTCCAGCTAGATGGTGCGCGAGGTCCAATTGGGCCACTCTGCGATGTCCACTGGGTAGGTGATGTCTGGATAGGTGGTGTAAAGTTGGGGTGAGGTTTTGAATGAAACGGCTCTCCATAAAACCTCATCGCTAGAGGCCACTGAAAACTACACAAGGCCCCTTTAAACAAGTGAGTGTTTAGTTGCGAGTTATGCAACCGATGGGCACTGGCGCAGACCCTAAGGGTAAAGCACTCCAGAGGGACTTCATCAGAGGAACGTAGTGAGCGAGTAGATGTGTAGGGATGGAGAAGACTGGATAGGTAAGAAGGCACTATCCCATGTAGAGATTTATAAACATGAAACAAATGCATGTTGTGTGTTTAACTGGGAGCCTGTGCAGTTGCTGAAGGGTAGGGATGATGTGCGCCCAGGACCGTGGGTGGCAGAGAACTCTTGCAGCCGAGTTCTGGACACGAATGCTGTAGTCTGCTTAGTGGGTACACCAAGGAGAAGGCCATTACAGTAATCTAGTTGGGATGTAATAAAGGTGTGAATGAGAGTCTCTCCAACTGAGTGGGAAAAAGAGAGAAGTCAAATGGGGATGTTCTACAGATGAAAGAAGGTCATCTTGGTGATGTTTTTGATGTGTGTGTCAAAACAGAGTCTTAAGTTACACCAAGATTTTTTACCTGAGCGGATGAAACAAAACAGGGATGGATACGTTTATATGGGAGACTTTGTGAAGTGTGGCTGGGGAGGCAATGAGGATAACCTCAGGTTTATCCTGATTAAACTTAAGGTAATTGCAATTGCAATCCAAGCATTAATATCATTTAAGCAGTCTATCAGGTTGGATGGTGGTAGAGTGTACTTGGTGTGTATGTAGAGTTGTGTGTTATCAGCATAGCAGTGAAAATTGAGGCCATGTCGACAAATTATATGTCCAACAGGGAGAGTGTAAGTAATGAACAGTAATGGTCCGAGAACTAAGCCTTGGGGGACACCATGGGAAAGTTGAGATGTGGGAGACTTCAAGCTGCTAATGTAAAAAAAACTGTTGTCTAGCTGTGAGGTAGGAATTCAACCATAATAAGGCTGTTCCAGTGACACAAGTATTGTTTCTAATTGCTTCAATAGAATATTGTGACAGACCATATCAAAAGCAGCTGTGTGATTTAACAGAATAAGTATGTTGAGGTAACCAGCGGCAGCTTCTACAAGTAGGTCATGGGTAACCCTGGTAAGGACGGTCACTGTTTTGCCCTGAACCCAGACGGAAACTCTTTTGGTAAGGTGGAATGAATATGAACCTGGAGCTGACTGACTACAGTACGTTTAACTGATCGTAGCTCTTTTCTCGCACTCTCAGGCACAGACATACGGTATCTTATTCTACTGCTGCACTCATTATTTGCTATAAAGCACTCAGCTAAATGCCTAAAATGTTAGTGTAAAAGTATTTTAGGTGTGAAAGCAGTTCCCAGAGGTAAGAAAAGCTCTGTTTGACCTGCTTCTGTTGGTCCTGTGTAGAGGTATGCACGAGGTGAAAACACTGTTCAACACAGCAAACGTCCACTGCCTGAGGGGCTTCAAAATGGACTGCATTATTTACCCGCTTCACACTCGCGAGTGTCACCCTTACCCAAATCTGCATGTTTATGTGTTCATCTGTCACCTGTCATTTCACCTTCTTTTTGGAGAGGAAAGTATGCGTGGTTTACCATCAGGTCATTTGGGCTGACAGTCTACCTTAAAAAAATTAAAATCAAAAAAAAAAAATCACTGTAATTCCCATTATTCCCAATGCAGTTAATTTGTTTCAGAAATGTTCTACAAATAACTTGTATGTTGAAACAACACTGAAAAGGGCAGATTGCTGCACTTTAATAAAAATAAATAACTGCTAAATAAACTGCATTCTAAAGTACTATTACAAAATAAATTGATTTGTAACAGGGAGAGTCTCACCATAATAGGCATTTCCCCTTGTTTTAGGAAAATAAAACCCTAACACTCAATAATGGACTAACAGACTTGTTAACCTGAAGATTTTCCCCAAAATTCAAACCCTGTGTGTGTATATATGTATGTCATATATATATATATACATATAAATATAAAGGCTGACCCACAGCTTTTATAGTAAGTCTTCATCAAGTTCAACAGTGGAAATGTTGTTTTGAGAAGAAGCAAAATAGTTTAGTTTAGGCTTTATTTGAGAGGGACCATGTGCAAATACCTTAGTCTAACAAAAGAAGAGATGCTTTACACCAGATTTAGCTATAGCTAATTTCCATCTGCAGTCCCTGATATAGACCAAATAGACCATCAAACAGCCCCAGCAGGCCTTATTTAGTCCGGGCGACTGAGAAACCAGCAAATTCGCCCGACCCAAAGGCCTTGCAAACAGTTGTTATTCCTGATAATGTGCAAAGCCTTGTCGAGCTGACACCCTGAAATACAGAGCACACAGATCACTTTCAGACAAACCCTTGCTAGTTGAGGCTTGCAGCTGTCTGAGCTGAGAGCAAGAGATGGAGAGAGAAAAACAAAGGAAGTAAGACAAAAAGAAAGAAAGAAGAAAATCTGGAAATTGATATTTTGACAAAAACAGCAAAGAAATGAGGCAACGCACGGCTCAAGAAGCTCAGAGTTGTGCAGACATACAGTATATGGTCCACCAAAAATGGTCAGAACCATCCTACTGATAAAAAGTTGCTACATGACACATGATGAACTGCTCCGCTCTTTGGAGTGGTCATGTTTTCGTACAGTTTTTCCCCATGCGTCACAGCAACCAAACCACCTGGCGCCTACAAATACCACAAAATTCAAACTTGCTCAAGATAATAAAAGCTGACCTTTCCTGAGACAGCGTCGGAGGGAGTGAGAGACAGGAATTCTTGCTATCTGGCAAGGCATGAATCTTAACCAAACCGGTTGCCGTGAACAACAAGAGCTGTTGCGAGAGGCATCTGTGAAGAGGGCAGAAACATTTAGCCCGAGAAGAGCAGAGCGTGAGTGGGGGGAGGTTACATACGTGACCCCGGGATGGTAGGGTGTCAGTGAGCTGTTTGGTGGCTGTTGCAGGGTCATCGTCAGTGTATAGGTAGAAGCAGTTTAGCTGAACCTCAGGTGCCCTGAAGCTACACATGCTCTGTGTTACGCTTATTCTCATTCTGGACAGCATCTACCAAAAGTGCTTAAAGCCCCCGAGTATAGCCTCAAAACTGTACTTACTTAACTCCCGATGAACAGCTTTGGAGTGCATGCTCGGGACTTTGCTCAATGTAGACAGAAAACTAACGCTCGTTCTAAGTACTTTTGTTGTTTCACCAACCACCCTGCCTTTAACACACACACATACTCAAGTGTAAAACTGAAAAAAAACATACACATTCATTGGTACAACTTCTCACAGGGGGAAAGGCGTCCAGCGTTTCCCCAATGCTCTGGCTTAAAGGCTTTCACCTGAAGCCTTTAAACCTGCTGGCACACATTGAGCTGGACCGGGCCAAACAGCTGACATCCCAAGGACACGCCGTTTCCGTCCGATCTTAAATAATACACATAAAATGGCTGTGAGAGATAATCTTACAGCGGAGACACAGACATGGTCTTAATACTTTTAACAGGCCCAGATAGGGGAAAAAAAAAAAAAAAAAAAGATAAACGACGGACGGCAGAATCTGGGGGGGGGGGGGGTTTAGCCACTCTACAGAAACTGCTGAGTTTTGCCTCGCCTTTTTCTTTCTCCGAAGATGTGGTTTACTTTATACGTGGATAAAGACCCAAAGGCTTTTGATCGTACTCAAAATAGAAACGTTAGGAAACAAAGTACGGGCTAATCTTGGTAAATGGATTAATGTTTTGTGAAGCCGAGAACAGGGGCATAAAAATCCCCTGTTGCGAAACGCACATAAAAAAAAAGGTCTCCCCAAAGAACTACTCTTACAACTTATCAGTGTGTGCGAGTGTGTGTGAGATGTAAATGTGCCGCGATCACAGATGTAATCCCCCGGCTAATCTGGCAGATCACAGCCCCCGAGGCAGATCACACTGATATCTGACACCATCTCCTCTGGGTATTAGGGTATTAGGAATATATAGCGTCTTGGTTTATGTCCATGCGCGAGTGTGTGTGGAAGTTATATTTAACTACCACCAAACTCCAGCAGCCCTCGGTGGAGGACTGGAGGAAAGGGAGACAAGGTCTGAAGGTTTCTGTTAACGTCTGGGTTCAAGGCATGACTACACAACTAAGACAGGTATATTGTTTCCTATGTCTAATCTTACCATCTGACACACACACACACACACCACACACACAAAAACACCACAGTACAGGAAAGGGGGGAGATGGAGATGCAGTCTTGGAGTGAACCCAGGTCCTGTAATTCAAACCTGTCATCGCTGAACAAGAGGGACCTGTTTGGTAAATAAGAGAGTGGTTCAACATTAGAGACGCATGCGTCCCAAGCCACATCTGCTCCCCATTCTGATGTGGAACAAGAGATGGAGGAGGGCGGGATGAAGAAAGAAAGAGAGTGTTAATAGAGTGAGAGAAAAACTGAGAAAAAAATGTTTTAAAAAAGCCAGTAAATTCAACTAAAAGCCTGCAACACAATGCTGTTTTGCATCTCTCTGCCCACCCAGGGTTTAATTTGTGCACACCAGGTTCGGTGTACGTTCCCAACGTGGCTACGCAAGCCTCATCTTTCAGCGCCACCCACACAACGTCCCTCTTTTTACTGTGCGGAGATGGTAGATGATTATGCAAGGCATTACATTGTTCCAGTTTCGAATGCGGGGGAAAGGCCTGTGGCTTGGGTGTAAAAGAGAAAGAACCAACTCACTACATAGGGATCACTTGAGGAAAGGAAAAAGAGTTTGCCAACAAACTTAGAAATCATTTTGCTTAGACTGGAGATATATGGGCGTGCGCGCGTGCAGGTTTCTTTATTTATTTATTTATTTTTAAGAAAAACCTAAGCAAAAGTCCTCTCTCATCTTGTGGCTATGCTTTTGTTTGGCTGTTTGTAACCCAACAGCCAGGAGGGTCTTGCAAACACAAGCCGTAAACAACGCCCCGGAAAGCAGCACACAAATAAGCGTCATTGTCACCATGGACCGACTTTTAAACACCAGCACCCTCGGACATGCGGCTACAGGCCACGTTGTATGTCGCGGATCTGCGCCAGATCTGCACAAACAGGAGCTTCACCTGTTTCATGGAGCCTGTGTTCGCGCTGAGGGATTTAACGTCATTTGAATCGCAGTTTCAACAGGGTCAAGACAAAGAGATCCATTAACCCTTGCCGTCTAGAGAGACACACCACCACACATGCCGTTCGTAGCAGTAGCTTCATTCCAAACAAGACTTGATGGCTCATGATGGCTTGTATCTCCTCAACTGGCAATACTCAAGTTCTTTGTTTTCTTGATTTTGGCAACATTTGCCTGAGTGCTAAAGATTGCCTCACAGTCAAACAGTACGTACTGGCCGCAGTATTTCACAGTACGTGAAATGTGGGTAGCACATTTGAGTGTCAAAAGCTGATTCTTAGTTAACTTATTCTTTGATTAGAAATATTAATATATTATTTAGGTGTGACACGATTCTCCAAATCTTCAATCTCGATTACATTTTCGATTCTAAGGTCACAGTTCAATTCAACTCTCGATTTTTACATTTATTTTCTTTAAAGCACAGGTTGCTATGCCATTTTTCAACAATTAAGTGTCTTAAACTATTTCCGAATAGTTGAACATATACCACACTGATAACTACTTCTAATCCCCTGAGAACGATGACTGTAGTCATCAGTTCCGTTCTGTGCCATTGTTTACGTTCAGAATCGCCAATATGGCCGACTTCCGGATTGATGACGTGTCGTGAGAACACACTGGCACACGCACATAGGCAGAGCTAACGCGAACGTTGTCAACATAACTCACTGAAAATCCAAAATACTTCCACAGCGGCGACTTCAGTGAAAGATGAGGGGGTTCGAGTTCTGTCGATGGGTCTCCTGCATCTGCAGTTGCCATGCTGTCTTTTGAGAGGCTGTTAGAGGAGGTAGACTCGCAGCGCTTCAACGCGTGTGTTTTGCAAGCAACATGGGGGCGTGGCAGCATCGACAATTCAATTTTTTCATTCGAAGTTCGAGATTGTGACTTAATTTCGGTCGATTTCGATTACACCCTTTCTCATGGCTTCTTGTTCTATTTTGTCAGGGAAAACCTACTCGACATGAGGTGTTTAGAGCAGTGAAGACAAAAGCTTACCTGACGTGGCCAGAAGTGAGTTCAATCATTAAGTGAAGTCAGTTTTATTTCTATAGCCCAAAATCACAAGTCACAAATTTGCCTCAAAGGGCAAAGGGCTCATTATTGAGTTACATCAGTCAGTGAGTGTTGGACGTCATTCTTCCAACACAGAGATGTACCATGACAGGCCTTTACTTGGAGAAAACTGCTGGTAAAATAACCTTCCCACATTGCTCTAAAATATTGCCCATATGCAGTACATCATGGTCCCAAACAGCTGTAACCACCTCCCACTGCAGGCCTAACCTGATCCCTGGACATTAGGTTTGACATGTTGTCGAGCATAGGGACACAGAGACGGGCTATGGGGCCCTGGAGGGCCATGACAGACTCTCTGTTGGCCAAACTGGGGATATGATCAGGGTCAACAAATACACAACCGTCCACACACATACAAACAGCCGATTTAAACGCTTGGTGCACACAAACACGTGTGCACTCTGTGGAACCGGAACAACTTAAAAAGAAAAAAAAAAAAATACTTAGGGACCCGAACAAAAAAAAAAAAAAAAAAAAAAAAACCTGCCCGCCAAAAGATACTGAGTAATGCCTAATTTAAGGACAAAATATTAACAGCGCAAAGCCCGTCCCTCCACCGTACCTGATTCCAGGTGTCTGGTTCTGGAGGTGCTCCTGCCAGCGCTGGTGATGGTGGTGATGGAGACAGAGAGGGGAGGATGGATGAGGAGGGTGGGGGTGAGCGTATGAGCAGGCAGAGAGGCAGCACGGGCAGGAGGAAGTGGATCCAGGGTGGGGAACGGAGCCAGGCCCCGGGCCAGGGCCTGGGCCTGGAGTCTGGAAGAGCGGGCACTCCTGCTGTCCACAGGGGCAGCACAGGGCGGAGTGGAAGGGACAGTGCTGGCAGCAGAGTGGCGGGGGCTGGAGGGGAAGGGAGGAAGAGGACGGGGAGGGGGCGAAGGGAAGGTGGCGTTCGGCCAGCCTCTGGGAGTCTACAATGGCGGGGGAGGAAGAGGCGGCAGAGGATGCGGGAAGGTTACTCAGGGAGCCGTTCTGTTTGACCACCACACCATTTTGGCTCGCCCTGTTTGTTCTCTGGACAACATGTGAGCTCTGCTGCTGCTGCTGAACTTTAGACGCTGCATCCTTCACTGTGACATCTTCGTCGCCATCTGCTGTAGGGCAGCCTCCGCTAGAGGCAGCTGTGAGAGGGTCCTGGCCGTTGCTGACTGGCGTGCTGGTGTTTGAAGGGGCATTTCCGTTGGCGCTGAGAGGATGGTGGCCTCTGTTGCAGAGGGCCAGAGGGTCGCCACTTGCGTCACTCAGGGCCATGGTCCTCTCCCAGCGAGCCTGGAAAGGACACTGTCACTTCTCTGCGGGAGAAGAAGAAATCAGACAGACAGAGAAAGACGTTTAGGCTCTGAGGTATGTGAGATAGTTAATATTCATCAATAATCAATGTAAGCTTGAAATTCCTTTCTTCTTCCAGCAGTGACTTAATTTCATCTTTTAAAAGCACAAAGTCGTGCACTGGGTAAAAGCAGAGCCCTGTGTTTGGAGGTAAGTACCGTCCAACTTTAAACTGCAGTCTGTTGGTCACTAATAACATAAATGTTTAAACATCACGGTTTCAGATTAAAAGGAATAGTCGCACGTGATCTCTCAGTTCTGTATCTGCGAGTTGTCGAGAACAGAACTGTTGATTTGAAACAAATGAGCATTCATTCTGGACGCACAGCTCCTCCATACTGGGTACTGACACACAAGAATCTTACATGAGAGGAGCCAGATGGATGGTTCTCAAAATGCCCGGGACAAAAAAAAAAAGAAGAAAGAAAGCGATGGTAGGAAAGCCGTGAAAGCAAGCAGAGACAGAAAGTATGTGAACGGCCTCAACGGACCACTGATCCTATTCCCACAGCGAGCTCCGCTGGACAGGACACAGAGGACTGGACTACACCCAGGTACAATGTTGGTATGATGCTGTGCGCATTTGGGATCCGTTCATCTGACATCTAAGTTAAATAAACAACTGTGGTTCAATCTAATACAACTGGGATTGCTGTTTTCTTAAGACGGGACAATCTCACAAAACCCCAAACAAGTCCTCAGAAACTGAGCCGGAGAGCTGTTTCCATTCAGAATGAGGGGGCGCCAAGTGAGGCAAGACAGAGACCGTAGCAGAAAACGAGAGGGCTGAAAACTGTGTTCCAGTCTAAACGTCCACTCGGCAAAAAAAATAAAAAAATTTAAAAAAATTACGTTTTGAAACCTGAGGAAACGCACTAATGACATTACAGATGCAAAAACATTTATACAAAAAGTGGCATTCTTAACTTCTCAGAAGTAAGTACGATTTGTCGACTCACATGAATTTGTTTAATATTTGATGTGCAGTGTCCGCCTTGGCCCTCAATTGACGCACACATAATGAAAAGCCTGTTCTCAAGAGTCCAAAATATGCAGTTTACCATCCAAGCCTAACAGAGATGCATCAACAGCGACTTTCAGCAGCCGCTAGGTGCAGATAAAACATTTTTGACGCCTTTCTCGTCAGCTGTTAATTCAAATTTGGAAACTTTTGTTTTTTTTTTTTTTAAACACTGGCATTTACTGTCGTGAGTTTACAAATACGAGGTCTGGTAAATGAAAACCAATGCTGATGCTGCAATCAGACATAAAATGTCGAGGTTGTCTCGCAGTACACAAGAAAGGCAAACCAGAGGCCCGGCTCCAATACAGTTATATAGGGAGGAGTTGTTTTTTTTGATGATTAGCTGAATCACCACCAAAGTACTTGGCAAACTGAACCAATTTTCTGTCTTCTCATCGGAGTCCAAACAGTCGCATCAAATAGTGGCTGCCTCAGATCAATATGATTTACGGAGCATGAATGAGACCCGGCATGAAGCTCCAGTGTTTGTGTGGATTACAAAGCACGAGACACTCCTGCATTAGGTGGCTAAAAAAAAATTAAAATAAAAAATTGCTTCCAACAGGGTGGAGAAAAAAAAACAGAAGGTTCGCATTATGCTCCAGTTTCAGCTCCCATGTAGGCTTCAGCTTCAGTTACAAAATCCTCACAGTAGACCGCCGTTGTGAACATGTGATTCTGTGGGATATTTTAGCGAAACAGGGCGAAGAGTGGGGAGAGAGAAAAAGGCGCGTCTCTTGTGCTTCGCGCCGCGATGGGCTTGACGCTCTTCAAGAAGCGGTTGTGTTTCACGGGCGCTGCGGGCTCGCGTTGCTGGAACAGAGCCCCGAACGCTACGGCAGCCCCAGGGGAAAGAAACCGGACATGAGCCCGCAGGAAAGAAGCGTACTGTAAGGTTTCTGTTGGTGTGTGTGTGGGAGGGAGAGAGAGAGAGAGACAATGCTGGAAGAAGGGTGTGTTCCTTTAAGACAACCAGCTGAAAGTCGCGTAGGTTGTGGAAACGAATATATCTGAAAGGCAAAGTAAGTGTTGGGAGACTTGCGCTCAAAATCAGTAACCCTTTTGGTAATAAATGTAATCTCCCAGTAGGCCTGCAAGATAAATCGTTATAAAATCGCGATCTCGATTCACCCTGTTCACGATTTTAATTTTAAATGTCTTCGATTTTAAAATAAAATAATAATAAAAACTTTGGCCTTTATTTTGAAAGAACAGCTCACAAATTTCAGGGCTTCACCCTCAGCCAATGACAAAGCACCTTTTAGTCACGTGTTTCGCGAGAGCACTGTAGTACGGAAAACAAAACTCAGGGTTGGGATCACATTACGGATCATGAGTCACGGATCGGCTCATTTTTCCGATCCTTTGGAACTGTTGGTGTCTACATACCATTACAGTTTTGTCCACCGCCCTTCTTCCGTCATCATTATATTTTACGGGGGAGCCGAAATGCTCCCATACGGGGATTTAAATGATGCGGGAGGCTTTTCGAGCTCCGCTGCTAGCCATCAAAAAAAAGCGCAATTAATCCGTGGGTCACGTGCGTGCCGAACCGTGGGTCGTGATCCCTACGGGTCATGGATCAACTGTGATCCGTTACACCCCTAATGGATATTGATGAAAACTTGTAGGCTTGTGGCGATGTGCAATGTGCCAAAACAGATATTTTTGGTACTGCCAGTTTGTTTTGTCCTGGTTCATGTGTGTAATAAACATAAAACAACAACAAAAATCGTTGCAGAGAATCGTGATATCAATTCTAAGCTAAAAAATCGGGATTCATATTTTTCCCTGAATCGTGCAGCCCTATCTCCCAGGCTAAATTTCACATTCCGATCACCTGTTAAGTAATCAACACGACTGGGAGATACTATGGGGCCGCCTGAAACTATTGACTATCGAGATTGTTGCTCGTCGTCGTCGATCAACTTACCGATTCTTTGACGAATGGTTTAAGCTCGAAGGTGAAGGGATAACGTCAAATCAGTGATACGAGTAACAAACTTGCCACAGCTGCGGCAGCTGCTGTCTGAGATTCTAAATATGTAATAATACTCCCATTTCTGCTGAGTCGAGCATTTAGATGTCACAGAGCTGAGTTCAGCCCGCATTGTGAGTGACTCCTTCCTGAAGCATTAAGACAGAGCAAAGACGATCTGCAATGCCGTCAGGAGATCAGCCCTGGTGGAGGCTGATGACATGGAAAATGTTTCAGATGCTGAAGACCTGATAAACTGATTAAGCACTGCGGCGCTTTAATAACGCACCCATATCCCGTGAAATAGGATTCCTTTCTACCGCCACAATGCCACTCCAAAATGACTGACGGCATGGATCAAATTTGTAAAACTGCTAGAACAGTTCAGAATCGAAAATTCGAAAAGTACGCACCCTTTACCCTTCCGAGACACCTATGCACGCGCGGGTTTTCATTTCAGCCACACCGTGACCCCGGGAAAATATTTCGCCGCAAAACGGATGTGCTTGCCTTTGAGCGCCAAGCGACACATCACGCGAGCCTGTTTTCCCCCATGCCACGCTGAGCCTCAACGCGGGTCGTGGGTCAGGGGGCGGCTGGCAGGATGGGGGCTGAGCAAAGGGGAGGAGAGGAAGAATATAACTGCGGGGCCTGAAGAGCTCAGAATAGCAGGGTACTGAGGGAAACCCAGATGAAGTCATTAGTCTGGCTCCCACAGTTGTCAAAAGCCTGTAGAGGCAGCATGGAAACAGGAAGGTTTGTTGGGAGGAAGTAGGAAAGAGGAGGCTAAGTGTTTAGAGAATACAGAGTAATGTGCATCCAAGGAATTTAGCCCGAGCTTTGTCGCGTACGCATGAGAGTGTGTGTGTGTACCGATGCAGAGCGTTGACAGGCAGGTGAGACATCCAGGGCAGACTGCGCGGACACAAGCACGGTCTTGTGTCTCCCTTCAAAATAAAAGCGGACAGCTGGACCAAGCCGCACCGCCAACCACTGGCCCGAAGGCTCAAAAACGCTTCCACTGTTCCGTGTATGTATGAAAGACATGTTCTGGTGTGACGCCGGACTAACCTTGTAGCACCGTGTGGCCGGGTAGTAACTAACTGTAACAGGAGGAGGAGAAGGTAATGCTAGTAACCAAATAAGGGATTGAAGGACCAGTGCATGTGCAACAAGGATTTCCTCCGGCTTTCTCCTTTCTTTAGCTCGTCCTCTGATTTGTCTCAAATGTATTACATCTGGACCGCTGTGCTTTAATTATGCAGAAATTAACTTGCAGACAAACTTTTAGGAAAAAGGAAAGTCGAGGGTGGTATTTCACTAGCCTTTTTAAATCCACTACAGCAAAAAAGGAATGATGTCCAAATTCTGCCTCCCATTATAACAGGTACAAACTAAGCATGTGGTAGACTAAAGTACAGGTGTACTGATTGAAGTTGTATCAACAGGAAGCATAAAATCAAGTAACCATGACTCCCAAACAAATCACCCCCACTTAATCTAATCGGGTCAGACTCTGTCTAGACTTCCAAATGTAAAAAAGTGTCACCCCCCCTACATTTTAACAATAAAAAACATGCAGCTTTAAAAAGGGACTGCTTGTGCCAGTAAGGATGGCTACACTCAGGTCCCCCCTCAAACCCCACAAGTCCTTGGTAAGAAGGACTATTTCGTGCCTTCAACCTTGAAATAGCCAAGAAAGTCAACAAAAAATGCCAACATATGTACTGGTTTCCAAGGGCAAAGTGGTTCGGAATCCCGCAGGTGATGACGAGGCGCCTCTTCGGGCGTCTTTTCATGTGAAGTTCCTGATTATGGGGTGTGAGAGCGACGCGGAGACCTTGGGCGACAAGCAGCTACGCAACACAAGGCGAGGCATCCCGCGTCCCTTTAATTAAAGCTAATAGGCAGTAATTACCAGGAATCAGTCAAGAGACGGTTAATAACCACATCGCCTCTAATAACATCAACAACAACAGGCAGAGTTGTCTCTGCTAGTAGGCACTCACATGCCCGACGTGGCTTTAGGACACGTACTCTTCGACATGTTTCTGGTTGTCAGGAGAGACTCTGGACACATTTGACCCCCTCAGGGTACTCAGGGTACTCAGGGTACTCAGGGTACTCAGGGTACTCCCCCCCCCCCCTCCCCCCACACACAGCTGGGCTGTTAGACATACCAGTTTGACGGCGCTGGCTCAAGGCTGCAGCGCCGAGTCTCAAGGTAAATTAGGTGAACACAGCGAGGCGGCCCGCTGTTTCTATCATTCCATCAACCCAGGTGTCCGACGCAATCATCGGGGTGGCAACTAAATTAGGAAAGTAACAACTAGGGAAATGTATTTCCTCTATTTTACCATGTTAAAATAGCACGTACGTGTGAGATACCACCATGAAAAGGTATAGGATCTCCTTTTAAAGACTGTCACTACAAACCCTTCCCAGCAAGGGTAAAGCAAATACCTGCCTAACACAGTGTCTTACATTAGTGTCATTCAGGCTGCAGGCAAAACTCTGATTTATTCATTCTTCCATCGCATTCAGGGATACAGTGGATGGTAAACTCACTCAGCTTTAGTTTGGCTGCTCTTTATTGGCTGACATTAATAATCTCAATGGTAAATCCTAACAGCAAATTGAACATTTACATTCGGGCTGTGTTATTGCACCAGAGGGGCGATAAGGTAAAGGTACAAGCTTATCACTAATCTTAAGAAAAGATGTGTATTTATTTTTTTTTTTTTTAAACAGCAAGCCTTCTTAGAGTCTACTGGATCGCCCTGAGCTGATACAAATCCGTTTGTTTGTTTTCTCATCTACTACTTCACCACTGATATTTGCAACAACCGTTGATGCTATAAGTGTTAGTAACATCAGCTCTGTCCAGAAAAGGTGAAGTGAAACAGAGATCAGGTCATTGTGACATGCGTCTACTAACTTCAGTCGCCCCGTTTCCAGCCAGACCTCTTGGACAGACACCCTGACGCTCGGCAGCGGACACCGAAAACAACTCACAACTGGATTTTCTCACTAACGTTACTTCTGAGCGCGTTAACGCACATTGAGAGCGTCACTCGCGACTTTCACGTCTAAAAAAAAAACAAAAACAAACAAAAAAAAAGGTCAGCGACGACCGGAGAGAATGTGCAAATGGTCCTACCGTGTTCTGTCGTTATCGCCGGGGGGGTCCGCAGCACGCGGCGCGTTAGCCACCAAGAGTCCTCCGCTTTTAGTTGAAATAGTCTAAATATCCGCAAGCGCTGTTAAGCAAACTATACACCCCGACAAGGCTACAGCACGTCTTCGGCAGAGCGGACTGTTTCTCATGGGAGTGTGTCCTGCCAGAATGACAAACAGCCACACACAGCCACACACACACACACGCGCACGCACGCGCGCGCGCGCAAAAGCCCCGGCTCCCTCTCTCTCTCTCTCTCTCTCTCTCTCTCCCTCTCTCGCTCGCTCCGGAGGCAGGAGGCGGTGGGCCGGGACTGCAACGCAGCGCGCTGATAGGACGGTCACACTGTCAGGTTTAACCCGCTCACTGCCGCAGCAGTGGCACGCGCCAGGGTACCACTCGCGCGCGTTACCGCGAGAGTGTAGAAACCCTAAACATGGGTGCCCGAGGCAGGAAGGCAGCACGGAATAAAAAAGAAGCTTACAGCATGGAAATATTGGACTAATAACAGTTAAAGGCAACACTACATGAACTACAGGAAGGAGAACATTCGCAAGAGTTAACTATCAAGTCACTATTCACACTACTAATAGGCTATGCTAATATTTTCTCATTCAGTAACGTTATGTACATAAGTGAATGTGTGCTAACTTCACTGACTATACATGTGGATAGGTTCTATGTAGTTCAAAAACCTACAAAATGTCACATTTTAAGTTAATAAATGTAATTAATTTCACCTGCACTGTTGCTAAAGTTACCTTTACAAAAATAGGCTAGGTTAAAGGTATGCTACCAGCTTAGCTTGGAAAGGATTTTTCTTTTTTTAAATTAAGGTCAATACAACAACCGTAACATTTTATTTTTTTAATAAATTAGTGTCTTTAACACTTAAAGAGAAAGCGTTCTTGGTACAACCTCTTGACTCGAATAAGCATCATGCCGGACAAAACAGCTAAACCTGTTTGCTCATACCCCAGTCTGGGTTAGCTCATCTGAAGATAACTTGATTTTACGAGACAGTTATCAAATACATGGAGAAGTTAAACAATAGTTAATACAGTTTAGTTAGGGCATCAATTATATAAAGTCAATTTAATAAATTAAATGACCAATGTAGGCTTTTAACCACCCTACTTAGAGACCTTAAACAGCCTTTAATTATCTGAAATTCTGCCACATTATTCTTTAACAGGGCCGCTCCCGTTCTTAACACGTCAGTTTACTTAAATTATAGATTACTGTTCAGATGTCTTGGCTGCTGTTCGAGGTTTAGTTTAATAACTACTTTAAAATACTCCCTTTCCTCTCTACCTCCCCACCCACGGAAACAGGAGCCCTGGGTAACCGTGGTTTCATTTAAACCTCGCGGGTGGGTGGAACTGTCCAAGTCATTACATCCTCGACTTAAAAAGCTGGGCTATGTGATTCTAATCCAATACACGTCTTTTTGTCTAATTCAGCAAACGTCGCCTCACGGTCCGCTAGCCGTCGGCGTCAGTGTGTGCGCTGAAAAAAAACACAAAGTGGCTCGGACCGAGCCGCACAACACTATTCCAGCCATGATTTGCGTGTCAGGTAACGTTAAATGACTTGCCCGCGGACATTGAGCTCCCTTTCTAGCTTGCCGCGAACTGCTGTTGTTGGGATGTTTGCTCCAGTAGCAGGAGAGCTGTTAGTGTCGCTGTGTCCTCTCTGGCTGTTCGCTTCGCAGCAGCAAATGCAGGGACGGTTTGGTAACCCACAGCCTAGCTCAGCTTGGTTCCAATACCTGCTGCGTCACTGTTCGCTCTATAACATGGTATTTGTCGTGGTACCTGATTTCTTCAGAATTGCATAGCCCACCTTTAATATTTTCCATTTTAGAAATATATAATATATAGAATTAGTTCAACCTGCTGACAAAACCATAGGCACATCACTAAAGGCATCAATTAAAAAAAAAAAAATGAACCAGTTTCTGTGTGCTCTTGTTAGATGCTTTTAGGGGGTCTGGAAGACCACGTTTGTCGTACACAAATTGTAAGCTCCTGTTGAGCACCATGCAGAAATCCCATTAACAGGACTCATCGTATGTCATCTTTCAGTCTCATCAGTGGTGCCTGATTTGCTGAAAGAAACACCTAATCTTTACGGACTGGAGCCTCTTCTGCAAATGCCTTTCCTCACAAAACAAATTCTCAGCGGGGGAGGAGGTTGATCACAGGGAATGCTGGGAAGGCAGAGGGCCATACCTGGCTTTAATTTCAGCTGTCCGCCAGGATTAGGACACAGTTCATATAGGAAGCTGTAATCATCTGCAGTACTGAGGCGCTCCTTCACAGCTGGCCCCGAGGGCAGTCAAAGCCGAAGCCATTTAGTGCTTTGTAGTTGTCTCTAATAATAATAACAACAACCTGGTCTTGGACGTTGTGCAGAGCTCATTGCATTGTGCTTCTCTTCTGTCGGACAAAGAAATTATGTTTAGTTCTCATTTTGTCCGTTGCACCGTAATTTGGCATGTGTTCCCACACTAATCAGGCATAATTTTCTTTGCAGTCGGATTTAAAAATAAATAAATAAATAAATAAAAGTATGCTGATTCTGGATTTATATCACTACCGTTGTCAACAACACACCAATGTTGCCCGTCTTCAGACTGCAGCCAAGAAACATCTTGTTGTTTTCAGGACCCAAACCTACTTGATAACCCGCTGCTGGGGCTCAGGGCCAGCTCCCTGTGGGTGCGGCAGTGAGGGAGGTGCCTGTGAATTATTCCACAGCCCATCAGCAGCCCACTGATGGTGGTCATGCAGCCGGTCAGCTCAGGACAGTGATGCCTTCGTCTGTAATAAGGTCGCAAAGGCCTTGCAGCGCTACCGCCACTGCCCAGCCTCTTACCTCTACCAAGAGCAACAATGAGTTATGTGGTGTAAGAATGCATTAGAGAAGCTGAGTTTGGGTGTAGCTAGCCAGAGCCAAGGACTGCCCACATGGAACTAAAGAAGGAACCACATCAAAGGCCGCACTGTACCAGGAAGGACTGAGGCCCTGGTGGAAGCCCAACGGCCCCTGGGATGGTTGCACACAACTCATCAAAGTGACAGGTTAAGGGGACAACAACAACAACAACAACAACAAAAAAAGCAGGGGGGAACAGTTAAAGAAGTAAAGAAGGCGGGAGAGAAGGCTAGAGGAGGACAAGATGTTTCGAAACCATTTAGGTGTGCATGGCATGTCAAAAATAATGTTTAATGCATCTTCAAACCTGCTTTGACAATCATTTTTCTAAGGCTAATTCCAAATGTGGGGGATTAGAAAAACTAACAATCCCTTTCATTGTGGATGTATGAACTGAAGCAAATGTGGCACACAGAGCAGACATGCAGCCCAAGCAAGCACATTTGTTGTGTTCTCTCCAACGTGGAGAGAAGGGCATAAAACCTCACACAGCTGCAAAAAAAAAAAAAAAAAAAAAAAAAAAAAAATTCTTCAAAAAAAAACTAAACATAAAAAAATAAAAAAAAAACAAAAACAGTGAATTTAAAAAAAAATAAA
>CM022481.1:6235013-6284806 GCA_011952105.1 Coreoperca whiteheadi
CTTCCCTCTATATGAATAAATATAAAAAAGAAAAAAAAAAGAACGGCAGGAGGGGGGGGGAAAGGGGGAGGGAGGGATAAGAGGGGGGGGGGGGGGGGGGGGGGGGGGGGGGGGGAGTGCAACATCAGTGAACAAAGGAAACTGCATCAAGTGATACGCACAGTCACTGAACCCAGAACGCATCCAGTATGAGCCTGGCAACATCAAAGTGTATTTCTTCTTCTCTCCTTTCTTTCCCTACTTTTTGGCAGAAAAGTAAACCAGAGTGGTGGACAGCTTAGGAGGCTGGCACCCAGGCGGAAAGACCGGTCTAATTTAGAGATTAAACCATTGGTTCATAATTCAGTCGATCAAGAGAAAACACAATTTTTGATGATCGACTAATTGCTTAATTCAATTGCTTGATTCAGGCGTTTCTCTTGACAAAACAAGCAACTTGAAAACTTCACCATGGGCTCAGGGAAACTGTGAGTGGGTCTCGCATAATGAAAAGCAAGTTATTGTGCGCATGCTTTTTCTGTGCAAAAGTGTGTGTGAGTGTGTGTGTGACTGACTGTGTGTGTCGGGTCAGGTGTTGAGTGTCAAAGCGAGTACCAGCAGAGCGTAATAGAGACGTGGTGGGAAAGCAGCAGGTCTGACACCAGTGGGCTCAATGATAAATGTGCGCTTTGACAAATGGACCCTAGAAATAATCCCATATAAGCACTCCTGTCTCTGTCTCTCTCTTACACACACACACACACACAGACGGCTCTAATACTGTGGATGGAGTGCATTAAGTGTGTGTGTGTGTGTGTGTGTGTATGGGTGTGAAGGAGAAAAAGAAGAGACCGACAATGTGAGAGAAAATGGGCGCGGCGGATGTTTCCTCATTCCTAAAGCGTCCTGTATGAACTCTTTCTGATCGGCAGAGATGCCATCTTCAAGAATCAACAGAAACTGTACTAAAACAATAACGGTACCCCGGCCTCCTCCTGACAGCTCGTCCACTTCACACCACATCTGACTCGTCTGTGGCCACTGAGCCTCGACAACCAAAAACAAACGCCACACCAAAGCGGGAAACTGATACAGTACCACGAGGGAAGAAAGGGCCCTACAGGTGTCCGTGTGTGTACAGGTGTGTGAGACACAGCGTACATGGGGGAGGCTGTGTGGAAACGTGCGGGTGCGACCCCCCCGTCCCCGGTCCCCGCCCATCTGTCCATGCCACCACTTGCACAGCAGACATTAACTGTGGGACACATGAGGGTATGTTTGTCTCCCCCGGACATGTGCATGCATTCTTATTGGACCAAGCGTATATTTGCAATTTCGCTTTTCTTTCTTATGCGAGACAGACAAGCTGTTATGAGTCAGATGGTGGGTACAGCTATTTGGCACCGGGAAGCGGGGTGGCAGAGAAAAACAGTAATGCTCAAAAAATGAAAATAAGTGGAAAGTTCTCCAGTTTCCTTTCGCCAATGCTGACTTTATTAGCTGTCTGTATATGTCCATAAATATTTATAAACAGTGTAAAATTGCTATAAAAGCAGACATGGGGGGAAAAAAAACACTCCACACCCTGAAAATGACGGGGGCCCCAGTCTTGGTCTGGCATTAATCTCAGAGTCATTAAAAATGAGAAGGAAATTATTAGTGACAGGCTTACATGGAATTACATCATGCTTTGGGGTCAATGGGCCTCCCCCAAACGGAATAATAGTGGGAGGACCAGAGGTACACCAATGATATCTGTAGCTTTAGAATTGGTGTGGATCTAGCACTGCAACGTCTTAAGTAGGTTGCATAGTACGACTGAAATTGAAATTGGTGTGTCTTCACTAGCAATATGGCGAATTACATTTACATTCAGTCATTTAGCAGACGCTTTTAACCAAAGCGACTTACATATGAGAACATTCACAAACCGAAGGCGCAGCTGGGGGTCAGTATCTTGCTCAAGGATGCTTCGACGTATGCCTGGGGGATCGAACCGCTGACCTTCCAATTGGCAGGCAACCGTTCTGCCACCAAGCCACAGCCGCAACCAAAAAGTAGTCCCGCATCGGTTTGCGATCACCACAGCGTGGACAGGCCTCCAGTCAGAACAATGCGCTCAGTGCAGCACTGCCTGCAACTGGTTAGCCCCACCATGGGACTATTTGGGTTTCGTTTTTTACATCAGGGCTTTGGGAGCAAATTGCTGGTTTACCCGTTCTAGAAATCCTTTCCACATTAGGTAGATCGACCGACTGTCACACTAAGATGGAAAGAAACGTCCTCTGAAGCTTATCTCTGGGCACTCTTGCCAACCCTGCCAACTCCACCCCCCCCCCGCCCCCTTTTCGTAACCACAACCTGTTTCTGGCACTGTACAGTGTGTATAAGCCCTACGACTCTAAAAAGTCTACTGTTTCCCCCCGGACAACAATGGAAAGAAGTTTACGCCAAGTTAACGCCAGAGGGGCAAAATATTCTGTATTCTTGCTTGGTCAGTACCTGTAGGACGTTACACGTACCAGAGATTACAGTAAATGAATCGGATTGATGGAACACTGTTTTTTTATGAAATAAGTCACTTGTTTTGTAAGTTCAGAAAACCAGCTTGTCATACATACTCCACCATCCGTGTTTCGCAAAGCGTAATGTCCCCGTTCATCTTTTAATTTAAAAGGCACATCTTCCTCCTGTAGAATTATTAGGCTTGAAATTTTAGAGCTCGCGTTGTTGTTTTAGATTCCATTGTCTAAATTACTTCTACCGTCATCTCTGTACTTGCACACTGCACGTTCTTGCATGGAGGGAACACCTCCAGCCCAGCGAGTGCCACTGGCATTTGCACCCAGGGCTGTTTGATAGCCTGTGGTAACACGCCAAATTCAATATCCCAGGGACTATTGTTGGAGCCCTTTTATTTCCCAGTGTGGCATTGTCCGTATTAGTGCTTCAATTACATGTACTATATTAACTTTTCATGCAAAACATTATTATAAAGCTCTTAAGAGCTGTGACTGTGATACATTTTAAGAGAAATTATCATGGCATACTTTAAAATCAGGTTATTATCTCAAACCTCCATCAGTAACCTGGTTGATGTGGGAGTTTTCTGTTTCATTATCATCTCTTGTCAGAGTTACTGCCGAGACTAGAGTACTCACCACTGCTCTTGATGTGAAACTAGGGTCAGTGCACCTCTACTTTTAACAGTTATTGGCTTTTCATTAAATGTCTGACTTTGCATGTGCGGGAATAATTCCACCTATGCCTGAAATGCGCACGCACAGAAGTCTGAAAGCATACAAAAACCTCGAATCACATGTTTCCAACAAAGAGAGCCTTGAAGCCCCGGAGTTTAGTGGCTCGTCATAAAACATGTCGTTTTCTGGCGGGCACCAGCCTCATCCCCGCCAAGCCTTCACCCCCTGCCATTTCACACCTTATCTGACATGTTAGTGTCTCGTTATGGATCCCCACCAAAACGAATCTCACGGGGCCAATTAACAGGCCTACGGAGAGGCAGAGCGTGCCCACAAGCTGATGTCTTTGATTCGCTTTGCTTGTAAAAACTATTGATTCACAGGCTGTGCGCGCTCATTAGCTAAGAAACTGCCATTATGTGTGTTTATGAAATTAGAGCATTGCAGGTCAGGGTTAACAGATAGCAGCCAAAAGAAAGGTAACGGGCCCATATCTCATGCCAAAGAGTGGCGTGATTCTGCGGTGCAGCATTACATCAGCCTGTGCTCCAAGCATCAGGCCCCATTGGTTTTCCCTCATCGCTCTACATGACTGGCTCACTCAAAACTCTGCTGCAAACCTTCACTTGCCAAAGTTTTTTTACCGAGATGAAGGGATCATGGACTGCAGACCGACCACAGTATCTCTTTCTGTTAAGTTCTTGACTGTTCTGGATGAAACGTCCTACTCATAAATTAGATTTAGCCCCCCCCCCCCCAGGCTTTAAAGGCAACATGACCTTTGTACCTACTGCAAAATAAAATAGTTAGGCAAAGTCTTGTTTGAGCCACAACAGCCAAAATATTTGGCAACTGAGCCTATCCAACATTTCTATACATGCGTGACCATAAGGAATGCTTAACTGCCTAATTATTCCTCAAACGGAACATGTGTGGAAGCACCTGCATATAATATACCCTGCATTAGTCATTTAAGCAGGTGTTTCTCCTTGATCGTATATTACATGACATTCTGTGTTGAATATATTCGAGGTATTTCTGCTTCGGCTCCCTACAGCTGCAATGCTGCTTGAATGCTGCTGCCTAAAGACGTGTATAGAGATGCAGTCTGGTTTCTATTGTTCTATTGTGTCCTGTGTCTGCTTGCAGTGAATGACCGTGCCTGTTCACGGTTTCACAATGCGATATACTGTACGTCACTACGTTGGAACATTAGCCAAAGTAAAGTCTGTGCATGAAACACAGGACAGAAACTTGTCCAGATTTGGTTTGCTCTTTTGAAATGCTACACAGTATGGCTAAGATAACAAGGCCCTATCATTTCGTACACAAATAACAATGTCGGGTCCATCTATTGGCCGGCTTACGCAACATTCGCCAGGCCTTTGGGAGTTAATTTTACGCGGAGAGTGGTGGCACGTGATGCAGGAAACAAAGACCTTCCTCAGCCCCTTCGGTTTCCATTGAGCTACAGCTGTGACTTACTGTGGGGAGGATTAATCAAGTGGCAGCCTCCGGGGCTGAAAAATTAAACCAACGTGAAACGCCTCAAAAACTGCAGTTCCTTGAATTGCCACTCGAGGCAGGCTCCGAAAGCGAGTCAGTCAACGTAAGCCGACATGTTAAAAATGCCCAACTTGACAGCAGAAATAAACATGGTTACAGCCTGATACACCCTGGTCTCTATAGCTAATTTCCCCCGTGAGTGATGACTGCACCGGGGGAGGGGGGGGGGATTTTTATACATCTCACCCGTTTAAATTATACCAATCCTTAAAGTTCTGTTTGAGTGGCAGGTGGATGCCGTCACAGCTGGCTGGTTTCAGCAACCAGGCTTCGTTCGGCCTGCCTCAACGCCCTATGTTGGATTAGCTGGGAGCCGGCAGAGTCAGGCAGTGCCAATATGGCATCGGCAGGCCCACCACACTGAGCTTCACACTGCTGCTTACATAGCAGACCTATGGGTGAGGTCACAGAGAATACGTCCATATTTTATACATTCTATGGGTTTAATAGACACTAATCCTACTCAGCCGAGGAGAGGAGGGAAGATGCTGAACGTGTCTCAAGGCCAGGAAAAAGACCGTCCACAATATAAATCTTTGTAACCGTTTTACACATCAATTGTAAGCAGTCACTGATTGAATTTTGCTTTTTGTCTGCTATCTTTTTAAATAACGCCGGCACATTACAATGACTTGAACTTAGCGTGACGTACAGTAGCTATTGTGACTTAGCTAAGCACTTGATTGTTCTTCTCCCTGTCTCCCACCACAGTCCACAAACAGAACTGATTTGTTTTGTTCAAAACCTGATTGATGTCTCAACTGAATAACAGTATATTCGATAATAAAAGACATTCATCCCAAGTAGTAAACAAGATTAAGAATTTACAGCCACACTAGCAGCTCTGTGAGGAGGCACTGAAGCTTGATCAAAAGGACAATGCTAACATGCTGATGTTTAACAGCTAGAATGTATTCCATGTTAACAGCTTAGTGTAGTATATTAGCACGTTACTTTTTGATAATTATCACTAAACACAAAGTCCTGATGAGTACAATGGATGACGGGAATGTCATTAGTTTTGCTGGTATTTGGTCACACACAGAGGTGGGTGGTAACGAGTTATATTTGCGCCGTTACATTTACTTGAGTAACTTTTTGAAAAAAAATTTACTTCTAAGAGTAGTTTTACTACACCATACTTTTTACTTGTACTTGAGTAGATTTGTGAAGAAGTAATGCTGCTCTTACTCCGCTAAATTGGGCTACACTCGACTCGTTACTTTTGTTTGTGTACATTTATTCTACATATTCTATGCTATTCTATTTTTGCCAGAGAGATGCCGTCAGTACATCTACCACCGTTTCACCAGTCAGATGTAGAAACAATTATCACGTAACCCTGTTTTACCAATCAGACGTAGCGATGCAGTCACATGACCACACACAAACTGTGCCAGCGTAGCATCAAAAACTCTCAGGGAATGAAAATACATGGAAAATGGCAGAGGCAACTGTCTCCAAATAAAAAGCATGTTTAGTTTAAATAAACAGTTATGTCTTCTGGGTCTCCCAAAACAAACGGACATTTCGGCATAAAAAAACTCAACGTCAAACCTGAGGAAACATGTCACGCTAAGTTTTAGCTAAATTTTTTTTTGCTGTGGTTAGGCGATTGTTAGTCTTAGTCTTCTTAGTTTACAAAACTCCAGTCTTAAAGAGTCCTTCATATAGACCCTTTCAGTGTTAAACATTTCATTAGATGGTGCCAGAAGCTAAGCAGACCACAATACGTTTTCTTTGGATGAATGAATTAACGTTAGCTACCAACTATCGCAAGTTATAAATAGTCAAGATGTTTGGGTTTTTTTGTCTGATTACATTGTTTCAAAAAAACAAAAATAAATCAAACACAATCGATACGATCAAACAGTTACTCGGTACTTGAGTAGTTTGAGTAGAATACTTTTTTACCTTTACTTGAGTCATTTTTTGATTGACCACTTTTTACTTCTACTTAAGTAAAACATTTTGAAGTAACGCTGCTCTTACTTGAGTACAATTTTAGGTTACTCTACCCAGCTGGTCATACACAAGTAACAGACAAATAAAAAAAGTTTGACTCGATGGAGTTGCCGTGGTTGATGGAAAGTTAAGGGTTCCCCAAAGGTATTACAGTTTATCCTGAGGGGGACATTAATGTCTGAACCAAATCTAATACCAATCCATCTATTAATACTTGTCAAGCCATTTCACTCAAAACCACAAATGTCAATCATCCAATGGTTGTCGAGACATTTCACTAAAAAAAAAACTAAAATATCAACCTCATGGTGATGCTAAAGAAAAAGTCAGGGTCTCGCCAAAGTCATCTGGGAACAATGAATGTCTGTACAAAGTATCATGGAAATCCATCCAATAGTTGATAGTTCAGTCTGGACCAAAGTGGTGGACCGGCCAACCGATCAACAGACCAACCAACCAACATTGCCACACCAAGAGCCAGACCAGAAGAGTTACTGTTAAGTGGTTAATAAAACGATAATAAGCTTAAATACTGAACATCATTTGAGATCATTAAAATCATAATGCAATTCTTGGTCCCGTAAAACTTTGTTTTTTTTCCAGATTCAGGTTTGCATTGACATTCAACCAAAAACTAAATTTGCAGTCTTCTATGTAAACCGACTTTTCAACAACTCACCCAGTCTTGGATTCAGCTTTACTTTAAGTGTCAGAACAAAGGACAGTTCTGGTGATATAATATAACCACAAACTTAGGGAATGTATTTCTCCACTATATTCAGAGGCTCCATCTTAATCTTCCTGCAACCCATCTTAAGGCCCCGACTGACACCCGCCTTGCCTACAGGCCTCGCATGAGCTCTGCTCAAAATCTCTTACCCCTCCAAGCTGGCCATTGTTGTGGGGGCTGATAAATATTTACTTTTCCCAGTTTGGCAGGGAAATGAGTGGGAGGGGAGAGGGACCCATTGTGGTAGAGGGGTCAGAGACGCTGACAAGCCAGCAGGGTCCTTCCTTCCCCACTGGCACCTCAAACCCCCAATACACTACTGGCTCTGCACTGGGACAGATCCACTAACGTAATGGTTAGAGCTGGGACGTCTGCGTCTGTTGGTGTGTGACGGAGACGGAGAAACAGAAAGAGAGGGGATGGGGAAAAGACACAGAGACAGGCAGACAGTCAAGAAGACGACCACAGAAAGAGACACCGGCCTAGGAAAAAAAAAAAGAGGGCGCTTTTGAAAAGGAGAGTGGAGAAGGTTCCCCTTTGAGGGCTGTTTACATGACAGACCACCAGCGGAACTCACAAGACAATAGAGCAAAGAGGATCCACAACACCAGACAAAGCCGACTAAAAGAAAAGAGGCAGTAGTATTATGAATACACATGCCCCTCCAGGCTTCATCTCCCCACTTACCCACAAAAGAAACCCAAAAGCCATTTTTCCGAGGCAGAACAAAACAGGGCTTTCCAGGGGTAGCCCCATTGAAACAAAACAACAATATTTGGTTAGTTGCAATTCTTTATGAAATGAAAAAAAGAATTGCTGCTGGTAGTGGTCTGTGGGAAAACCAGTGAGCAAGAACATGGGTAAGTCCCGAATAGCCTGAGCTTCAGAGTCAAACTTCTAGACCTCAATCGGACCTCTCAATGCCCTCCCGCAAGTGTCCTCACTGTCCCCAACAGAGCAAAGCAACACCATCAAAGTTTCCTATTAAAAGTCAGTGAGGAAAAAAAATGGAAATTTAAAATCACGGGGGGTTGGATATCTGTTACTAAAAAAATAATCTTTCATGTACATACTCACGCATACATGTACAGCCAGGTGTCAAACACAGATGTATAGGTTGGGTTTTCTACTACTGTGATCAAGGCCAGTCTTTCTTTAACAAAACCTCAGCGCCTACAACAATAAACACAGCTCAGATTTGCATTGATCTGAAGCTTTTCCGAGCCTTTCCTTCATTTATCACTTCCTCTCCTGTTCCCCGTTTCCTGTCTGGAAAACGCTTGGAAATTAACTGTCGGCGAACTGAAAGCAAACGTTTCACAGGCTATGGGCTGAATTATACATGAGCCTGGTGAGCCTACATACTGTGGATCTATGAGAGAAGACACCATGAGACCATACAGAGACACAATTAGGGTTTTAGACTTTGGGTGACCTCAGGTGAAGGGAGTGTTTTTGAGATAGCACTGTTAAAATTGGCCAAAAAAACCCCAAAACACATACAGTAGGTTTGAACCATTCCATTATCTGTTGTCCATTATCATTATGTCCATAAGAGGGCAGACCAAAACAACAAGACAACTACTTATACTATAGATATATTTATTTCATCATAAACATTTCTTTTAAAAGGCTCGCGTGAGAACTCCCGAAGCGGACAGTCGCGGTAGTGCTCCTTGCTTTTTTTCCATAATCGAATGTTCATTTTCACAATTGAACATCTGGGTTTGTTTGTTTTTTTTACAATTCAATTAAATCATCGAATTTAGAATATTCGTTGACAGCCCGAGCTTGTGAGCTACGCCATCAAAGGCCTTTCATTCAAACAGTAACATAGGAGTCAATGTACTACGAACAATAGCTAAAGCCCCTTTCAGACATGCACCCCTTTATGTTAATCTGATGGCAATTATGGTCCAACAAATGTCAGAATAAGCACCCATATTACATTTTAATGGCATTGAGGAGATCAATCTTCTCATATCAGTCTATAAACATTATTTTCCCCCTGTGGTGCAACCAGAGCAGAAGACGTTAAAATTCCCTCTTAAAATAATAACCAACAGTCTGACCGTGTATTTCCAATGTTCATCCATGGCAACTGCGTGGATGAATAAATGCATATCTTTTAGGCCATATAGATTCCATAATAGATTCTGGCCCACTCACGTACATATGTTCTCCTTTCACAAACCTATATTTTCACTCTCACATTCATTTATTTCCATTCTTCCATGCTCATTGTACAGCCCCTCACAGACATCCAGTAAAACTCTACGTACAGCACGTGAGCAAACTTAACGACCTGTCATTCAATGCAATGTCCACGTGTCAGATATAGTACAACAGGCAGCACAGTTTGCTATTAAATAACGTATAATGATGACACTGTTGGGAAAATCAGTAGCTTGCCTGTTAGAAGCAGGGGCGAGCGTCCCTCATCCTCACGACGGACATTAAGCCTTAGTGACTTATCAAAGGCTAAAAAAAACAAAATAAACAACATGCAGCAAAGGGCCGCGGGCTGGATTCAAACCTGTGGAATGAAGCGCGTGCGCCACCAGGTAAGCTACTGGGGCGCCCCTTGGAGAGGTTGCTAAACCCTCCTATATCTGCATGTGAGCACTGGTATCATGTCTCAGAAGGACACGTGAATTATATAACAATTATTGTGCATAATAAGTCTCTGCAACAACTTGGCTGGATACAACATCTGGTGTGAGTCCAATATCCAATAACAATGAGTGTGCGAGCATCTGTAGTGGAGACACTGATCATTCCATCTGTTTCATTAAACTTCCCTTCACTGAGCACACTGTATATTTTTCCTCTAATAACCTCTTTAGAGTCAAACCAGATGGGCTGACATTTGGTATTTTATTATATAACGTGCAGGAAATGCTCCGATCTGCTTGGAATATTGGTACAGTAATTAGGGAAAAATTGCACCTACTGACCGCCCCCAAACAGTGCTTTTAAAAAGATTAATCATTTATGTCACATATGATGACTTGAACGCTGATAAGGCGGAAATGGACTTATTTTTGGTGATTTACATCCGCTAAATAAAGTGTATTAGCCAACATAATCGTCCAATCCTGTCCGTGAATCTATGGCCAACGGCAATAACGTGCTTACAATCCATTCCAACAAGTTTAAAATATTTGGAAAACAAATTCTGAGATTTTTTTAAAAGCATCTGTTATTGATCACTGACCAAGACTCTATTCAAATACTCCAAATCTGCTTCAACATTAGCCGTTTTTCATCACATTTATTGTCCCTTGATATTAATGTGTGGATTCATTACACCGAGTGCGGTTGATCATAAATCAAATTGTGGCTGCGTTTCAAGTTAAATCATATTTTGGCTGGAGAGCCGCATCCAACTGGGCTTATGCGCTGATGTCATTTCGCTACACCTGCGTCTTGTTATATCAAGGAGTGGTGTTTCCCCTAACGCGGCCCGATCGCATCGAGAAACACAACAGATTATTAAAATCAACAAATCGTAAACTTTAACGAAGACATCATCCCAAGCCATCGCAGCTGAAGCTTCTAATGAAGCAAAAACAACACACGACTGTCTGCCAGCATGAGGTTATTGGACATGAAACGGCTGCCAGAGGCGCCTGCAGACAGACGTACTGTAGTATAGATCCCCGAACCATTCATTAGCCTAATAAAGCCTCGTGGATAACCTGAGGCCTCGGATGGTAGAGCAGCAGTCATTTACAACTCTGCGCGATCAAAGTGAAGGTTTGTGTGTGTGTGTGTGGGGGGGCACAATGAGCTGGCTGCCAGGCTCAGCCCAAATGTACACTCAGCCTAGTAATCAAGGGTTCCCTTGCATGACACAGTCAACACAGCTGCTAGCGGCGAGCAGGGAGGGAGCGTCAGATGCTGGTCACTGGCAGACTTCGTTGAGTCGGCAAGCTAAGAAAAATTAGGATAAATCGCGAAATCCTTTATAGACGCTTTTTGCTTCCCCGCTCACCACCTTCCTTTGGTTCAGTCACTTGGTATGTCTCGTGTACTGTTGACCAGTCCATTGTTTCGGGAATTGAATGAATTCATCCGTGTTGCTGAATGTTTTGGTGATGGACTGATTCTATATCTACTGGAAATGTCGTTGTCGCACGGTATATCATAGAGGAGACGGGCTGCCTCACCTGAAATAAGGACCACCCCACCCCAACAACATAAGAGGAAATGACTGCAATCAGGGCCGTATGCAGGGTTTTAGAAAAACCGAGGTCTAAAAACTGAACTTGCTGATCAACATATGTGCCTTTTAAGACATTTGGAGAGCGGAAAATGGAATAACAAGAGCTTTAAAACCAAAATGATGGTTTCAAAAAGTAATAGATGAGAGCAGGTTAAATGTCGCAATGAATGAGCCACACTGCAATCTGGAAATACATAAGAGACCAAACTGATCCCGAAACGTCCAAAAACGAATGCTGACAGTGTTCAAGTAAAGGGATCTCTTTGTTCTCTGTATTCACGGCGTGTCCCATACCCTCACTCCTCACTTGTCTCTCCTGCCAAAGTGTATTAAAAATAATTGAGTGAAATTATATACACCTTCTTTATTTCATCTTTGAGTCATTTTGGATTTGAATTATAGTAATCAAATAGTATATAAACGTATGCAAAATATGTGTTATACAATAATACACACACACTATAATTATGCTACAGGTTTGTGTTGTTGTTAATGTAGCCTATAGCTTTCACTGTAATTACCAAAGAAGATATCTCGGTGGTGATTACATTGTTTGAATTGGATCAGGTCAGTTTGTGTTTGCGTTGAACAGCACAGGGAAACAATGCTATCCTGGGCACAGTTCTTTTGCTCTCAGTCTGCTCTTCTTGTCCCGCTTATCTTCCCGTCCCAAAGCTCGAGCTTTAAATGACAGTCTTTTCATTTTTCGTCTGTCTCGGCGAAGAAAGTAAACGCAGGGTCACTTAATATTTATGTAAATGTTACCGGCCTCCGCTAAGATAGTCTCGCAATGAAAATAAAAATGTTTAGGGGTACCTCATTTTAACATGAACGTCTACCCTTTCTATCTTTCTGTTCCCCTGTAAAAAAAGGTTTTTGTTGGGTAGTTTTTCCCTTATTCAAATCGAGGGTCTAAGGACAGAGGGTGCCGTATATTGTACAGATTGTAAAGCCCTTGGAGGCAAATGTGATTTGTGATATTGGGCTATATAAATAAAATTAAAAACTGAAAGAAAAACTTTCAACTGAAGGTGAAATGCTTTTCAGTCTACCATTGGATGGATGGAATTAACATTAGCTGGCTAGCTGTTAAAGCTACTGTTAAACGTGGCGCAACCGCACAGGAGCTATTCATCAGATGATGTCTGGGATGAATGGCATTCAACTACCAGCAGTCCTCTAGTAAAATTCTCTACTTAGGCGTATCAAACTTCGCATGGATTCTGAAGCTGCCTGTCAGGTTTCTTCAAGCTGCGATGAGTAAAGTTTTTGTAGTAACGACAAGATCATCCACTTCACCGCCCACCCACCCAAGCAATGACCGTGATCAGATGAGCAACTCGGTAATCTTGCCGTTGGACAATATCTTTGCCAAAGTAAAGTTATTTCACAAATTTGATTGTATACATCTCGGGAAAAAAATACCAAGGTCGGGACCTCGGTGACCTCAACGGTTGGCATGGCCATGAATGTAATATAACATTAGCCGTGTATGACATGTGAGTGAAACAATCATTCAGTCCGCCATATCGGAACTGAATTGATCATGAAACGAGATGGGTCAGATATGTCTGATAGCTGGCTGCAATGATTGTTTGAGCCCATTGTGAGTTTGCTTCGTGGTAATTAAATCAGAGCAGCACATCGCAACGTCAGCAAAAGAAAGAATGAACATTTTTCTGAGTTTGAACAAGTTGGACAAAAATCAAAGCAAGCCACTTTCTCAGTGACAATCAGGAAGGAAGTTACAAATTATGTAACATACAATTACAAACCCCGGGTTCTAGCTTCCTCTCAATTAACTAAAAATGACTAACCTGAACAATATAGTCTACCATACACTATAGCATTACTGATATAATTAGCCTGGATGTTTTTGGATAAAGAATGAAAACAGGTTCTGACCATAAGGCCGTTAAAGTCCTGGACGTTGTTCTGCAGAACAAACTGCAAGGTGTTAGGCGATCCCTTCCGTGGTTCACCAACATAACACCAACTTTACAGGCTTAATCTGAGGAGACAACCATGAAATGGCTGGAAAAGTAACATGCATCATTACATAAGTAGGGTGAATGTGATTTTTGGACCGAGTAACAGCGTGCATTACCATCTTCAGCTTCCGGAGATTTATTGTAATAAATAATGCTCTGACCTGTGACTAAACTTTTGCAAGTATTTGTGGTCATGGATCCATAACAAGCCATTTAAAGAGCATTACAGTTACATCTAGTCATTTAGCAGACGCTTCTATGCAAAGCGACTTACATATGAGAACATTCACAAACCGAAGGCGCAGTTTCGGGAGCATTTTGGGGTTCAGTATCAAGGATACTTCGATGCACGGCTGGAGGATCGAACCGCTGACCTTCGGATTGGCAGCCGACTGTTCTGCCACCAAGCCACAGCCGCCCCGGCTGCATCAAGAGCAGATGAAGCCTTTATCCAAAAGATAGTAGTAATAGTAATAATAAAAGATGATAATAATAATAATAATAAACTGACTTCTATGAAAGCTATATCTCTGCTATAACGAAATAGGCTTTCAAGAGCTTGCAAGACAAGTGTGCTACATATTAGTGGTCAGATAAAATAAGAACAGCAAAAACAATTATGATTATGATAAGACCATGTACGTTATGATATCAAGGTCTATGACCGAAACAATGCCTTGTTGATGTGCAATCAGAGCAGCGCAATATCAACAATAGCACAAGCAGCACATCTACGTTGAAGTAATAGGCGTGCGACTGGCAAGTGCAGATATTGTACAGTATTCGTATTCATCTCTTATCTGGATTTAACACGTGCCATGTTCATATCACCAGCACCTGTAATAACCATAACCATTTAAATTTTGGGATTCGAATATTCGTTAAAAAAATAAATAAATAAAATTGTACATTTAAATCTGGCGAAATACAATACTCCGGTTTAATACGACGGGACAGTTGAAGGAAGGTAACATCGTTATACTTAATAAATATATTTGCTTTAGCCAACTAAAGTGGTCCTGCAGCTGGAGTATATTCTCTGTGTAGAGCCACACCTGCATGTGCTTTAATGGACAGAAGTGCCTGCGCTTGTGTTTTGGGTTAAGCTCCGTTGCTTTCACATTGTGGAAAATAGAATAATAGAAACAAAATGTATTTTTCTTTTTACCCGTTATTATAAATCTAAATGAATCTACTGCAAAATATAGTTGCTTGTTAAAACTCAAACGGGAGATTTTACCGGTGAGTCACGTGTCCCAGTAAACTCGCCCAGATGTAAACGTCATGCACGCATGTCATGATTCAGTTCATCTGGAAGAGAAGACAAGATGCCGAAGACCCCAGCTGTGTGGGAGCACTTCAGATTGAGCGAGGACAAGACAAAGGCAGTGTGCAAAATATGCGCCCCATGAAATCCCGTTTGAGTAACAACATCCGCGAGTTTTAAAGCTTATCAGAAACACCCCGTCCAAAAACACTGCACAGCGGTTTGTTATACTGTGAGACAGGATTTTAAAAGTCTGTAATATTAATGCTACAAAGTAAGCCACCAGGAACATGGGCGTGCACCTAATTGATTGCCAACCGCCGAGCTTTGCCTGACCTACTGCACCAGTTGAGCTAGGTTCAACTGTTTTCTGGCCAGAAAACCCATGCGTTTTGGGGTAGTTTTTTTATTGCCAGAGCCATCTGCGGTAGTCAGTGTTGCCACAGTTACTTTGAAAAAGTAATCTAATTACTGATTACTCCTTTAAAAAGTAACTTAGTTACTTTACTTGATTTTAAAAGTAACTAAGTTAGATTACAAGTTACTTTATCAGAAAACACCCCTGCCGCCTCAACATAAAAATGACAGCTGGTTTTGCCAACAGTCACTTTATTGGAAGTGCATTTTTAACAGTAATGTCAACAATGTATCTCCAAACATTTTAGGTTGAACTATTTCCTGAAAAAAATACATGTTTTTATAATAATGCCAGTCTTTCTTGAATTCACTTAACATAAATAGTTGTTTTTAGCGAAGTCCAGCTTGTGTCGTTTGGGTGGTGGGGGGCCTTCTGCTCTCAGAGATTGACCGTGCAGCGCTGCGACTCCTAATGTTTCTTTACATTTGACGTAGTGTTTTTGTAGCTAGATAACACTTTGTCGCCACAACGAACCTTAATATTGCCATCTTTAGCTGACACAAACTCAAAATAATGTCTGCATTTCCAGCTAGAAAACGTGCATCTCTCTCCTCCCTCCTATTGTTGTTTCCGTTTGTGTCGCTGCGTGATGTGTATTACTACACGTGACGTGAACTGTCCTCACGCTGAAAACGGGACTTCTCGCATACGTGACTTTACTCCCCGAGATGCGAGAAGAAAGCAAAAATATATTTTTATTAAGGAAAATGAAAAAAATATTAACGCACAGTGACTTGGATAAGTAACTTTAATCTGATTACTGGTTTTGAAATAGTAACGTGTTAGATTACTCGTTACTGAAAAAAGTGGTCGGATTAGAGTAACGAGTTACCGGCATCACTGGCGGTGGTACCCCTGTCCATCTTACAGCCATCACCCAGCTTTGAACCGCTGATGAGTCCAACCAGCTCACTGAATGAGCCATTGTGACTCATGAGGAACATTTTATGCATGTTGCACCGAGTCTAGTTAATACTTATTAATATTACTATGATTTGTTGATCACATTTATTTTTAGCTCTTTTACCAACTACCCCAAATTACTTCCCTCATGCAACCGCCACTATGTTAATCACTGCAATTTTGGTCTACTTGATTACGACTACAATTTCCTGTAGGAAATGATGACACTCAAAAGGGAGAACACATGCAGAGGGAAATGATTCAAGTTGATTTCAAACGTACTGAAAGTCTAAACACAGCCGAAAGCTGCCGGGCACAACATCACTAGAAAATTCAATAATTAACAATTATTATTTGCAGATTTCCACTTTCTGACCTGGCTTCAGCAGAGGTAGCCCTGGACTAAGGTCAGTAATTTCTCTAGGGGTCTAAAAAGATTTTCAAAGTCCGTGAAGTCTATAAGAGGGAGCGTCCAAACAGCTGCAGGCAGGAGAAGCTGGGCTGGGCCGCACTGAAGCCGCCAGTCGAGCTGTCCATGTTACAAAGCCACCACAGCTGCCCTCCTAATTCACCCGTGATTATACACACACACACACACACACACAATAACAAATGAATCCAGGCACGCACACATAACACATGTACATGTACGCGCAGATGAAAGGGGAACGGAAAAACAAACATTGACATACACTGAACACGTCTCTTTTACGCATAGTTGCGCGCGCGCACACACACACACACACACCAGCGTGTTCCGTACATCTTAACATGGCAAGGCAGCCGATGTGAAGGAACGGGGAGGGAGGACAGACTGCTGGCGTCCAACTTGAACCTGCTGAGCCTCTGAACACAGAGAGTTGCTGGCCGACTGACATGGCCCTGGAAGCCTGTCAGCAGGTCAGGGCAGAGCGAAGCCGAAAGACAGATTGAGTTGAGTGTGAGAGAGAAATGTGGCTTTGTGTGTGTGAGAAACCAAGTCAAGAGCGACTGAGTTAGTGAGAGAAGTGTGTTTTTTTCGGGGGTGGGGGTGATTACATGCGCATGTAAGGCTGCACTGCTGCCCGAGTTTAGATTTATACTTCAACATGAAGTAATGTATTGGAAGAAGTGAAAGGGGAACAGTTCACCCTGAACTGTTGATACTAATTGTCTTGATGGGGATAATTTGTGAACAGCCACACACCATCACACCGCAAATCATCCACCAAGCATGTTTTGAGAGTGAAATTACACTCACTTCACACATCTGAAGCATCGGAATTGTATTAAAACATCAAAACCACAGAAAGTGGTTGAGAGACGTATGTTCTCCCGGTACAAGCTACTTCTTCCTGGATTATGAATCCATCTTCAAAAAGGTCTGTGAGGGCAATGTGAGCTCTGTAGGTAAACACCTTTACCTTGCTCACTGACCCAGTTGTATCGAGGTGAAGAACAAACATCCTCACCTTTTACAGGAGGCTTGTCTGGACTCGCCAGACAGGGGTACGGGGGTGGGGGGCAGGAATTGCTGCTTTACTGCTCGGTTCCTAACTCTCTTGCATGTTTTCTATATTAGGCTGCTTGTGATCAAGGGACACGGATTAAGGGACACCGACTTCTGTCCGTTAAGTTAATCCGTCCAGTACTGAGCCAAGGGGAGGGACGATTTTATGTTGGCTTTGTGATAAATGCTTTCTTCAAAGGCTTCTTGACATGACGACGTCAGGCAGTAACAGCTAGCATCTTCGCACTGAATAACTAACTGGCAAGTTTACTGAAATATTTTGTAGAAGGGGAGACATGTACCATTCCCTATACACTGCATCAAAAAACAAAAACAAACAACAAATAGCAACATAACACAGGTCAAATTTATCACCACAGCTATTTTCCAGCAGACTTTCTCCTTTAGAGCATCCAAAAGAGCATCAGGAACCGTTCTACAGGTGGGATGGTTCTCTACGCGATTACTATATTTATCCAATTGTTAAAGGAGTCTTGCACTGCTTTCTAATGTCAGCATGTGAGGAAATGAAGCAAATATTTCAGGCCATCATCATGTAAAACATTTCAAACAGAAACATCTCGCAATATCCAGTCAGTGTGATGTGGATTATGTGAAGAGTGACAAAAGATAGAGTATGATGCTTTGCTAAGAGACTAGACATTTGAACACCTTGTCACACGTCTTACCTGTAGGATGACAACGGACCATGCTCTTTGTCTATTCATGCGTTCGGACTCTTAAACTCGTCGCAGAAACACGTCAGTCTGTAAAGAGACACAAAGATAATGTTCATTTGTTACCTGGGTTGGAAATTAGCACCCGCCACCCACCAAATGCCAGTGGTTTTGTGCAGTAGCGGGGGAATTTGCTTAATCTATTAGCCACGGTGGCGGGTAAATAATAAAAGTGTAGAGGCATTTGTGACGTTCCGCAACGCGGATTGAATCGCGAATCTGTCATGGGTTTTGGTTTGTGTTCTATGATTCCAGTTCTACTTCCTGCTTTTGATTACTTTGATTGTCTTCACCGGTGTTCACCTGCGCCTCCTTTGTTCCTCTCCAGTTATGGTCAAGCTTTCCTGCCCTGCTCTTATGTGTTTTTTGAGAGTACCTGTGTTCTTTAGACTCCTGCTTATGTTTTTGGTTTTTCTGCTTGCCCTCCTTTGGATCATGTTTGCCTGCCTGGACTGTCTTTCGATTTTGACCTCTGCCTCCCGCCAGTAAGTTTGTTAGCCTTTTTGTGTTCCAGCAAATAAACTGTTAAACTGTTGAACTGCCTCCGTCTGCTTTCGGGTCCTTTCGCTTTACCCTACTTGACGTACCGTGACCGAATCTGCTTGTTTCATGAGAAACAGTTTAACGAGTAAACAGAGAAAAAACAACGTTTCATCGCAGGGGTTCACATTTAAGGTGAATCACGCTAATGCAAATAAAAATTCCACCCTAAAAGTTGCCGGTAGCCTTTAAGCGGCAGTCTGTGGCTAGCTAACATTAGGTAGTAGAGATGAAAAAGGCAGCAAGTCGTCCTTCCGTTTATGATTCACTCTTCTGACGGTTTCTTTATTTGTGATGCATTTGCGAAAAAACATTACAAAGCCAGCCTGTTAAGCCAGTTTGTGCTGTGTCCACAAGTCCTGCTGCAGGAAATGAAAGCTAGCTTAGCTCCGTTTTCATAGCCTAGCCTATTAGATGAGCTTGAATGGATGTTTCCAATCGGGCTTCATTTGCTCGGCACAAGTGAGTAAATGAAATCATTCATTTATCATTAATTTAATAATTCGCCTATAAGTTATTGCTCATGCGCTACAACTCTTCATTAAGTCAATCTAACATTGTGTGGTCAGTTATAGTTTATGCATGTATGTATGTATGTAAATTTGCCACCGTAGGAACAGTGGTTACATAACCTTCAAAATCAGCCACAATCATAGGTGCGCTCTGGTACTTGAACAAATAACATAACACCTACAGTGTGTGAAAGTGAGTGAGTGTGTGAGTAAATGGACTATACTTGTATACTCTTCCGACTACTCAAAGCGCTTCACACACTACATATCACATTAGTACAAAGTAATCGTCGGGCGCAATTTGGGGTTCAGTATCTTGCTCAATGGCGGGATCGGACCGCCGACCTTCCGATTGGTGGATGACCCACTCTGCCACAAAGTTCCTCAGTAGGAGCATTAAAGTGGAAGGTGGACAAAAAAAAAGTTAATTTCCAACACTGTCACTGGTCTTTTTTTTTAGGATACATTAGAATCACATCTAAGACCAAGACTGGGCCTTGACCAACTTTGGAAAAAAAAAAAGAATTCCACTCGAATAAGAGCTCAGCAGCACTGTACCAAGAATATAGAAAGCAAGACTTATAGAATGGGTACAATCTGTGTATCATATAGGGGGGGAAACATGCTAATTTTCCAGCTGAAAGGTCACACCACTGCCGGATCCCCTCAGTCCGTTAATAAGGTTTGAGGAGGTCACTTAATTGTGAACATTATACACACACGCACACTGACAGAACACTCAGGCACACATAGTATTTTGCACTTGCAGGAGAGGCTATAGGTGATGATTTGACAGCTGAGGAGATGAGAAGGTTTGATAAGAGGTAAAATAACTAGGAGACTGTATCCGCCTGGCCTTCCAGTCCAGGAAGGTGCAGGAAGCCTAATATCAAGGTTATGATATGTCCTTGAGTATGTCTAACAGCTCTACATAACAGAAGGCCATTCAAACCCAACATATGGTCCACATCACCAATTACCAAGGTGTGTGTCGATAGGGAGAAGATGAAGAGAGTGGTAGAGTTTAAATCTGGAGAGATGAAGGGAGGAGGGACTTTTTGCCAATTCAGAGTAACGAGGTCAGAGGGACCGATTTCACCCAACATAATGGCTCAAAGTTCCTCCCCAGCCTCCTTGTCTGAAACAGTGGAAGTGAAGACAACTAAATTATTCAAAGTGCAATCATTTACATAGACATGTAGGGTATACAAAAGGCAAGAACGTAATGCAAGGTTGCACTAAAATTACTTTTCAAAATCAAGACGTTCCCTGCTTTTTCTCCCTTCAGATAAGACTTTTGTTCCATTAAGCATTTAATACATGTCTCAGGTGGTCTGCATAGTAAGTCAATCAATTAGGTTTTACATCCCTGAAGCAGACGCAGTAAGGTAAAAGGATAAAATATGTTCAAGAGCAAACATAAAAAAAAAAAGTTTATTTCGGTCTGTTCAAATTAACTATGAAGACGATCTTTGCCGATCAATAGCTTGGAAAACATCCCTGTCTTCCAAGACAAGACGTGTGGATTATACTTTATAAAGGAATTAATGGTTTCCTACAGTATATAACAGCGATAAAGAGGATAAAGCTAAAAAAGTTAAGAAGTTTCAAAGGACAGGAGCATAAACCTGCTTATGAGGTTCAGAATAATATAGAAGTACAAATATGGATTCTTTTCTTTATCCCTTTATTTTCACATCATTCTCCCTCGAATTTACTACAAACATGTGGCAATAGTGTGTTGGAGTGGAAAGGCGCAGGCCTCCATGCTGATTTAGTCCCAGGATGACCCAGACTGACCTTAATTAATTCGCGTGAAGCCATCTCACAGACAATTCCCATCTACCCTAGGTCACTGGTAGGCCCAGGTCAAGCATGCGTGCACCAATTAATCCAATGGCTTGAGTCACCGTCTGCTCTCATTTCCAAAAGAGTCACTCAAATTCTGGGGATTCAAGTCCAGAATTCTCCCTTCAAAACTTTAAATGTGAAGGCAGAGACACTAAGCTTTGAAAATAGCACTTTTCAAGGGAAGGGGCTGATCAAAAACTCAAGTAATTGGTATCGCAACAATAGGGTTAAGCCAAAAGGAATTACTCCCCAAATTCCTACCTTTCCACAATTCTGAAAATGTTCCCTTTGAGCCTGTGAAGCCACAAACAATCTGTTGATTCAGTGGCAGAATCCTTTCCCCTAAGCCGCTATTTGCTTTAGCGGCGATGACACAAGGGGAGGAATTTGAGCAATGCCTGTGTATGATAGACTCATTTCCTCTGAGGGAGGGCCATCTCCAGACAGACAAAACAGCACTGAAGTCTGGTTTATACCTGTGCCTCTGGCTCCAGGTTAGCCAGTGTCCTGCAGACATTTTATACGCTGGTGTTTCTATGTTGAGGGGTACGCGGTCATGCACTCACATATACACTATTTCCTTACCATTTATTCATAACAAGTAGCAAACATGAAATTGCATGAAGCATTCATACATAGAAACCCTTTAAATCAGTCATGAAACTATTTATTCCAATGACCTCATCAGACTCAGCATGGATGAAAGCCAGTCACTCATCACTTGTTTGTTTTGTCTGAATAATGTGCAGCACCCAATCATTGGCTATCAAGATGATAAATTCATCTGAAGACACAAACTATCTTTGTGCACACCCTAATCCCTGCTCTTCTATTATATTCAAAAGATTATTTTGTGCCTATTGGATTCCAAAGGGCTTACTGTCTCATTCTGCAAAAATGGAAGTCTCTCCGAATTGTAAGGGATCAAAGTAGCCTCATAACTGCGCCGCTTTCAAGTAGAAAATGAAAAGCGTTAAAAGCCAGAGCATGTTCTCTCTGCGATGGGATCAACTCAAACTCAAGCAGCCTTGAGAAAATTTTGCTTGTTCAATAGGGGATCAATGCCAAGAATTATTGTGGCACCTTGCCATTTGTGCTCAGTCTGCCTCTCTCTCTGGCCCTCCCCGAAGTTTTCCACTGGTGGGTCAGTGATATGTCATGAATTTACATGCTAGTGAAACGCAATGTGTAGTTTAAAAAGCACTGTAGGATGCCCTTTTTCTCAAGCACTCCAAAGTCATTGAGAAAACGAAATGGAATGGGCTGTGCAAGCAGATGCAATCTTTGTACTTCATGGATGCCAGCCAGGAAGCATCTACCCGCTCCTTTCTCCACTCGTCTTTTTTCAGCTGCTCGATTTAGTGCCAGATATGTAAATTGCTTGTGAAAGTCAGAGGAGCTCATATGGGACCAGTCACTTTTTAAAAAGGCAACAAAAAAATGAAGCCTGTATCACATGACATAGGGATATCAACATGGGAGATATGCAGTGATGAAAGAACTGGCATACGGAAGAGAGTCGTGAAAGGCAACAACAAGACTAAAACAGGCTATGGTAATGTGGATTTAACAAATTAAATGACCACAGGATGAGGTAGTTGGGGTTAAAAAGGGATGAATTAACTTTAGAATTAAGTCAGCCCTCAGTTTTAATCCCATTACAAAAGTGTAAAAGCCACCTGACTGAATCCACCTTCACAGACTTTTGGAATACTTTGACCAAAGTGTTAGGGGTAAAAAAACAAAGACAAATACCCACATGCGCAGGCAAGTGCACTCCCTTTATCTGGGTAAATGTTTTAGTAACACTGGAGTGAGTGTTCCACCCACACAGGAACCGTTACAGAGATCACAAAAGAGCTGGTTCTTTGGAAATTGGGCAGTAGGTCGGCCTCAAAGATTGAAGAACAAGGACATTGGCATGAGGCCATAGCCAGTCATCTGATATTATCAATAAATTAATTATTAACATGAAAGCTATTTGCAAAGTTAACTTTAAATCTCCTCACCTAAATCAATTTTCGGACAGCAGCATTTTCTCAAAGATCACGGAGGATCTGCGAAGATGGGAAGGTAGTGCCCTGACACCTGAGGAGAATCAGTCAAGGAGATTTGTCTTCTGATTTTATTTCTGTTTTTCCAGTGAAGTGACAAATGGGCGTCCGAGCGGGCCGGAGTACACATGACGGCAGCTTTGCAGCTGTTCCTGTGTGACTTAGTTATCATTGTTTGTGTTCCCAGGAGAGGCGGACAAAGCGCTTCCAGGTCGCCCACTAACCTGTATTCTCATTATAAAAGGTCATCCTGCTGGAACACAACGCTGACCCCACATGCCAAAGGTTCCTTAGTAAAGAGGAGGAGGGGGAAGAGGAGGGGGAGATTAGGAGGAAAAAGAGGAGTGGGGAAGGTGAGCGAGAGTTAACACTAAGAACAATCCTCATCTCTCACCCTTACTTTCATTTAACCTCATCATCCATCTTGGGACTAGTCCTTCCTGGATTAACACTGTTGTGTCCCAAATGGTCTGGACTTCCTTGAGGCCCTTCTTGATGCCAAAACCAGCAAATAATCTGATTTAAATTCTCCAAATAAGGCCCCTTTATGTTTCTAATGTGAAGGTTTTCTTCTGTCACTCCCTCCTATTTCTAGGTTAAGTGTTTGGCATTTGGCACAGGCCGGGGTGAATGCCCATAGATGGCATTGCTCTTAGATCACAGCAAGCTCATTAGCTCTGACCCGCTGTTGCGTTCACTCAAACCAGACCAAAGACGTGATCGGGTGGAAATTCAAAGAGGGTAGGAGGAGGGAGGGGTCCGAAGGAACAGATATGTTTCCTCGGATAAGGCAGAGCCTAATAATGACATCCTGTATTTAGCCTGGAAAACAAAACCGTGAGGGAATACGGACAATGGTGCGTATACAGGTGCTATCCAAGAGTGCTGTAATGCCTTCGATACAATTTAATCCTAATCTCTAAGGTTATGTACAGTAGACATGAATATGATGGAGCTGGGTGTATGTTGGAGGGTTGCAACATCTGGATCTTGTAGTACATGCCCCTGGTGTTTAGGACTGTCTCTCTCTCAGAGCAACAACCCCCTCTCAGTCCATCCACGCTTCTTCCTCCATCCTTTACCCGTTTCCTTCAGGGCCATGTGAAAACTCCCAATTACCAGAAACACAAGAAGTGCTAACAGTTGGACATGAACGTGGAATATGCAAAACACAGGAGGCCTTAACAAGGGCCATGCTGAAATGTGATTGAACGCGTCAGCAGGTCATAAAAGGCCCCGTCAAGATCAGTGTAATTATGAAAGCTTTACGTGGTGGACTTTCCGGACTGGGGAGTTACCGGCAACAGAAGGAGGAGGAGGTGGAGGGTGCTGCCAGCATTATGTTCCACCAACAGAACCCCCATTTAACCGAACGAGTGGAGAACAAGCAAGGTCTTCCAGCTGCCTTCCATCAGCAGCTAAAATAGACGAGGGGAAAGAAAGACAGGCCGAAAGAAAAGAGGTTTGTAACACCTGCAGCAGGGTGCCAGCAAACATTCCACGGTCCTCCGGCCCCTTGGTGATGCACTCTATAAATCCTCGTGATTAGCTACAGTAGCAGGCCTAAGTGCCACTTAAATCAAACCCCAAAGGGGAAGTTGTTGTGACCTACAAGCTTTGGAAACATGATTTAGGCCCAAGTGATTATTACAAAAACAAAGCAAGTTCTGTTTCTCTAATAAGAAAGGATGGAAGGAGGAAGGGTGTGATGGAAGTGTATGAGAAGGAGAAGTGAGCGTGACAGCAAGTTTGCGACAATAAGGAGAAAGAATAGCGTAATAACAGGGAGTAAACTGTTACTAGTAATAGTGAGTCCATTATGCTTTAGTATTCTGGGAAGACTACACACCCAAACAAGACGCAGATGTCCATATAGGAGCTAAGCCAATGTTTTCATATAGTGAATGGGAAAACTGTAGTTTTTGGTGTCTGCTTTTGCTCCAAAGTCTAAATCAGCACCTATCCATTTATCATGTTTTCAAACCATCTACCACTGGACAGCATCTTCAAAAAGTGACAGCAACGATGGAAGAGTCAAAGCGATGTCACTGAAAAAATGTTTAAAACATTTTTATTTTTTTTTATTTATTTTTAAATCACCCGATCCATGACATGTCAGGGTACACACACAACATTAACCTGAACCACAGTTAGTCAATAAATGAGAATGTGACTGACCCCAGAGACAAAAACTTCACAAATCACAATTAAGTCCGCCAAATAAAGCAGCAGGCCTGACTGGAGCACAGACTCTCCAGAGGTCTATAAACCTGCTGTGCTTACGGTAACAGAGGGGATGGCACAGCTCAGGTCCGACCTGCAGGAGTCTTGTTGACAGCTGACGCAGACCAGACCCAACTGTACTCTTTGGCTCGTAAGAGAGCAAACAGTATTTCTACATTCAACGTCAGTAGGAGTATAATCCAACATGAGCAACGTAATACTACTACTTCTAGACTCCTGTAAAGAAGAATTTGCAGCAGTGTTCATTCTTATCCTTTTTCCTGTGATTACATATAAAGCAGGTGATCGATAAGAAGCAGTAGATTTCTCTGGACATTTCACTCTGTTTTCTCCACCTCAACCTACAAACACGTTCTGATAATGGCAATTATAATAGAGGTACACACAGTTTTTCTTCGGTGCATATGACACCTTGACCATGAGTTTTTAGCCCAGCTATCAAAGTGTCAGTTATGCCAAAGTTAGTCAGTCTGACCACTTTGGGCCAATTGGACTACGGCTGCTATCAATTCCTTTAAACTACGCTGTGTTCCAATAACATACTGTATAGCATAATAAATCTAACCATGTGTTAATGGTTAGAATTATGTATATTTATTTGTCAGTCAGTCATTTTCTACTGCTTGTTCCCGTTAGGGGTCGCGGGTGACTAGAGCCTATCCCAGTGATTTCGGGTCTTAGGCGGGGTACACCCTGGACAGTGGCCAACTCGTCGCAGGGCTATATTTATTTGTATTTGTAGTATACCCACACTGGATCACACATTTTGGACATCACACAATGGAAAGAAAAAAAAAGAAAAAAAAAACCCTACTCATAGCAGCCAAAATGAAGTGGAATTCATTTTTACTAGTATTTAGTTAAGATTTTAATTTGTGACATTGTAAGTAGTGTTTAAAATCTGATGAATTTTATTGGGACACATCTTGTGTTCATTTCTTGTATATAAACTAGAATTAAAGCAGTAAAGCACAAAAATAGTGGATTCATTGTTTATTGCATTTATAATGCAAAAACCCCAACCATCCTTTGGTTGCAGCTTCTCCAGTTGCTGCTTTTCTGTTTTATATCATTTTAAACAGAATATAGTTTGTGTTATCTGACCAACAGTCCAAAACCCAATTGATTCTTTGATAATGAAGAAATGTGTTAAGACCGACCAATAAATCAACCAGGCCTATATATTAGCTAAAATATTATCTTATTGCTGATTTATTGGTATGGGTATGTCGGCTAATATGCAACAACATTTATGAACTGTAAAATGTCCCGGCAGCAGAGAGCAGCCCAGTGAGAGTCACGGTTCTGCAGCTGAAGCAGTAAGACCGAACACAATAGGGAAAAGATAAGCATGGTTTGGGTTTGGCTAGCTGGCTATTTAGCTATATCCGGTGCTTTTTGTTGAAACAGTTTTCATAAAGTCGTTGCGCTCGTCAATGTCACTTTCATGAACCGACCAATCGCAGCCTGGGTGGGGCGGGTTGACGTGCTACAGCAGACTTTCAAATGTTATGCCTGAATGGTCAGGATTACTGACAAGTAAGTAGGCTACTTACCATCACCAAATTAGTGATGAACCATTTTAATTGCACAAGGATTTAATGAAGGAACAAAACCTCCAAAAATGTAATTGCTGTATTGTCCTATTTCAATTAATTAGTTATACTAGTGGTTAGTAGTATATTATATGCATATACTAACATTATATAATTAATATTATTACTATACTACTAACATTATTGGTTGTGTGGGTGGTGGTGTTTCGTGGGTGGGGATTGTTCTAATCTGTAATTGGACTGAATAATCTACATTTGCAGGGTTCCCACTCCTTTCTTGAAGTCATTTTCCAGGACTTTTCCGTGATGATCTAGCTGGTATGACAGACAGGGATCGAGCCATTCACTAATGTGTTCCTCTCTGTGGAAGTCAGATTTAAAAGACGTGCAGTCTATGGCTAGAAGAAAAGAAACCTTTCAGTACATGGGCATAACCTTTAGATGTTTTAATGGCACTGCTTTAACTACTATCACCTCTCAATGTTGTTTTATTCCTGCCTTGTTTAAATATTGTTTGTTTTTTTTATAGTATTCCGCCATTATATTTTATTTTGTTTCTTTTGGAAAGCCCTTTGTGCTCCATGCTTGGCAAGTTTTATGTTAATAAAATGTATTATTATGATTCATTTATAAACTGAATCTCTTTTTTCTTATAAATGATATTAACCATTGCTCCCTGAACAGCAACAACACAAATAGTAGCCTACAAGTTCGTCCACTGACTGAGACTGAACATTACATACTTTAATGTACGGTTCAAAGTTAGTCGAGTTTGCTAGGATTATGCCATTGACTCTTATCAGTTTAACACACAATGCTATAGCCCCTTTACTAGTATTAATATTAAGTGGAGTCTTTAAAGAAGCTAATAACAAGCACTGTGAGCTTCCGCTACAAAAGTTAAAGATTTCATGTCATGTTAAGAATGCAATGCAACATTGTGTTTGAAGAGATAATTCTAGCAAAGTAAAAAAAAAAGTGCCATTGACTCACATTCATTGTTTTGGCCCTGGCTTCACATTCATTATTCTCCAACTCTCTGAACAATGCCCAACACACATTTGAATCCATTGCTCCTAGTCGAAGTGCAATCACAAACCTTAAACCTTCGCAGGAACACAAAAAAAAAAAGCTAGCAAGACCATCAACTTTAGCAACTGAACCAAACATGCTAACCAACGGAGAGCAGCCCATTCAAAGTACTCTCATCCATAAACTACCATTTGAACTTGAATATAACTTTGCCCTTTCAGATGGCAGAGTTATGTTTTTCAGATGGGAGCTCTGAAAGATAGCCTAGTAGTTCATTTTCAGCTAAAGAAAAATAGGAAGATGTTGAAATAGTTTTCCAGGACAACACAATATTTTCCAGGACATTTTACTTTTTCTCTCATTTTCCATGTGTTATGCTTATACACAGTCACCTCTTTTGTTTTTCTTCTTGGGAAAGTTTACTGGGAACGGCGAAAGGTTAAAAGTTCTGGCACGCCCCGTCAGCTATGGCTACATTGTTGAGAAACACGTACCGTGCAAGTACCAGAAAGACAAGGACAGCTAGAAAATCGCACAGTCGTTCACACGCGACCACATACGCACCTGTGGACAAACACTGCGCGGTGAAATGCTCTCACGTTGGCCTTGACAGCTGAGGACAGCCTGTGAGAGGGCTCATGTCCGCGCCGGCAGCCAGGGACGATCAAGAGTAGAGTCCTACAGGGTGACGCAAGACTTGTTAAGAGTTGTGTGCATTCATCTGTACATGTATGGACTCTCATGCTTTTAGAAAGGGAGCTATCTGGCTTCAAGCCACATCTCCTAATGGGCCTTGGTATCTTAAGACGACAGGAAACAACTAACCGGTCTGAAGTTAAGAAACACACAAAGGTCTTTTTCTATGGAGAAGGACTGGTTTAATTAATTAGTAAGAGACATTAAACACAATTTTCTTTTAAGTGATGACTTGTGATATTTGTAGTTAACAAGCATGTTTTACTCCTCTCTAAATCCAACTGTCACAACAAAACATTAAATCCAACCTATTCCCATTTAATTAAAAGGTATTTGATGACCCAACGTTTTATGTCTGGTAGGTCTTTGTGAATAAAAAATTGAGCACCCAGGAAATTAAATGTTTTATGTTTCCAGGAAAAATCAGTTTGTTTGGAATAAATAGGAGAACTAAGTAGCTGACATGGGCAGAGAAATCACTATAAAAGACGACTTAAAAAAAACAAACAAAAAAAAATAAAAAGGTACCACCCACAGAAAACACAGCAATGCACACACATTGTTGGACTGAAGTGATCTCTAGGAAATGAAGGGGCAAAATGAAACGGCAAATGCTGCGATGTCTGAAAATGCATTCAAACCTGTCTACCATGACTTCAACCGAAACGCTAGTCACATATTTAGTATAGCTTCCTGGCATTGAAGCAGGTCTGAATTTAATCATCAAGTTGCATCAAAGCACCATCACTGAAAAGAGAACGGCGTTTTTCTCTCTTGTGGTCTGTCTTGCTTTTTTTCAAGACCGTGCTGAAAAAAAACAAAAAAAAAACAAAACACTTGAAGCACCTAAATAAACACAAGTGTACTAAAGTATTTCTTCTGATTAGATCAGCTGAAGAGAGACAGGACAGGGGGAAGAGAGAGAGGAGATGAAAACGCAGCAAAGGGCCCGGCCCGGAATCGAACCCGGACCGCGGCAGTAAGGACTCAGACTTATGCCTAGTTCACACTACGGGATTTTAAGCCCGATTTGCAAGTTAATGAGCTCGCTGACTGGTCGCCGACAGGTCGGGCTGTGATCGGGGGCAAATCAGAGGGTGATCAGCGCTTGCCAATCTTTATGTGTAAACTACTCAACGACGCATTAAAGATGCTCGCCGACGCCAGACATATATCTAGCATGGTAAATATCTGGAGCTGTCTGGCTTTCACCCATATTCTTTTTTTTTTTTTCCCTTTTTCAGAACAAATTATTGCGCAAACCACTTTCCATTTTCATAACAACTCCTGTTTCGCGCCAACAAACTAACAGGATGTTACACTGAAAGAATTTGCTTTATTCACATTAATTTACTCCACTTCTCAGTGTGATTTTGTAACTTGTTTTGCAATGCCATGAGAAACATTTATTGTCCATTTCGAACTAATGAAGCACATGAGCAGCTGGCATTGGCAACTGAATATAATTGGAACACAACTATGGCTAGGGTGCTTGACAATGACAGCCAAAACTTTAAAAACAGAGCCAGTCAATTTATTAATGAACAGAAAATGAATTCATCTATTTCGATAATCTTGGTTGTCTCTGAATCTGAATTGAAGATCGTTGGGTTTTGGACTGTTGGCCACACAAAACCAGATAATCCATTCATTAAGAAAGTTATTGGTAAATGAATCATTGATGAAAATAATCATTAGTTGGACCCCTACTTTAAAATAACAGATGGAAGGACGTGGAAAAGTGGAAACTGCAATAAAAGGAAGAAGCGGTCCAATAAAAAAAAACAGCAAAGGCGGGCCTAAATTCTCTGACAAGAACTGCTCAGTTGTGCATGGAGCTGAGGCCTGTGTTAAAAGCAGCTCTGTACATCCTGCCTCGACCCAAACCGAGATGCAGTGCGGACCGCAGAGACCATACAGTGGGGACTGGGGAGTTGCCAACACCCCGGCGACTGCCATTAGTAAATATACCCGAACACAGAAGCCAGGCAGCCAGGCTTTGCCAGAACCCTCAGCCTCCACAGCCCGTAGCCGGAGACTGGCCGGGGTCACCGTCAGCCACTCCAAAATGAGCATCAGTAAAAACACTGTACTAAAAGCGGTGACCTTTGAAGTACTGCTCCGATCAATCTACTCCATCCCCCGCGACAAGGAAATGCAAGCCAAATGTTGCAGTAGTTCAGTAATGTTGACATGCACGGGTGTGCATTTGTGTGTGTACATCCGTGCGGGTGTGTGCGCATGCATGTGCCATATGGTGAATGTTTGCACGCAGGTGTGTGCATCTAACTTTATCAAACTGGCGTGCAGTGTAGTACTAGTGAACTTGTTTTCTTTTCAACTCTAATCCACATGGAGGAAGGGAAACTTGTTGGCTGAGAAAGAAAAATATCGGGTTCTTCACTAGTGGGCAAAAAAAAAATAAAAAATAAAAATAAGCAAAGCATCAGCACAGAAACAGACAAGAAAGTCGATGTTAACAAAATTAAAACAACTAAAATCACTACACAACCACTGCTCTCAGGAAAGGAAGGAGGACAATGCTCAGGGCAGTGCAACATGAGAATGATATAAGAAGGTGGACAAGAAGGACGTAGAACGGCAGAGAGTGATATAGTGGCCACAGACAAAAAGGAGGGAAAAGATAATGAGGCGGAGAGGGATGAAGAGACAAAGAGAGGAAGATCGCTCTGCTTGGCAGCAGCTCTACAGTCAGCCTTTTAGTCCACTTTATGGATGGGCTAAAGCTACACAAAGGTCTTCGTCAAGTGAAACTAAAGAAATGGATTAGGCAGACCCTCTGCCCCAGCCCTCCTCCATCTATTTCTCCATCACGCCATCTATACCTATCTATCCACCTCTGTATTGTGACCCAAACAACAGGCCCTCCAGGGTCAGTGGCCTGGGCCAAAGCCAAGATTGCTCTCTTTCTCCCTCTCCTTCCTTCACCCCTCCCTGGGAGCACCTTGACAAACTCTCTGGTTTGTGTCAGTCTAATGGACAGTCTCATAACTGTTCTATATCAAGAAAGCAGATGGAACCCTGGGACGATTTACAGCACACAGAGAGAAAATGAAGGAGGGCAGTTAAGTTGAAAATGGGAGTACGAAATGCACTCTCAAAATGTTTCTCTGGCCGGCGAGCCCAAAATATGCCTTACATTTGCACATTTTTCCAATTTATCTCTTATTGAATTAAGGTTTCAGACTCCCGGTCGCCTTTCAGGAGAGAGTAGCAGAGGAAGAAGAGGAATACTGAGAGAAAGAGATACACGTGTCAGAAGGAGGACTAAATCATGTGCGAATTTATCTTGAAACAGTCATATATAATGATGATGATGGTGGTGGTGTCGGGAGCACAGCCTTCTCCTAAGTTGCAATCGCCCCTTAGAGACCTAGGCTTCATGATACAATGACCACATAACAGCTAAATTATACATCAGTTAGATGTTGTTTCCATGAGGTAATTGTCACGCACAGTTAAAATGGAGATAAATATATTAAAAATAACAACGTCATATGGCCACATTTGTTTCACGGCATGGTTATCTCACAGAGCATACAAAAAAGCAGTCATTTGAAAAACATCCTTTTTTAAATAAAAACCTATTTATTAACTATTTTGACGCATTTATTTATTTCATATTGACTAAAATGGCATTCCATACACTAACACCCCTCCCGTGCGGTTTACTGACAATCGCACATGCTCTGCAGAGAAACACACAGAGAGAGTCTCCTGTTTAATGCAGGCATTGGTATGCTGTTCTTCTTAAGCTTCTTAAGTGCGCCTGTTGGTGTCAGTGTCATTCAGTACCACGTTGGTTTAGATGACTTCATTAGGCAACGTCATTAACAACATGCCTCCTCAACACCTCCTCACCTGCTGTTGTGAAGGGCGACTTTATAAAATATTCTGCTGATGAAGAAAGTCAACAAAGCGAACACATACGGGGAGAGAGAAACAGAAAGAGGCTGGGAAAGGCATGCCGGTGTGTGTGTCTACAGGAGACCAGAGGTCACATTTGCAGATGAAGATTTAAGATTAAAAAAATCTATCAACTGGGGTGCCCTGGTAACGATTAAGGCATGTTCCACACAACCTAAACGTCCACGGTTTGAATCCCAGCCGGGGGACCTTTGTTGCATGCCGTACCCCTCTCTCTCCCCATGTTTGAGGTCTTTCTCTGCTGGCGGATAAATAAAGGCAGAATTCCCCCTCGATAGCTGTTAAGGGCACCTTTTACTTGGGGACCCCAATCAGTTGCCTACCTTGCCTAATGGTAAAGTCCACCCCTGAAAATCAGTGTTCCTGGAGAAGTATCATCAACAAAAGGGAAAGCAGAATCTCATGGCAAACCACTTATTGAATGTGCCAATGTTCTGGCAATGATGAAAGAAGCCAGAGGAGGGAAAAGAGGGCTCTGTAGGGGTTTGGATAAGCCAGCTCTCCATCTGTGATCATTAAGGTCCAGTTTTCCATCCACGCTGCCTCTCGGCTCTGTCGCAGGGCACATTCTCAGGTATTATGGGTCTCGACAGTGTCAGATAATTGAACTAAGGGACTCCGAGCAAAAGGTTTAGTCACATAATGCAGACATTGTGTGGGGAGATTGAGTAATGACAAAAGTTTCACAGAGAAGGTCAGTCAGGGAGTGACATTTTCAGAACAGAAAGACTTTCAGAAGAATGCAAATGTCAAAATATCCTTTCTGCAGTTTTCCAAAACACTACGTCATAGTGCCTCTAGGCCCAATAAGTAGAAAGGGCACAGGGGACTGTTTGATCTTGTATTTATTTTCTTTCCTTCAGTATTTGCCAATATGGGTGGTAAGAGGATGATATACACTCAGTCTTTCCTTCACCTGCATCGGTTTAATATCTTGGTGACTTGCCATGAGGTGAACTGCATCTACTAAGTGGGCGGACTGGCACCGTCAGCGGCTGGTCACTAATGATTAAGCGGTGTGGTGCAATTTGGTGTAAAGTATTAGGAGAATTTGGACTTGGTCCTGTCCATCAGCTTAGAGAGAAGGTGAATGGTGCACACTGTGTTCAGCACAAGTTGCCAGAGCGCCGTAGTGCAAAGCAAACTGCATTGGAAACCATGAAAAGTAACGATTTGTTTGGTCGCAAATAATGCCACCCCCTACCACACACACACACACTGATAATGTAATCCCACACAAGTGCCAACTGTTCCACACATGCGGGGCATGTTTCTAGCCATAGAATAATTAGAAATCAGTTGCCATGCCATGTCCACCACCAGTGCTTTGCACTGTGACCCACTAATTCAAGAAAAAAGAAAACTCAACAATTAAATATAGCTGCAAGCGGCAATTTCAGGGTTCAAGCCAACACAGACTGTTAGAAGTTTAAAGCTTTTGATCTGGACCTAAACAAATGTGGTCTAGATGTTAAAAAAAAGCGGTGAGTTGTTTTGCACTTTCACAAACAGAATGAAGAAAATAAACAATTTCTGATTCATAGTCAGAGTCGTGTTATGCCACAAATGTTTTTTTATCCTTGTAGCGCCTTCTAGCGGTCAAGGTAGGTTTCAGGTTCTCATGTGGACATATACTGGAAGTTTTGTGATGATAGGACAAACAATGCCTGATTTATAGTCCGATTAGTGTTATGCCACGCCCAGTTTGTTGCATTTGTAGGGCCCCCTAGTGGTCGATTGGAATGAAATATTCAGGGTCTGTTTGAGGCACGTATGTGGACATATCCACCAACATTTACGATGTTCAGACAAATCTTTAATAAGTTATGGCCATTTTCCGGCTAAGCCCCACCGTTGCGAAGATATTTTGGTTGATGGCGGCCATGTTTTTTGACAGATCTTGCCCATTTATATTAAAAATGTGGATCTTAGTCCCTCAATGCTGTACACCAAATTTGATGTTGATAGTCAAAATCCAAAAAGTAGATGTTACTGTACTGTTTTTCACATTACGCAAATTAGCACAAAAATCCATCATGGCAGACTTTACTGGTCCATGAGGCTTTTTTTGTAGAGCACACTGAGCTGGACTTGTGTCAGAAATTTCAAGTCAATCGGACTTACGGTGATAGGGGCATGGCCGTTCAAAAATTGCATTCTTGGGCCTTAATTACAGCGCCAGCATGTGCCCCATTCATTCCAGCTTATGGGAATTTGAGCATTTGTGGCAGACAAATAATAATAATAATGATGATAATAATAATAAGCCAGCACAAATCTAGAAGAGTTCTACCACTTTGTGGTTTGAACCCCAATAAACCGGCACAAACATGAAAGGGTATCAGACTGAACCCCTAATGAATGGCGATAAAATCCACATTCCTTTTTCCTCAAAAGGACACAATCAGGGATTCCAAGAAGTGCAAAAAAAGCCACCACAGAGGATGGTTCATCTCCATAACCTTCTCAAGTAGAAGCATAGTATATTTCCAAGAGAAATTCCAAGGAATGGCAAATTTGTAAGGACCATTTTTATTAAGTGTAGGCAAACTTACCAACCACAGTGAAGACTACGCAGAAATTAGCTGGTTGTGGGGTTTTGAGTTTTTTACAACCCAGTCCAAAAGCAAGACATACCCTCTACCTATTGTTGGGCAAGCTGGCAGAATTCATATTTGTCCATTAATATAATTGTAGTCTGATCGACAGGACATGAACTGACTGTCGTACCGCTGTGTACGTACGTAGAGCGCACAGAAAACCGGAGTCAAATTCCTTGTATGTGTACACGTACCTGGCCAATAAAGCGGATTCTGATTAATCTAACTTTATATGCCAAAGTCAACTATATTCGTGGTGCACCAAATACAAAAATGCCATCACTTGATTTGTGTCAGAGATCAGAAAAGCAGGAGTGAATTCTCTGTCACTTGGCCATCATTTTCTTTTCCTCTGTCTCCTTCCTTTGCATGCCTCTAGGCACCTTTTGAACTGTGCCCACTGGACAAGAACAGAGCTCTCAAGGTTATTGAGTTGAGTGTTGTCCACTGTTCTCCCATGTGTTAAACTGTATAAAAACCATCAGGAAAGTACTTCCTTCATCAATCAAATGAAAAAAAACAACAAAAAAAACATAATAGGATCTGTTAAAAATCTAGTTAAATGTTTTTAACTTGATCTTTTTGTGAAGGAAAAAGGATCAACTATGTTAAGTGACTGAGACAAAGTCTGCTGGAAATCAGGCTAAGTGTTGAGAGCTCTTGAGACTCAGTGGCGAGTTACATATTCCACATGTCCAGCATTACTCAAAATTGGCTCACATGGGTTCCGCGAGCAAGCCCTTTCAACCATTCAACACTTGACAGAGAACTCTGACAGAGCAATACTTCAGAGCACCTTTACTATATCCAAGACGCATTGTGAGAAACAGGAAGGTGGTGGGAGTCAAAGTAAGACACAGACATGAAAAGGTGAGACAGAAAAAACAGAACAGAGATGGGAATGATTCAACAGTGCTGAAACGAACCATCAAGATCACTGTTCCTTTTTTCTCCCGTTATGCATGACACATTCATATCTAATGCACACTGATTTGTTTCCATTATATTGTTGTTTGTGGTAACCCTCTGAGTCAAACTTTTGTTTTTGTCCATTTTCAAATCCAAGGTGAAGGTGACACTGTCCATCTACACTGCCCAGAAGAACTACAGTCTGCCAATTCATTAACTATCCAGCCATTTCAATCAGATCCCTGACTGTCCATGCCAAACCTAAATGACAATGATATTACACCAGGCTGAGACAGTTAAAAGAGGAAGTGATTAACAGAATGCCCCTTAAAAGTGGATAGGGTGGCTTGTCTGAGTAATTGAACAGCTTTACCTCTGTCTTACAATGGCACATCGTGACGTGACTTACACGTTTACAATCTAACCTTCAAAAGGTGCAATGCAGAATACAGCTTCAAACCGTCTTTCCCAATCCTTTATTATTAAATTGTTAAATATGCTCTTCTGCACATTTACATGTCTCTTAATATACAGTTATATGTGTGCAACACATTTTTTTTCAGCACGTACATTTTTAGTTTATGCAACCATGAAAAACTAGTTTGGCAATATTAACATTATGGTTGCATATAGATTTACAATAAATGTAAGAGTCCACAGCCCCACTAGCTCTGTGTGCCTGTAGTCAGGCACAGCGGTGCTTTGAGCTAAATGCTCATTTTAGCACGCTAACATGCTCACAAAGACAATGCTAACATGCTGATGCTAAACAGGTATAATGTTGCATGCATGCTAACATTTTGCTAATTAGCACTACACACAAAATACAGCTGATGCTGATGGGAATGTCAGAGGAGTTTCATAGGTATTTGTTCATAAACCAAAGTATTAGTAGCAGTACTAGTTCATGCTAATTCATGCTGAGGGAAACATGAATGAAATTTCAAGGCAATCCATCTAGTAGTTGTTGAGGCATTTCATTCAAAACCACAAATGTCAAGTAATTAATGTCTGTACAAAGTTTTGTGCATATCCATCTAGTAGACATTGGGAGATTTCACAGGATAAATTAAAACTTTGACATGCTTATGGCGCTGGAGGACAAGTAAGCGGATCACCAAAGTTATTAGAATTCAACAGGACACTAGCAGGCTAAACAAATAAAGACCACCAGCAAAACAAGAAATCTACTTTTTAGTTTGATTTTGATTTGTTGTGATACAATGTTAAATATAACTGCAAATATTGCTCTTGTATGGATCATTGTGACTCCAAATAAAATAATCATTATGAATACAAAATGTGGTCACCATCAAACTTGTCAAAAATGTACAAATTCTTCTTTTTTCTATTTCCCTTAAATGGCTTACCTCAAATATACTCCAATTGTTTAGTTCATCTTTATGCTGATGACACGGTAATTTACTCTTCTAACTCTGATATAATCCAGATTTCTGTACAGCTTGATTTCAATTTGGTTCAAAACTGGTTTCATAACAAGAAGCTCGTATTAAATAAGAAGTCCTGCAGGACGATGTTTTGTACGCAACAAACTTCTTCATATCTTCTTAATTTGCATATTCATTTTGATGCTGGATCTCTTATTGAGAAAGTTGATTCTTTTAAATATCTTTGTCGCGACCCTGAACTCTCCTTTGTGTCCTATGTTAATGCCAACATATTTTTGTCTGAGTTCAAGTAAGGAAAAGAATAATTTCTCAGTTGATACTACCCATTATTGATTATGCTGACATCGTTTATCAGAACACCTCTGATTCAAACCTTAAACGCCTTAATGTTGTATTTACTGTAATTCTCTATGTAGATTTGTTTTGAGGTTTCCATATAGAACCCATCACTGTTTCTTATATCAATCACTAAATTGGTTGCAGTCTAAATCTAGAAGGCAATTTCATTGGGTTCAGTTCATCTTAAAATGTGTTTACTTGAACTGTCTCTCATATTTGAAACAGTGTTTGGTTCCATATAGCGCTTCATTGCCACTTAGACATATGCAATATTCCTTCTTTTTTATATCAAGAATTTTCAAAGAAATCGGTTGCAGGTCATTTCAATCCAAAACGCTGACTGAAATAACCCCTTTCTTAGATCCATTACCTCTCTCTGCTGCTTCAGGACTTCTTTATTTTCTTATCTAAAAACAACCTCTTCATGCTTTTAATTGGCCAGTCAATCTACTCCAACTGTTCTTTATGCTGATGCAATTCGTTTAATTGATTGTTTTTTTTGTTATATGGGTCATTGTGTCTTTTTACAGTTGATGGCTGTCTATACCCCCAGTATGGGAAAGGGTGAGCGAGCTGTCTATGTCTCTGAACTTTATGCTTTTCATATATTGCTAGGTTTTTTTGTTAGTGTGTGTGTTTTTATAAATTTGGTTTTGTGTCTATGGGACCCCCCTTTTTTCCCTCCCATGGGAAGATGAGATGCTGCATCTCAAAGAGGCTACCCTTTGAAAAAAAAATAATAAAAGGTCCAAAAATACAACACTATTAAGTCACAATAAGTCTTTTCTGACAGGTCCGGTCGATCAAAAAAAACTCTTGACTCTGGTGAAACCATAATTTTGGTACTTGAGACCTTCATCAAGTCAATTAAATTTTACCTGATGAATAGAGTGAGTGTTGGGACAGTGTGTGGGATTCTTTAACTCTAAAGATCTGTACATGAATGTTGATTTCCTGTCATAAGAAGCTCATCTGGACCCTCCTCACTGAAAGCACACGATCATAACCAAATTTACAATACTGTTCAGCATGGTGCGGAGAGCACAACCTTAAAACAGGATCAGAGGAGTCAATGTGAATGGCCAAAATTGATATATAACTCATAAAAAGGTCCTTCCTCATCCCTCCCTACAGCCACATAAATTCCCAAAGTGTGCCACTAGACTCTCTGCACACTGCTCATAGCGCACTTGAGTGTAGTTTTCTCCCCGAGCCTTGATTCACTAAATTATCACCCTAAGAGTTACAGTACAGTACAGGGTGTGAACTCCATACCTCGTGATGGCAACATCAGCCCTCTATGTTGCCTCAACAAGCTGTCCATTTATTTTAACCTTAAGCTCCGTTTTGCATACAGACCCCAGTGAAAAAGAATAGGGTTGGTCCAGGGGAAACTGAGCCCCTGACTGGGAGGCATATGAGCCAAATATGAATCGACAAGGCCCAGAGCTCCAGGGTCAGGCTGCAGCAGGAACATGTGTCCCTGGGAGGGAATGCCTTGTGGCTCCCTCAGACAGTCAACATTCTCCAGTTTGTGCAACAAATCCTAATGAGGCTGTTCTCCATGTGGGGAACCAGGGCTCTGTCTGTGGGCATTTGTCTGAAGAGCTTAACAACCAAGGAAAGATGCAGCGAAGCAACCCACTCACTTACACCATCACTCTCCATCTCTTACACACACACACAAACCAAGACTGATGAAGAGAGGGAAGCCAAATGCTGTTTTGCAGGCCCGAGGCATGGCAAGGCATTAAAAATGTGTGACCCAGAAAATCAAGGTATAAAATATTAACCAGAAAATACAGGCTGGTATGTGAGTGATGGCCCATGACAAAATATCTATTTGGTTATGCTACGGGCAGTAGGTTAGGAAATCCCAAGTAGACTTAGAAATCATAAACCCAGGTAGTCCGCAATGTAAGCCCACCGTTTGGGCGGTTGAGATTTATTTTACTGCTGCAACAACCAATAGACTAAGCATTGCCATGTAGAAAAGAAAAATCAGTTTAAGTATAGGAATCGTTAAAACATTTTAAAAAAGATCGGATAGGGTTGTGGAATAATATCCACTTCTGACAAAAATAGTGAAAACCAAATATGGAAAAGCTTCCATCTGTGGCTGATATTCCTACACACTCAATTCAGGCCAGCAGAACTTAGTGAGAAGAGACAGCAGGACTGAAAAAGGTTGATGTTCAAAGCCATTCCCATGTTTCTGATATGTGGTTGGGATCAGTCCACCTGAAGCACATTCATTCACGTTCCCCTTTCTGTGCCTCTTCCTTTCCTCAGGAAAACTGGGAAGGTAATGCTTTGTAGCAAAAGCTCAGTTTAAGAGTCAGATTGCTATATGTTACAATGATACACTCTGACAACTTCATTGACCACAGTCCACTTTTTTTCCCAGAAGGGGTAGGATAAAATAGTGGCACTAATTCGCAGCACCTGTTCCTTTTCAGCATCTGTCAGTATATCAAATATAAAAACAGTGACAGCTGTGGTGCAGGCTGTGATATGGCAAGGCTCTAGGCCCGAGTGATGCAAAAGACAGAGACCGAGGTTGTTCCTCAGAGCACTTCTTCCCCACACAGGGTCCTCTCCGGGTCAAATAGCTGAACGCCGAGTGCAGCGGCCAGAGCCTGTAATATTTCACATATCCTTTTTAAAAAAGGAGCACCAGGCGCTATCGATCTCTTTAATCTAAAGCCCGGGAACCAAAAGGAAAAGGGCCTATCGGGTAGCCTGCTTTCAATTAAGAGGCACATGAAGACACCGAGATAGGAGTTGATGTGATGGATGGTCTGCAAGATGCCATGATAGGATCCATGCCTCGGTCTGCCGAGGCTCAGGTTTGTCTGCTGGGATTGTCCACATGCCAGAGACACACCCAAGACGTTAGTCCAAGGAAGGGGTGTAATCAAGGAGTTATTAGACGGATCTGGCTCGAGCATTAAGTGTTAGCCTGTACACCTCTTCATACCGAAATGTGTGTGTACAAAATGTCATGGCACGCCACCCGGTAGTTGTTCGGATTGCGGCGGAGCAACCGATAGACGAAGACAGACAATGCCGTCTCTAGAGCCACGATGCTGGCGTGACTAAAAAGTTAAGTTTAAATGGAAAAATGAGGACTGGAAAAGACTGAAAGGACTAGAAAAAACCTGTGGCTCTTTGTCTTATCAGGGTGAAATAATAAAAGGGGACAAAACAAAAAAAAAGAACCCCACAAAGGATGGTATGGCAGCTGAAGCCTGCATGCTGAATTTCCTCTAAATTACACTGTAGGGGTGTGTGTTTGAGTACGAGTGTGTGTGCGTGGTCAAAACTATTTTAGAAAGTTATCCGTTTATAGTCAATATATAGACAACATGAAACTCACTTATACACCATATTTTGTCTCTTAGTCCTCTCCACCTCCTGGGGTTCAGGAGACACGTGACATGCAAGGGGACATTTACTGATTTTGGCTTCGCTAAACTCTGGCTGTTTATCCTTAATTCAGAACAGGACAAGCTGCATTATTGAATTTGAATTGCAAAACCAGAACGTTTTGGGTTATGATCTCTTATTTCTCATTAAATTACATTTCAGTTTAGGAGGTCATTAAACTGTAAGTACTGTTTCATAACTTTTAAACAACTCACAACTAAAATTCGGCTCAAATGTAACCTGCAAATGATTTAAGTGAGTACCTAAAATTACAGGCAAAGTACGTGCAAAGTCAGGTGCTGTTTCACAAGCTGTACACTGTATAAGGTTGAATGTGAGTTCAGCATACATTTTGCAGATTTCTTGGTCCTAAGACACTTGCATTCTTCCTTTACTTTTTACATGGGGTAAGAAATGGCTAGGACTCAATTTAACAGTTTTTTGTTGGTTTTTTTTACAACACATAGCTAATCTCAACATGCTTATATTATCTAAAGCAGCTATAATTGATATCTTTAGAATAACAATGTATCGAATGACGATGGGAAAACAATGTGACAGAGTGAAAGCGGTCGCTAATGGGGACGAACCGCCAGAGAATTGTGACCCAAATCTGCAGCTGCCCTTGGCTTTACGGAGCTTTATAGGGAGTTTCAGCTCACCGTTTAGCCGTCCAGGCCACAACGTTTCTGTTTCGGTTCACTCTCACCGCTCTCATAGCATCGTTTTCAGTGCAACTGAAAAAGCTCCAGAAACCCTCTGAACACTACCTGCTCAGCACCAAACCGCGGACAGACACAGTTACAGACTGGCTGGTGAACATATACCCCTTTTCCACCAGAATGAACCGGGTGCTGGTTCAGAGCCAGTTCGGAGTTGGTTCTAAGAACCGGTTTGTGTTTCCACTGGCTACAGAGCCAGCACAGTGCCAGGTTTCACGTGACCGTATACGTCACATCTTTCCTGGTAACGCTAGCGCAGCAGCGCCAAACACAAACACCGTCAACAATCGCGGACGTTGCGTTGCTATTTACGTTCGCCGTAGTTTGTACAGACGGAGATTACGAGCGAGAGTAACGGTACGTACATAACATTTATTTTTAACAATAACATGTCAACTTTAGCCTCGGCATGTGACTAGCCTCCTAGCATCAACGCTGCTGATAAATGATCACATTGCAGTTAAATAAAAATGTATTAAGCGTTAAGCAGTAAGCGATTCTTACTTCTAGACCAGCAATGATTTGGTGCTACTTAAGAACCATTTTTCCTGGCTCGGAGCTGGTGCTTTGAGCGTGGAAACACAAAGAACCGATTTGAAACTAGGCTCTGGCTCCGAACCAGCACCAGCTCTGCCTTGGTGGAGAAGGGCTAATAGTGTAGCCTTGTAGCAGCTAAAGAGCCAGATATTTTCCTCAGGAGTTGGTAGAGACCAAAAACTGTCAGTGTTGAATTTATATTTGCCAGGTGGCCAGAAACATACATTTAAATAAACAAGGGTTTGCTAACAAGTTCGCCACATCTACTTCAAATGTGATGTCAATGTTGAGTTCACAGCTTGTTTCTGCTCACCCCCCCAAGCGGCCAACTAAGCTGTTATTACAGCTTTAAAATATGGACTTAACCACCAAACAGGTTGACAGCCTATTTCCGAAGGATCTTCTCACAGACTAGTTCTCCCGTGGAAAGACTAAGACTTTGAAATTTGAGTCCCAGGTTGGATTTCGCCCCCACTGGAAGCGAAATATTTATCTCTGGCTAATCTAAATCCATGTCTCTGACAGGCCTGATAGTGTAAGGCTTTGTCTCCTCAGAGGTGGGAGAACCTCTCTCCGTCAGAAATCTTCAGTGGATCCGGCCAGCCGGCCTGTCAGCACCAAAACACACAAATCCGTACTGCGTAGCAGTTTGAAGTCTGCACAAAGACAGACAGAGATTAGGCATGCTGGTGCCACGGGTGTCCACAAGATCCACCAGTGTCTCCAGCCCTCGGCTCAACATCAAAGACGCCCGTTGCAACAGTTTGAATTATAGACAGCATGTGTGCAGTCATGCCTTCGGTGGCAGCCAACTCCCGGCCCGATTACCCCCTGTGCCGCCACCCCGAGGAGAAAAAGCAGGAGATACAGCTCATAGCGAGGCTAGATAAATTACAATACCAACAACTGCACATCAGCAACGGGACAAAAGGTCACTCAGGTCAGCAGGTCATCTGATGGCTCAATCCGTCAACTACAAATCCAGTTTGAGGCCATTTAGAGTGAAAGTTACAGTAGGTTTAACCTCTGCCAATCCTAGTATTTTAGACTGAAACAGAACCAAATGTGTCTCAGGGTATCCACCTCTTCTCCCTCCCTTATATTATAGTAATTAAAGCAGTAAATTATAATAGACTGCCAGTGCTCCTTAAAAAAAGTCATAAATCATATGACTTATTACTGCAAGGTCACACCTTCTTCATTTTCATCTATGAAGCTGCTGGTATTGACATCTGATGTCGCTGGTGCAGACAGGTTATGCTTTTCAGACAGGTCTAACATTTATTGCCCCTTTTTCCAACTCTAAAAAACGAAAATAAAGAACTTTTCAGACTGATCGTGCATTACCTCACTTTCCGTTACCGCCATTGCTCGGGGAATATTTCCCCCAACTAAATGCCAACGGTTACAATCGGGAAGGATCACAGCATATTATCAGCAGATGGACAAAAGACGATTCAGACCAGGCTATTATAGCGCAGATGACACATGGGATTCATTCTGAGGAAACCGAGAGGAACACTGGTGTCGTCAGCAGAAGGTAACGGCGGTAATAGAGCAATAGAAAACAAAGCAACACTACAACATAACAGATGCTGTGTAAAATAACTATTTTGTTAACTGTTACTGGCTTTTTTCCCCCCAAAGAGTATGTAGTCTACCGAGACAGACAGTAGCAGACAAATCAAGGTTACAAGAGCAATTTTTTATTTTTTTTTTAAAATACCATAGAAAACTCTGGATGTTAGTTCCTGTGTACTTTTTGCTGAATGGTGACACAAAGATAGCATAAAGACTGATTTAGAAACAGAAAGGCTTGCTTACAAAAAGAAAAGGCCAACGCTATGGAAGAACTTGCCCAGATGGAGATATGCCAGAAATGAGACGGCAAGCAGCTGTTGAAGCCAGCTGTCCGGGCCAGTTGTTCATAAGGGCTGGGAGGCCAGGATGGAAGGATTCAGAGAAATTTAAGGGGGGGGGGGTTAAGAAATAAGCGGACAGAGACGGTGAGGGTTGAAGACCTGAGAGAACTGAGTTAAAAGTGAATAAATGAGTTCACTATAGTAACACTCAGAAGCAAGATTTTGGAGTGGGACACATTTATCTGTAGAGATCAGTAGGCCAGACTTGGCTCTGTTCTCGAGCGCAGTTTCTCTTTAAATTGCAGAAATTGAACAGCTCTGAGAACAGGCTCCAGTTTATGTGGTATTTAAAAAAGAGCAACAAATCAAAAATGATCCATATTACACAAATAACCATTTCCTTGAAGAGCAGATAGATAATTACTACTCTAATACAGTTTGAGCCATTGGTATGTAATAACGCTTCCCTGGTGGCTGAAAGACCAGACAAGTTCATTCAACGGGCCACAAAATATCATCTGTTAGTGCTCTATTCATTTAACACACAATGGCCTTCTGTGCATTTTCTGAGCTAACAACAGAGCTTTTTATAGTCCTCATACAAGTTTCATGGAATAGACAAAGCCCTAGTGGCCCTACATACTTGACAGTGATTGGTATTATTTTAGTGATAACTGCTGATGGTACGTGGGTGCCTGTAGCTACCTTTACTGTGATCACAGTATGGAAAGGACTCCCAGCTATCAAGAGCATTTCTATGAGTAGGACGTTTTAAATGTAACATTACAGTTACCCTCCAGACACGTTTACAAGCCTGTTATGATTAATATTTAGTTAAAAAGTTTAAAAATTAAAAAAAAAAAAATGAAAAACGGGCTTGGAAGCAGAGCTTCTCTCTTCTGGATCTATGAATGCCCCCACCCCCCAGCACAAGGTAACAAAATGCATAAGTGCACCAGAAACTGGTCTGTTAAAGCCTAGCACAGTATACAAAAGGTAAGGATAGGAATTATTTTTATTTTGAAAAGAGCTAGAAAGGAAGAAGTTAGTGATGGTCAGTTAGGTGTTGACAGAAGAGACGCGTTTTCAGGTGCTTTTTAAAGGTGGCTACAGAATCTGCTGATCTTGTAGAAGCAGGCAGATCATTCCACCAATGTGGAACGGATCCAGAGAAGGTCTGAGAGCGATTTTATTCCTTTTTGGCATGGTACCACCAGACGTTGTTGGTTTGCAGAGCGCAGGGACCTGGCAGGAATAAAGGTCTGTATTAGAGAGCTTAGATATGATGGTGCAGAACCAGTGGTGGTCCTGTAGGCCAAGAGCATCACTTTGAACTGGATGCGTGCGACAACAGGGAGCCAGTGTAACCGAATGAAGAGAGGAGTTACGTGCTCTCTCTTCAGTTAATTGAAGACCACTCTTGCCACCGCGCATCTGCAGATGTTTGGTTATGCAAGCAGGGAGTCCAGCCAGTAGCACGTTGCAATAGTCCAGTTTGGACATTGACAAGAGCCTGGACTAGGACTTGTGTAGACTGCTCAGATAGGAAAGGTCTGATTTTCCTGATGTTGTAGAGGATGAATCTGCAGGACCAGGTGGTGCTGGCGACATGGCTTTTGAAGTTTAGCTGATCATTAATTAGATTTCTGGCGGTGATGGATGGTGTAACAGTCGATGAGCCTAGTTGAATGGAGAGGTGGTGGTGAAACTTTGGGTTGGCCGGGATCACAAGCAGTTCCCTTTTGTCGAGGTTCAGCTGCAGGTGATGGTCCTTTGTCCAAAGCGAGAGGTCACTCAGGCATGCCGAGATGCGAGCAGAGACAGTTGTGTCGTCATCCGCATAGCAGTGATAGGAAAAGCCATGCTTCTGAATGACTGAGCCGAGGGATGTCATATAGATGGAGAAGGGTAGCGGTCCAAGCACCGAGCCCTGCGGCACCCCTGTATCTTCCTCATATGTAAGTTGCTTTGGATAAAAGCGTCTGCTACACGAGAGCTACGATTTGAACCATTGTAACGCGATTCCAGAAACACCCTGGGTGCTAGTTCAGAGCCAGTGCTAGTGCCAGTTCAGAGTTGGTTCGACTGACGAGCCTTCGAAGAAATGGTTTGTCCTTCCACTGGCTACAGAGCCAGCCCAGATTAAGGTCTTACGTGACTGTATACATCACATCTTTCCCAGCAACGCTAAAGCAGCAGCGCCAAACACAAACACTGTCAACAATCGCAGACGTTGCGTTGCTATTGATCTTCACCGTAGTTTGTTCAGACAGCGATTACGAGCAAGAGTAACGATATGTAAATAACATGTATTTTTAACAATACCATGTCAACTTTAGCCTCAGCATGTTGCTACCTTCCTAGCATCAACTTTGCTGATAAACAATCAATTACAGCGCAGTTAAATACAAATATATTAAGCTTTGGTATAAGAAGCATAAGTGAAAACTGTTCGTCTTGTTGGTCATGCTGGTGTTTTGGGTGTGGAAAGACAAAGAACCGATTTGAAACTAGGCTCTGGCTCTGAACCAGCACCAGCTATGTCTTGGTGGAAAAGGGGTATGGGATAGCACTGACTTGGAATGAAGTTGGTTTAATGTAAAAACAAATAAGTAAATAAAACAATAGCTTCAATGTAGTTAAGCTACTTTTGCCATGTTGCATTAGCTTAGCTTGCTACATTTCTCTGAGGGGCAGCTTCAGTGTAGTGATTTATTGTATCATTTAATGTATAGTAACCGGTAGCTTAGCTCACTTCACTTTCCAAGTAGCTTTGCCCAACGCTGATAAAAAGGCATTCACATGCATATTTGCCTCTACATTTTGAGACCATGGCTAACTGGTTGTTGATGAAGGCAATTACGTCCACACACTTTTTCTATACATCAAACATGAAATCACAACAGGGATGTCCCACAGAGAAGCCTCTGTGCAGTGTGAACTACTGGGAGGATGTTGGGGAATAGCAAGCACAAGGCAGCCCCCTAGAGGTCCTTTCTGAATTATACATGTAACTGCAGGACGATCACAAAGAGAGGAAAGCCCAGCTGCAGGCATGACAGTACAAATGCATGAGATGATGAAAGAAAAAGAAAAAAACTATTTGTCTTAACACATTTAAAATTCAATTATTTGGCTGTTTGCAAATGTATGCCATTCTAATTCTCTCGCTCGTGAAGCACCATCGAACTTCCTTTTGTGTGTGTATTACATTTTAGATTGTTGGGGTATGGCTTTGACAGATGTTGAACATGTTCCAGATGCTTACTGTAAGTTCTTCGGATGAGCTTTATGTTTCTCGGCTTCCGGCAGCAATGTGATGATCTCACCTGGCAGCCTCTCCAGGAAACTCTGGAGAGAGAACATCTTTTTGACAAATCGCTGAGAAAAAAAAAAAAAGCAAAAATGTCCCCAGCAGATGCCACAACGCTTCTGCCGCAAAACTGTAGCTCAACAAAAACTGACATTTATCCCATCTGGTTTTATCGAAGGCCTGCATTAGAGACACGGCAGCAATGCCTGGCTTGACACAACAACATTGCAGAATACAACAGTTTGGAGCAGTTAGGCCCTTATAAAACTCTCCACTTCCAGGAAACTGAACACTTACAAGCACATTGTTGCGCTGATGGACGGTCTCTGGACTTCTCACTGTCACACCAGCATCTTTATCAAGGAAACTGGGTGAGACACGGGACGACATTTTCATTCTGATCTAACTGTCTCGAAAATGTAAATATCGGCAAAACCCCATTTTTTTTGCCCCATGCCAAATGATATCCTGTTTAATAAGATAATTCTGTCCGGCAAAAATAAGTCCTAACAGGAGGGAGATGTACTAGGATGTCGGCTGACAAGAAGGCGGCGAGTCACAGCCTGACTCGCAAACTACAAGAACAGAGCCTATTAAGCTCAACATAGCCAGGAGACAGGGCTTCACTCGGAGCCAATCGAAGAGCTCGCTAGAAACCAAACAACAGCAGGCATTTCGTAGGTTAAGCAAGACTGTGGGGGCGAAGAGGCTTCCCGCTGTGGTCCAGACGAGGCAGAAGAAAGCTGCAGCGGCACTCCTAACCCTGAGGACAGTGCCCGTCTGTTTCAGCACTAACGTTGGGTTGAATCCAAATACCCGACCCAGTGCTCCTTAACTAAACTCTGGAAGCTAATGTGACCGTTACTGCCATTATGTTGGTTTGACGGCACTATTCACTATTTCATCATTGCATTATTGCATAAAGCTCACGGAACTTTCATTTCATATATTCACAGAGGCCGCCGTTTGGACCACAAATACTGATTTCTGTGTTTCGCGGTGCAACATCTCTAGAAGCCCTGGAATATCTGAAATGTCACATACTGCATATACCGACTGGAAACTTGGAAACCAAACCCCATGACAGAACATTTGGCTGACGTTAACTTGGGAGATGTTTGCATGTCATTTATAGACTGGTTTCAGGGACGTGACTGAGACAGAAGAAAATAATGGAATGAGTTGAATTAGTGAAATAAAAAAGGCTTTTAAGACTACAGGTGTTAGGCAAAAGGAAGCTATTTTCTTTTGGAGCCTGAGAAGACAGTGGGAAAGCAAAAAGTACACAGTATGGGTCCAGGTAGAAGGTTATATATTGGGTGCCCAACCCCACAAGCAGGTGTTTTACAAGTAAATGGGTTGAGCAACGGAGCTGGGCCAGGCTCCATTTTCAGTCTGCTAACGTTTTCTGGAACAACACAGCGGGAGAGCGGAATATGGGAATGTTTTGCACAGTAACACTTTCGACACTTCCGACTGGAAAGTAAGAGTGCAACCGCCCTGTTAGGGTCTTCCATAAGGTGCTGTTTTAAGCAAACTAACAGTGCGCAAATGACGCACACGTTTAAACGCCAGTTACACGTTTTATTCGCAGTATGTGTATTCAATTCAACGGGTTGGTTTTGGAGTTTCTGAATGTTAGTTCCAGGGGTGGAACGTGCTTTTGTGTCATTTGAGATGACGCTATCATTTCAGCTTCGGCCTCAACGTTACATCAAATCGCAGCAGACCCCCCCACCCCCCCCCCCCCCCCCCACCCACCCCACC
>CM022481.1:6284831-6300208 GCA_011952105.1 Coreoperca whiteheadi
CCCCCCCCCCCCCCCCCCCTGTCAGCCAAGCTAGCATTCACCTACACTGCCAAAGCGTCGTTCTGCGAACACGAAACACCACGCACGGCGACACGCATAAGCCCCATCCCCGAAGAGTGCTCCGAGCTCGGGCTATTTAGCCTCATTTCGCCACCACAACGGCCCAAAGCTGAGGTTTTGCGCTCACCAAACCTAGCTACGTTCACGTTAGCGCCGCTAGCCACCGGCAGCTAAACCCCGCTGACCGCAACAGCTGGCTAAAAACAACAGCGGTTTCTTTCACCAGCCGCGTACTCACATGGGCCCCCGCCGGGCAGGAAGGCAAAAGCACACGCAGGGCTCCTAACAGGCGATAGGAAAGGTACTCCCGGTCCTCTGCTTTAGTGTTTGCCGGATGCTAATCGACCCACTACCAAGGCATCACACCATGTTGAGTGAGCAGCTGCGCACTGAGGTCTTGTTTGCACTCTAAGGTAATTAGGAGGTTTCTGGGAAAGTGTAGGGAACTTCGAAGGGCACTCGGAGGAAACAATGCGCCCTAGCGTCCTGTCTCCTAGCAGTCTATGGAGTGGTAACGTATTTTTATAGGATTCTGCTAGTTTTTCTCGTAATTGTATAAACCTATAGTTTGTAAGAGTTGTTCTATCTAGGGACCGGTATAAATGAGTAAGGAAAGGTAACGGTGTGCAGTGTAGACTTAAATTCATAAAGCGGTTGTAAAACGCAGGGCAACTGAATAAATATTCCAGTTTGACAGTTATAAATGTGAATGAAAAACACTCTCAATGTCACATTTTTGAAGTTTATGTTGTAATATGCCTGTGAGGGGGGGGGCTACGTCCACACTACTACGTCTCAAAACGAAAACGATCTCCATCAGTCCAATTCAATTCAATTTTTGATTTATAAAGCCCAAACTCACAAGTCACAATTTGCCGAAAAAGGGCTTTACAATCCGTACAACATGGGACATCCTCTGTCATCAGACCCTCGATTCCAATAAGGGAAAAACTACCAGATGAGCGGTCGTGTACACTGGGCATGCGTGTGGCGGTGTAAACAGGAAGCAGGACATAAATAATGAGACCGAAAATGTGACTGCTCTTAACAAAGTCCTCCCAGACAATGTTTCTATTAAAACCTTGTCGATAGAAATTTTTTTTGTCTTTCTTTTCTATTATTCAATTTTCAAAGTCCTTTTGTGTCTTTCTAAATCTAGACAATAAAAAAATCCATTCCATCAATGTACAAACTCAAATACACCACAAAATCAAAGCACATACTCCGAGTACACATTTTCCAATGATGCTTATAGTCAACATAATGTTAACTATTGTTGCATCAAAACGAATCCATTCCTGACAACAACGTCCACACGACGCAAAGAATGTTTCCGTTCACAAATCGCTCAAAACGTAGTCGCAGTAGTAGCATCAGTAGATGCAGAGTTTAACTGCACAACAGCTGCATGCACAGGCAGCGAGGTTAGCAACGCCTTTCGCTATCCATGTTGAAGTAGCCATGCCAAAGATTCTTGTTAACCCGTCTCTGGCCCTGCTTTGTCTTAGTTTTCTTCCGAGAAAAGGGGCATATGTGATTGGGGCAATGCAGGGAAGGACACATCGTGACTGACAAGACCCAAACAAGAAGCGAACTTGGGTGGCCACGTCATCGTTTACAAAAGCCTACGTTTTTTGCCTTCCAGACTAGCGCGTGTCCGTTATAAAAGGAAAACGTAGTAGTGTGGACGAAGCCTGAGGACACAGGCAAGTGGGTCAGAAATCTACTTACCCGAAGTCAATGTTTACTTGCCCCTATACAAATTGTGTTATTTATTAGAGGTGATGAAAGAACAGCAAAAACAAAAGTTAATTGTCATGTTTAATCTTTGTAAATAAAGTAAGTGAGTCAGAACAAGGGCAGAGCGTGTCATAGATGCAAAGCACCAAAACATTATTGCCTATCCAAATGGTATAACAATTACCCGTCCTTCTCCCCAGAGATGGAGTCCTTAACTGCGAGTGAGTGACACATTTTCAAAATAACCATTGTATTTACCTGAAGCCATTTTCTCGTAAGAAGGGGTGGTTGGTATCGTTAGGATACTGTGCTCTTATTGGTTGTTTTTCATTACTAAATAATGGCTTTTATATATATATATATTTACAAACACATTAAAATCAGAACAGGATTAGAATTGAATATTTTAAATATAACATAATGGTCTTTCCACAGCAAAAACAGCAATGTCACTATATAAAGTCAATAACATCTCACTGGAAATCAATCTAAAATGTGAGTAAAATAAATCATATTCCTGACTTCAACTTACTGAGTGATGTCTGTGTTCTTCATCCTTTCTAAACATCAGTCAGTATCAGTGCTTTTGTCCTTTCCTCTGTCCTCATATATTTAACCACATATAAATATTTCAGTGTGTCATTCCAAGTCTTCCATAACCACCGTCATAAGGCACCTGACAAGATGTTTGTCGCAGACAGTAAATGAGCAGCAGACAGGAGGAGGTGGAGGCAGATGGACGCTAAGAAGAACAGCTACAAGGAGGGAACTGGCAAAACCAATGTACTCAGAGAAATTACAAGCCATTAAAGTGGTTGTAGTCTCCCTCTGCTGTTCAAAAGTGCATTACATGACAGTACAGCCGGGTCAACTCATAAATACCTTTCACTCTCACTGCCGGCTTGGTGCTTAAGCATGATTGGATTTGCTCCAACAATGATGCCTTGTTCAGATTGCGTCAGAATGATTACGATGTCATAGCGACAACCGTATTGGACAGTACTAGTTTTACTGAAGTAATAAAAGAGATTTGTACCGTATGTGATTATACAGCATACACAAGCATGTATATCGGCTGCTACAGGTGCACATTTCCAGGATTTCAAAACAAAAACGTAGGAGGTGTAGTCAGGCAAGCAATACACTTTTTTCATTGCAGTAATTTTGACTTGTCAGAATAGGAAAAGCACTGGTGTAACTAATAACATTAATCAATGATGGCACAGTTCCATTTATTTGTGACTGCAAGCAAGTGAGCCAGCGTACGTAGAACCAAGGTCCTGAAAACTGGCGCGCCTGCCTTGCATGCATTATAATTATTCATTTTCTTAGGCACACCAGTGTTGAAAAGACAAAAAGTTTGCTTTGTGTTACCAGAATGAAGAGACATGTATTGGTTTTTTGCCTCTCTTTGACATTAGGGGGAGAAAGTTGGGATTTATTTGTCTGATGAAACTCATGTTTACCATAATTTACTGCTCAGTTGCAGTTTACATGTTATACCAAGCGCAAATTACAATACATCATACAGCAATAAAGCTTAGGATTCAACTTATCCACAGCAAAGGAACTGTGTATCTTCTCTGTGTGGCTCTAGTTTTCAAAGAAGTCCAACTCTTCTGACTTACAATATTGCAGAAAAGTCCAATTAAGAGCTCCAGACGTCTAATACAGTGTTGCAAGTCCTTGTTAAACAGATAGTACCTTATTTTTGGACTCAACACCTGGACAAAAGAGATACTCAATACTCAAACTGGCCACACTGTTAAGTTTTTATTCATGGTGGTCGCAACCTAGCTTTATTTTCTAGCATCAATGCTAGGAGCAGTACATTGACATTTATAAAATCTGTTTGTTTTTTTCTTCCGACATAAAGATATTCCTCTTCTCTTTATTGATTTGAACACATTAACCATATTTATATTACAAAGTTAACTAATTAAGTGTATATTACCGCCAGCCTAAGATAAAATAAAGAATAATAATTAATAAATAAATATAACATAATATATAATAGGTTTCAGTTTCAAATCATTCCAAATTATGAGTTGCCAAAAACCCCATATAGGGGCTCCACAAACGAGCAAAGTTCTTGTCTTTCTTTTTACCAATAAAAGTTAGTCTCTCCAAAGCTGGACAGCCTGCCAGCTCCTTTATCCACATTCCAATATAAGGAATTTATCCATGTTCTTCCATAATAGTGCTATTATCCTTCTGGCTTGTAAAAGTCCAAAGTCAATGAGCAGCGCCTGCTGTAGCGTTGCAACAAAGTCTTCAGGATATATTCCCAGTACACAGAGTTTGGCTCGTAAAATAATTTCCTTTCCAGTTCTAAGGCTCGTACTTTCACCCACTCTCTTCCAGAATCGCTGCAGCTTTGTGCACCCCCATAAACAATGAGCGCACATTTCTCCTCCCTGTAGCCTCTACTGAAAACATTTGACTTCACCTGCTGGGTGTAAAATAAGTTCGCACTAGCCGCTTGCATTGTGATAAACCTAAAGTTTGTATTAATAGACTGGGTCTGGGCCTTAAAACAGGTTGTTTCCCAATCCGCTTCGTGGATATCCTCCTTCATATCGATTCTCCGGGCCTCCAGTTTTTTGGAAGATGAATCTTTTGATCAGCTTAACAACAACCCATAAAGCATAGAGAATTGACTGCTACCCTTTATGTGGTTGAGAGTTAGTTGCTCAATTTTAGACAGTGGAGGCACAGACCACATTTGCTTCTTTGCGGTTAAAATAAAATGTTTTAGCTGTAAGTACTTAAAGAAAGGCCTTTTCGGGAAACGGACTGATTGGCAGCAGATTGCCTTCTACATATATACATCTGAATTTTCTTTTCTGTACATCTGTTAAACCACATCTTAAATCCACCATCTGCTCTCCCAGGTATAAAACAACTGTTGCCCCACATATGGAAGAGCTGCGACAGTGTAGGTGTGTCGCCAACATGTTGATATGCAGAGTACCACACTGGGATGGTATTTCTTTGTCTGTTTTACCAGCTTTCTAACCCAAGCTGACGAGGAAGTCCTGTTGTTGATATCTGCTCTATAGTCACCCAAGCTGGAAATGGAGCCAATAAAAAATGATACATTGCTGATCTTAACTGTGCAGCCCCATCATGCCATTTTAAACTGGGGAGCTGAAGCCCCTCGTCTTTCATATGATAAATAGTTGGTGTCTAAGTTATTCAATAAATCAGTAATGTTATGGGAAAAAAGTATTAGGTAGTGGACGCGGAAGTGATTGTAAAAGACAGACATTTTGGTAACACTAGCATTTTTTATAAATTTACGCAACCAATCAAAGACAGGGGCATTTGGGTTTAGCGTCTCCTTCACCCTGTCCACCGAGGCATCATCATTTATGGAAAGGACATTAAAAAGAAACCCCCTCATATTTAAAATACAAATAAAAACAAACCCCGGGCATACCATCACAGAGCCCCAACCTGCCAAGAGCTAAAGCTTGAGGAAGAGTCCCCATCAGCCGGCCTGAGGTCCTTAGACTCTGTCCAGACAACCTAACATGCCCCAGGGAGCCCGAGGACCACAACACCAGCCCAACCAGACCAAGCCAAATGATCGGCCGACAAAAAAGAAAACTATATCACTATATATATATATATATATATTATTGGAAGGAAACAACAAAAACCAGAGAAGAAATGAAAATGTTATCTGACTCTAAAAAGAGACCCCGGACATCTAAATTAAGAAAAGTCCTGACTATGTGCAGACTCAGCGAGCGCAGGGTCGCCATGGGCTGCCAGAGGAGGAGAGACTCTGCTCCCGGTGTAACAGACAAGAGGAAGAGTCAGACCCGCACTTCCTCACATCATGCCCCAAATAACCAGCCTCTGAGGACTGAACATTTTCCCAATTCAAGAAAAACACACCCCGAATTTGAGAGCATGTTTACTTGGAGAAATTCCCAAATGTGAGGTGATTGCAGCAAAATGCTTAACCTCATGTCGCGTCCTGAGGAAACCCAGTGGAACCTGACAAACACAATGTATGACCATGTATATTATATGACTTCTTTTTAAATTGTTTATTATTATTGTTGTATACATCAGTCAACCTGGTTTGTGGGCCCATAATTTATCTGGTTTATTAAAATCTGACTAATATCCATTATTAGTATAGTTATTGTAAATAATTGAATGAGTACATTTTTCTATAACCAGGTTATACTGTATATATGGTGCTATATATAATTTAGTTCATTATAATTCTGTAAATACTTTTATTATTTGGTAATTTGGACTAATTCCTTGCTCTTATACTGATACTGATACTCACTGTGTCCTGGGTCTAATGTGGGGAGCTAAATACACAACCACCCAGACCCTCCACTGTAAAGGTACTGATACACACACACACACACACACACACACACACACACACACACACACACACGCACACACAGTCATGTTTCCATCACTTTTCGGGGACATTACATTGACTTGCATTCATTCCCTGGAGACATACCCTAAGCCTAACCATATCCACTACTTGCCTAAACCTAACCCTTACCCTAAACCAGGTTTTTCGCCCTAACATTTAATGATTACTTGCATTTTGTCCCCATAAGGAAGGCAAGTCCTCACAATGTGACTATGTAAACTGATTTCTATCCCCACAACATTAGTAATACCCGCCCACTCTAACAACGTCAACACACACTTCCACAGTCTTCCACAAACACACAGAGCAAATGGTCACTTCTATTGTCTGTTATTTTCCTGGTTTTATAAATAGTATTTTTTTCTTTTTTTTTTAAATGTCATTGTGACTTGATGCTTCGGCAATATTGTCTTTGTTCCACTCACATCAATAAAGCATATTGAATTGAACTGAATACAGTCCCACTCTATGCCATCAAAGGCTTGACGCGCACCTAAGGACAACACAGCTGTATCCTTAGAATTCCGCTTTTCATGCGATGTGTTCACAACGCGCCGGATATTATGAAATCCGTGCCTATTTTTTGACAAAAGCCATTTTGATCATTCCAAACAAGATGTGGAAGATATGACTCCAGCCTTCTGGCCGTGGCCTTGCGGAGGATTTTAGCATGACATCCCATCAGACTGGTGGGTCTGAAAGAAGAGCACTCAGCTGGGGCGTTTATCTGGTTTTAGTGATAAAAGTTCTCATTGCTCGTCTCAAGGATGGCGGAAGTATGCCCACATTGAACTTTTAGCAACTTTGTCTATTCATAAATTACTATATTTGGCTCATAATTTGTAACTTTTTACTTTTCAAAAAGTTCCGGTCATTGCATAAGCCTCGGTCCAGCAACCTCAATTGATTTTCCAATATTTCCATTTCCATAAGGCGTTGTTTAGCCGTAAGATTCGCATAACTAATAATTCCCCTCCTAATATACGCCTTGAATGCCTCCCGTCTTACACAGGCATGAGTCTGATCAAGGCCTAGTTCAAAATAGTTGCATTTTCCAGCAAATTTTATAAACTCGGTTTCCTGCAGCAACTCGACTGGGAATTGCCGTCTCCTGGAGCTGTGGGTAAATGTATCTATATGCACATTTAACGACACAGCTGCATGGTCGCTTCTCACTATACTATCATACCAACATTCTTTCATTTTAGCCATTAGTCCAGAGGAGACCAAATAATAATCAATGCGTGAGTGAGTATTAGAAATGTCAATCTTTGCAGGATTGCATCAATGCCTTTCTAGTCCGTCCACGGGTGGGGTCGAGGCGCAAAGATATTACTGTATTTTCCCACCGGGGAGACGCGTAACTCAGATAACTGGAAATCACAGAAGCAGCTGAAGAGAAATTAAGAATTGTGATGTTAGATGAGAAATTACGGTGCTCCAACAAGCCAAACAGCTGTGTTTCTCTAAATAAAGATTTTAAAGCGCAAAGTGATGAGTGTGGGAATTTAGACAAGTGTAATTATTATAATTAGTAGAGTTTGGGGACAAAGCTCAGTTAGTTTCATGAGTCCCACAACTGGGGTTGCAGTGAAGAAACCGATGTAGCCACAATGAAGAACCATCCACGGAGCCATCCTTTTACTGACCTTACAGAAACTCGGCGGGGCTCCAAAACACCCATGCGCATAGCACGCATGTTTTAGGTAGTTCAAGGCTTAAAATCAATTTAACCGCGTGTCTCTTCCCCATATCGGCACCGAGTGAAGTGGATTCAGCTGTTAAAATCCAGAATATAGGGTTGATGTGTATCTATCGGATCATACGGACGGACTAAACGGCACACAATGTCAAGCACAAACCATCTCATGTATTCCCCTGGAATTCTTTTTGGACAACAGTTGTCACATGGGGGCAGCATGAGGACCAGACTGTAAATTGCCCCGATTCTGCGATGCAGCATTCGCACCCCATTTACAAACCCGTGGCGCTCCATTCTGAGCGAAAGCCCTAATGTATCTCGTGTGGCCGACTGTAAATATGGCATCATAAGCAACTCATATGAGCACTAAGTCCATTATGCATCATTCATGACGGTTAGGTCGCAGGCAACTGCTTTAACAGCATCCATATTCATCATATTCTCCTGTGCAATCGCAGTGTTTCTAAATGCGTCGCACTGCTTAACACCTCCACTGTGGCAGAGCACTTTGTTGCCAAAGGAGAGCACAGCACTTGTGTTTCGCCGTGCCCTGCGCTGATTTTCCCAGCACGGCCTGCGGACCGGGGTATGCGCCCGACAATCCCCATCCGTAGGATTTTACCCGGCACTAAACGTGGTCTTCTCCCTATTCGCTCTGACCATACGGTTTCCCAAGGGAGGCGTTGATTGGAGCCGTGTCTTTTGATTAAAACTCATAACAGCGAGTCCGCGTGTAAGCCAGTATCGTTTTAAAGCAAAACGGGGCAGCACGGTGTCACCGTACTTGCTTTTCTGGAGTGTTCGGGGAGGAATGGCATGAGCGGTGTCAAGTGCAACAACTCCCGCGGAGGCGAAAGCAGGTGTGGGCTGAAATGAAGCGGAAACAGCACAGCAAAAACTATTAATGGTTGACTTAAATGGGCTGGGATTTTCAGTCGAAATGTCTAATTGATGTGCGTGCTAAGCTAGCCACCTGGATCCATTTCCCCTCCAGGATTAAGCCTCTTTTAATGTCTCCTTACTGCTAACCTTCTTCCTCCTAAACCAGCTGAGTAAACAGCTCAGGCCCCAGCACATCTGAAACGTTAAGCACCAAATATACGTAAATAGGTCTATAATATGCTTGCAAGGTAACTTGGAACTTAGTCTTAGCCTCGTTTTGAAAGTAAAATTTGGGTGGGTCTGCTTTTGGAGATTATGCTACATATATGATTGCTGACACCTATCAGATTATTACTATCCAGGACCGGATTATCCCTCTAAAATGATCTGGTGAGGCTCTGGTTGTCTGCTGTGCACAGCTGGTAATCCAGCCTCGTTAATATCCATGACATAGTTCATTTCTTACATTAACAATCAACACACGTTTGTGGATTGCAAAATGAATATAAGTGTCACTACTGAAGCAGGTTTCTTCCATTTTGGAGATTATGGGTCATCATGGCGTGTCTTCACCAAAACTGTACAACTGGATATTCTCCTAATCCAAATCCATGGGTTGATTACTGCACCAGCAATTTAACTAGTAACCTTTTCCACTTAACTTAAAGAATAAAGGGCCTTTACCTTGTTTTAAATTAAGGAAACGACTAGGGTACTTTATGTCCAAACGACAGTGGCAGTTTTAGTGAACTTTCTGAACAGATTTGCGATGGCAATGCCGCTCCACGTGTAATAATGTGTTACTTGTGGCTGCCAGCTAAGAGGCTGGCGAGGTGGTACTAGTGGCCTTTGAGGCCGGCGCCATCCACGCAGCCACCCCGGCAGCAGCGGCGGCAGCGGCGGGCAGCAGCCGCTGTGGTCGCATTAAAAACTGCATCGCTTTTCGTGACAACTGTAGATCAGTGAGCCATCAGCTCCCCCCCTCGCGCTCGTCTCAGGGATTTGTAGTCTTCAGTGAAGAAGAACGCCGCCGCGTGGTAGAGGGCTTTGAGAGAGTAGAACTACAGTTCCCTCCGAGCTACTCGGAGGTGTTAGTTGTCAATATGGCTGTTGTCAGACAGACAAAGCAGAGAGGCAAATAATTCGCCTCTTATTAGAAATCCTTGGAAAGGGGTCGGACAGGGCACTGTAATCAAATTGCTGTATTGTTCGGCTGCAGTAAAAGCCACAGCGGGTCTTTGCGCAAGCTATAAAGTTAAATGGTTAAGTGGACGATTTGAACCGAGGTAAGTCCTGCACTTAGCTATCTACCACACTGAAAGTGATGTTATTAATATCAAACGTTCGCTAGCCCGCGACAGCGGCTAACGTCAGCTAGTATCAGCGTTGACACGGCTAGCATGTTATGCTAATCATTCCACAACCCCAATGCTACCAAAATAGCCGGTGTTAAGTTGCTGGCTGTCCTCTGTGATGCCTACGGACTGTTGTCTGTGTAAATTCAGTTGCAGCGGTGCTGGAGACGGTTGAAATCATTGTGGGTCTGAGCGGTTGCAAGCTGGCTAATTGAGCGTCACAGTGGGCATTGTCCCGTCTGCCACGGACTCTCTTGCTAACGTTAGCGTCTGGGCGAAGGGCGTGAAAGCTGGCATCACCAGCGGCTCGCCTGCGTCGCTGCGACGGGCGAACGATTTGTGGCGCTCGCCGCGGGGCCCCCATACTCAGCAAAACAAAAACACATGGAGCAGAAAGCGGTACAACGAACTACGGCCAATTTTGGGACTGGGACCGTTTGCAAACCTGCGCCGCCAAATAAACTAGCTCGGTGTAACGTTACAGTGGGAACATCCGAGGCATGCAACCTGCGTGTAGGTATGGAAGCTGGCATGGAGAAAAACCCAGCGTGATGCTCCAGCTGTCGGTGTATCTGTGAATCTGATTAGCATACTTTTTATTCGTTCTTCTGAGAGCTTTAAAATGGTCTTCAGCTTGTTTGGACTGCTGTGTCAATCAAAGGACCCACCTCAGTTGCTCTTGTCTTTTTATAATTAGAGGGCGAACAAAGTGCTTGAAACTGATATACACTTCTACCGTCTGTCTCCCTCTGGGCTCCACACCTGTCCGCACAGTGAACCAGTGAAGGGCACTGATTTTAGAAATCAAACATCAGGTTGAATCTTTGCTCCCCTGCAGGCGCTAACCTCTGCCCTCTGGGTTTGTAAGCAGTTCAACCGACTTGAGCCAAAGTGGAAAAAGGTAACTCTGTAAATACTTGACCAGGACTATTGAAGTAGTAGTTGCGTGCATCCACCCGCGTGCACAGCGGTATTCTAGTTGGGGTAAACATGACAGTTGTTTGGAAATGATTTCCAGCTTTAGTAGCCTTTCCTTATGAATTCTTAATGATAACTCAAGAGATTAGTTAATGTTCACCGGTGCTACTAAGCTGCCCTGTGGTATGGAAGCAATATATTTCAGTGGCCACCCAAAGTGACTTTCACCTGTGCGTGTCTGAAACTGTTGGTTTCTATCGCTCGTCTTGTTTTTATCCTGCACGACACCTTCGAAAAGAACTCCTTTTCGCCGTGTTTCTTTTCCCGTTCCCCCTGCGAGGCTCAGACCAACACAGATGTAGCGAAATGTCAGTGACCCCTTTTTACGCCATTCATCATGTCGGCATAGGTCGGGGGCTGGCACAGAAGACGGAGGATCTGCCGCAGTCGGATTCCAGTCGCATTGATTTTGAAGCACGGCAAATTGCTTATGAAAAACACAGAGCGTGGGTGGCGCGCGGAGCCGAGGGATGTGTTGGAGCTCTTAAAGAATGGCAGGCAGAATGTTAAGATAGCATCAGCTGTCAAGGTGACTCTGTCACTAGTGTGCGTTGCCTGCTGGTTCCCAAAAATAGCAGATTTTTATGCCCTGCCCCTCCCTCCCTCCCTTTTTCTTTCACGCTTCTGTCTCTCGCTCTTGTCTTCCTTTTCTTATTTGCTGCCTCTTTAGTCTCCTTCTTGCAGTTTTTTTTTTTTTTTTTCCCCTCCCTCTCTTTCTACTTTACCCCTCTCACTCTCCTCCACTACCTTTCTCCGCCTCACTCCTCCTTTCCCAAAAATGCTCCTTTTTCCTTCCCATCAGCAACTGCGTTCCTTTTCACTCTTTCCCACTTAATCCCCTCATTTCCTCTTTGCCTCCGCCATCCCTTCATCTGTCTCATTTCCGCCTGACTTTCCTCCCTGCTCCTCCAATTTTCTCCATCTCTCTCTTCCCTTCCCGTTTCCCTCCTCGATCTTGGACATCCACTTACTTGCCTTTCCTTAACTTCCCCCGCATCCCCTCTTTCCCCTCCCCTCCTCTTCTTTCTCCTCTGTCTCACAACCTGTCTGTCTTGTCTCCCATCCAGCAGCAGGATGTCTGAGTTCAGTGAGGAGCCTCGCTTCACTATTGAGCAGATAGATCTGCTGCAGCGGCTGCGTCGCACCGGCATGACCAAGCAGGAGATCCTGCATGCGCTTGAAACACTGGACCGGCTGGACCGGGAGCACGGCGACAAGTTTGGCCGCCGCACCTCTTCCTCCTCGTCCTCCTCCTCCTCCTACGGAGTAGGCGGGGCAAACAACAACTCTGCCTCTAATACAGCTACATCATTCAACAATAACAACACTGCCTCGGCCACCACCACCTCTTCCGCGTCATGCAACGGCACCAGCGGCGAGGGCAACCCCGGCGATCACTCCGCGACTGCCGCCTCTTCCACGACCTCCAAAATCTCCACCGCCACGCAGACGCAGTTCGGCAACGGAGGGGTGCTCTCGCCGTCTCCTAGCAACAGCTACGATACCTCCCCACCTCCCGGGCCGCCGCCGCCCTCCGCCATCTTGCCCTCGCCGGTCTCGCTGGTGGCCCTGTCACAGAACGGCCGGGACAGCCTCGCTGCCACGCCCAACGGGAAGCTGTCTCCTCCAAGATACCCAGTGAACAGTGCAGCTGCAGCGCGAGCGTTTGGGTTTGAAGCGACAGAGGAGGACCTGGACATTGACGATAAGGTGGAGGAGCTGATGAGGTCAGTAGTAGCGGGGGTGAAGTGAGCTCTTCAACTTTGTTTGGGGAAACTTTTCACTTCTAGCCATTTGTCCAGCTTTAGTCTGGTGCTTGTAGATCTGGACAGTCTATAACAGGAAGTAAGTAATGCGATCACCTGAGATAGTGGATGTGATTGCAAAGACGTAGCTAAAATGGGTTGTCACGTGCTGGTTTAAAAGGCTTCATTCGTTCACTTCATTCAAGGGCGAACTTAACTGTAGTTAACTGTCCTTGCTGTGCGAAATGAACTGTGAATGAATGAAAGAACAAATGTCCATGATGTCGACAGTACTAATGACCCTTTCACAAAATGTTTTTGTGTATAAAGTGCACAAGAAAGCGCTAAAGGTGCTTCTAAAAGCAACTTCGAAGGCATTATCCATCTTTCTGACTGGTGCAGTTTGTCGTTGTTGGCAGTAATGCCCGGAAACGATGAGGCAAGCGAGCACCGTTCATGTCCGGGTTAACTCAGTCGCACCAACTGGAAGCCGCTGAAACCTTACTGTGTGCAGCTGCTCTTGGAACACAAGCTGGGGTTCGGAGTTCATTCTTGACCTTGGAAACGGCAATAGAGAAAACCGTCTCACCACAAAGTTAATTTGGTACTCCATCAGCAGACGGTGTTTGCCCACAGAATTGTTGATTTAAAAAGAAAACATTTCTCACCACAAAGTCCACTTAGAAACTGTGCTGGAGATTTTGATAAAAAAAAAAAAAAGCATGTTTCTTTTTGTTCTGGTTTTTAATTATTAACACAGTAGCTAGTTAACGGTTAGTTAACCTACCAAGGTAGCGTAAATTGGTTTGATTCTGTTCAGCAGGATTTGACTGTTTGAAAATGGTTGTGCCATCTAAGTCTAACTTCCTTCTTTATTACATTTATTTTCAATAGTGGGGAAGTTTCAGTTGTGCTGACAAGCTTTATATCCAGTCTAATTATGAGCGGCTCACCGGTGTATTCCATGCCTGCATTATTTGTTTGGTTGCACTGATGCCACTCATGCAAATGCAGCTGGAAATTGGGAGCGACTTTTTGTCACCTTTTTTGAAGGTGCAGTTCTACTTGCCTCGAGGTGTTGCAGTGGTTACTCTGTAGATAATAAACCTGGGTTGCTCTTAACTTGGCTGGGATGACCTGCGCTACCCGGCAGTGTTGTTCGTTTATGATTATCCTTGAGGCCGTTCCTGTAGAGAGAAGGTTTGCAAAATGACAAAAGCCAGTTCAAGGTGACCAATCCCATATCTCGGGGGCTCCATATAGGTCATGTAGCAGTTCCGTTTTTGAGGAGGTGATTCTACAGCCTGCGCTCTAGATAACTACCGAGCGGGCCCTTTCCACGTGCAGTCGGCACCACAGCAACCGTTGTCAATGAATCTGCCAATCGCAATTGACTTCACATGTCTTTCGTCCAACAAAGAAAGCACAAACCCAAACATATTGAAATTACTATCACACAAGGAAAAGAAAAGCAGCAAACCCTCGCAGTGGAAAAGCTGGAACCGGTGAATGACTGGCGTTTGTGCTTTAAGAAATGGTTTGGTGACTTGGCGCAAGTGGCGGTTAACTTTCTGTTGACTGACTCGTCGATGAATCAATGAATAATTTTAGCTCTACTTGACGCAGAATGAACCATTAGTGAATAGCACTCGTTAATTTTTTTGAATTGTGCAGACAATAAGGGAGAAAAAGGACAAGTAAAGATGCACCGTTTCACAAATTAAGACGAAACCGAAAAGGTGAAGTGTTGGCACAAACATTTTCTTTTCAGGAGTGCTGGCTTGGCCCCAGCAGGGCCGCATGACAGCTGTGATTAGTCCGTTTGTCTCGGAGTGCATGTGCCACATAAAGATGTGCATCCCGTGGAGTATCGAAATGCCAGAGACGGGGCATATAGGCGTTCTTGTTGAGGTTATGCCTACAGTCCAAAAAATGACTTTATTGCATAAAAAGGGAAGTGTATCTGTGGCAGATACGTTCTGGAAAGCCTTCGGGGTTCAAGATGACAAGCCTCTGGAAACGTGGATGCATGAAATCACATACCGAAGCATGAAATGACATTAGGTTTGCAATCACGTGCTCAGTAGTCACTTAGGCTCATCACTGTGACGGTTTCAGTGTTCATAATCCATCGCAGTCCACATGTTAGACACGTCTTCTCGTCTTCGAAGCCCTTTGCACGTTAGCCCTCTCCTCCAGCCGTCCAGCTGCTCGTATGAACAGTCAGAATAGGAACGGACGTTCGGAGCTAAGGCTCTATCCTCAGCACTGCACTAGCTGCCCCGGTGCTCGTTCACACTGCCTCTGGATTCAATGACATGTCCTGTTTAGACAGGCCAAGAAGTTAAGAAGCGCTCGAAAGCCCTCGTCCTCTCCGCCTGTTTGACTCTCCAGCGTCTCGCTTGGCAGGTGGGGGGGGGGGGGGGCGGCGGCGTGCCCCGTGGTTTCCCCCTGTCAAAAACCCCCCGGGGCCCCCCAAAATTTTCTCTCTTTTAAGG
>CM022481.1:6308016-6346140 GCA_011952105.1 Coreoperca whiteheadi
CCGGGTATCTGTTCTGACCTTTGGCAAAGCATCCCCATAACTGCTGTGAAATGAAAAGATCCCTCTTCCCGCCTGCGTTCACCTACTGCCGATGCCCGTTTCGATTTGGAAAATAGAAGCTCCATTACTTGCTAGCCAGTTGACTCAGTAGAGGAGACAACTGAAGCTACTGAAGGGATTCAATATGGTTTGGATCAAGTCTGTGCTAATGTTTGGTCATTGGCAAGCCTCTACAGCAGTGGTTCCCAACCTTTTATTTATTTATTTATTTTTTTTGTCCAACGTACCCTCAAAGCCCCGTCAGATGAACACCATTCATCATTTTTCAAATGTGTTCATTTGGACTTTTCAACCATTTATCCTCAACTTTTTGCCTTTTCACCATTTACCTTTTCTGAAGATAACTATTTCAGCTGCTTTCACCTATACATTTCAACCTTTGATCGATCTCTTTCAACCACTAATCCGATACTTCTCGCTAACCACTTATCCGTTACTGATACTTAACTATTTAAACGGTTCACTCTTTACGTTCAGCTGTCTAATTCAACCATTCATCCGTTCCTTTTAGCTAACTGTTTACACCTCTACGTTGGCACCCTAACTAGTTTTCATGCACTGTCAGTGTTCATGTTCAGGTGTTACAGCTGACTCAATATGTCCATATACCCTCAGTGGACACTTTATTAGGTACACTTGTACAGTGTAGTGCAATCCAACACCACTGTTCTGCCATAAAGTCTGCCGTTATCATAGAGGTGATCATTCAAATATGTTTTAGCGTTGAGGGCACAGTTAGTGGTGGTGGTGTTGTACTGGACTGTATTATCTTCCGAGGTGTTTCTAACATTCTTCCCCACGTCATGTATGTAACTGGGAAGGATAAAAGAAATTAGGACCACCTCTTAATATAATGTACACCACCTTTAACTAAGACCTCAGTAATAAACGTATAATTGTATTTGCACATTTCTGACAATGTCACCAAAAACGGAACATTCTAAACTTCATAAAGGTAGATTTTATGGCAGAACTGAATCAGCAGTAGATTGTACAGGTGCACCTAATAAAGTGGCCACTGAGTGTTTATTTTCTTTAAATCAAATCTTAATTTCTATTTATTTCGTTTCAAATTAGTTGAGCTACTCCATGTATCCCTGGTTGAGAATCACTGTTCTATAGTATGTAATGAGGGATATTATCAGTGATCCATCGTAAATCTAATAATCCATCCTCTTCCTCCAAGAAGCCACAATCCTGGAGAGTCATGGGATCGACGTCCAGAGTCCAGGGGGACACTCTAACAGCGACGACATCGATGGGAACGACTTCTCAGAGCAGGTAGAGAGTGATTTAAGGATCCCAAAAGACGCATAAAAACCAGATTTATGTTCCAGACAGTACTTTAAAAGGACCGGTCTGATTAAAGAGAAAGAGGTGTTACAGCCTCACGCCCCCATTTTGTATTGCACTGTGTCTGGTTTTTATTTATTCGTTCATATTTTTCCTTTTGTTTTTTGTGGCGCAGCCTTTTGCCAAGCATTCCCATCCATCCCTTGGGCGAAAGGAGCGCACTCAGTATTCCAGCCATTTAGTCAACTGTGATCGTGCGTTTTACATGTCTTTCATTCCAACTAAACAATGCATCAGTTGACTTTACTAATTAGTTTCCCTCCCTTTTGTTTAAGTTGGGTTAATAATTGACTAATCAGCAGCTCGCGGTGGTTGTTTGGAGTTGAACCCTGTGGCCTCACTGGCCCGTCACTGTTCACAAAGTGACACGATAAGACATTTGCAGTACCATCTGCACTGCTGTCTTCCTTCCGAGGAAGTCTGAATTTCTCTGTCCCCAAATATAGAAAGCACCTAAGGTTCTTTTTATTTTTGTGAGGAATTGCTGCTCAAATTAACAAACGCTCAGCGGAAACTCAGCTACTGAAAAGCGGCAACTCTCTGTGTTGTTGTAGAAGCCCACAGATGAAGAATGGGTTTCAGTTTGAGCCTTCTAGCTTCACTCTCGATTGCACAACATGCAAAAGCCCTCCAGTCAAGGCTGCTGAAAGGGACACAAGCCAGTTAAAGCAAACCCTTCCAGCTAATGAGTAATGAACACCGTGTAATGGTTGGGTGCTGGCTCACTGGCTGATCTTATTTCCTCCAGGCATGTGACCTGCCCTATTTTGACAAGAGACCTCTCAGCCGACCTTTTGGCCTTTACCGACTGGAGCCCACCTCGCCAACACAGGTACGTCCGCCGATGTGTTGGCCGCAACGCAGGCACATGCATTTTTAGGGGAGTGGGATCGGGGGGGTTCGCTTTCATCCTGGGGCATATTTTCTCTGTTTGTTGCCATCATGCCAATCTATTCCGGTCGGCATTTCACCAGTTGTGCTGCTGCATTGCCTTCACATCTGTGGAAGGGCAGGGAGCCCCGCCCTCCAGCACGCTGTCAAATCGGACAGAGGTTAAAAGCGTAGCCAGCAGTACCTTGTAGGATCGTGATATTTGATCCTCCTCTTTGCAATCAAGCATGCGCGGATTCTGGAGGAATCATTTAAAAAAAAAAAAAAAAAAATCTGGATTTTAAGAGGAGTTTCGCTTCACGCCGTTGGCCTTTTGAGAGTTACAAACGTCCGCTCTATAGTAAAGTCACTGACCAAGTTATGATCAGAACTGACCATTTGCTAAGCCCCGCCTCCCCCCTCAGCTGCGACACCCGTCATGCGTTCTCACACGGCACGTGCAGTTTACAGTGATACCGGTGGCAGATTCATCACTCAAAAAGTCAGTTTTGAAAAGATGGGTCCTTGAGTTCAGACGGAAAACTGTAAGCTCAGACTGTCACTTTACTCCAACATTAGCCCGTTTGGCTGTTTAGCTCACAAACCTTTCGTATTTTCAGACGGTATGTTCGCACTGATAACATTGCAGGGGAAAAGGCTTTTAGGGTGAGGACTTACCGTTGAGTTTGGCAGACGTAGAACCATCTTGGGTAACGAGTTTAGCTGTGGAACCTGCGGTGTAAACTTTCCCAAATTCAAAGAGCAGAACTGAGCTGCTAACATTAGGCCAAGCTCCATCCAGGACCAGCTCCTACACAGTGGAAAAACCCTGCACACTGGATGTGTCCTATTTGAACGTAACCTGTAGGCCCCCAAAATAATGTGCTCCCTGGAAGTAACGCCGGGTTACTACTGTAGGTAGGTACGCTAGTTAGCTGGACATGCTAACGCTTACAGCTTGCATTAGTGTTTATCACACACGGTTTAATTCATTCTTTCCACTTGTGCTTTCAGTTTTGAAAAGGCTGAAAACGACACCAGCACTGCAGCCTCATGCACACCACTTGAACATGTGAAGAAATCCACAGCCCCACAGGCCTAGTTTACGGTTGCTAAGCTATGATTGGACAATTGTGCTGTTTGGGGGATGGGGTTTAGCCAACAGTCAGTTGGTCAGCATTAAACTCACGGTTCGGATCACATTACGGATTTTGAGTCACGGAGAGGATCAGAAAAAAAAGGTGGAGGAGAGCATTTTTTTCCATTTGCAATTCCATTTATTACATAAACACTTACAGCCAGGAACTTGTGGTGTCTACGTACCGTCACAGTTTTGTCCCCCGCCCTCCTTCCGTCATTAGTACATTTTACGGGGAAGCCGAAATGCTCCCATACGTGCGATTTGAATGATGCCGGAGGCTTTTCAAGCTCCGCCGCTGGCCATTGTTGACTCATTAACACGCCCTGTTCACGTGAACACATGACTGTTGTGTGTAGTTTCGCTGAAAATAACGCAATAACTTAAAAAGCAATATCAGCAGAAAAACTCTCTTCCACTCTGTGATCGCTAAACAATTCAGATTAATCCGCACGTAAAAAAACAAAACAAAAGCGCAATTAATCCGCAGGTCAGGTGGTCACGAGCGTGCCAAACCGTGGGATCAACTGCGATCTGTTACACCCCTAGTCAGCATGATTGCAAAAACTACGCGGGAAAATAAAGTACGGGTGGAAAATGAGCCCTATCTGTAAAAGCAGAATCCCCATTTCTTTTCTCCCTCCTGAACTGCGCGCCTTCTGAACGCATGCTGTTTCGTCCCCTGGCCGACCTTGGTCCTCGCCCCCCCATCCCCCCCCGCCTCAGGATGACAGCGCAGCGCACAGCGAGCACCAGGACCCCATCTCTCTGGCTGTGGAGATGGCGGCCGTCAACCACACCATCCTGGCCCTGTCCAGAACCGGAGGGGTCCCCAACGACATCAAGACGGAGTCCCTGGAGGACGAATGAACTGCACATGAACTGGGACGGAGGAGGCGGACGAGAGAAATGAGTCGAGAGGGGAAAGGGAAGGAGGAGTAGAAATGGTGGGAAACGGGGCGGGGGCAAAAAAGAGACCAAAATAATGCTACTTAGTAAACCTTCTGAATCTGTCCCTCAGCCAGCCCCCTGCCAGCTTTTCCTTCTCTCTCGGCTTCCCTCCTCCCAAAAGTCCATGTAAACAGTAATTACCCCCACCCCACCCCACCCCACCCCACCCAATATACTGACACAACTGGCGGAAATGGGTCACCATGCGTCCTCTGATCTCCGTGGAAACGTTCCATGAAAGAAGAAAAGGGGGCGATCCAGGCCTTTTAACCCCGAAAACGGTGATTCCCCCCCCCCCGTTCGGGGTTGTGTCTCCCAGGAACTCTCTCCCTCTTTTCCCTGAATACGCTCTCTCCTCACGGGATACCTCTTCTCTTCCTCGTTCCCCCTCTCCTTCCCTCTCCAGCCTGGTTGTCTGAGCCGATTCCTCAGTCTCTCTCACCTCAGCGTCAACCTCAGAAAAATAACGTGTACTGTATATATCATATATATATATGGTTCTTATGGTTCTCAGTCACACTCAACCTCATGGCGTGCTGCCCTTCTACCTACACACCCCTCAAAATTCACCCTCTTCATTGTGCAATTCATCATCCGAGCAGCCTCCAGCCATTGTCGAGACGGATGGCGAGAGCATCCTTCTCTCCCTCTCTGGCACCGAGGCGGTCAGAAAGGATAATATCGGCAGACAGAACTGTCCAGTCGCGGTCTTCTACCCTCTATAGTGATCATTCCTCAGTGGAATAGCTGTTTTTTTTTTGTTTTTTTGTTTGTTGTTTTTTTCCGACAGTAGACCCGCTTGTGGATGAAAACCTCAAAGAAATCCGCTAAAAAGAAAGTAGCCTTAATTTCATACAGTCAACTACTCCTGTAGGTTTTTGCAGTATTCAGCAGGTTTTGAAGTGTTTTTTTTTCTCCTTGACAATGAGTAACAACAGGAAGCTTTTTACTACGCATAAGAAAATGTTAATGCTAAGGTTCATATCCAACATAAGCAGTGGTTTTAGTTCTTTCTCCTGCCTTTTCCTGTTTTTAAGCCCAAATGGCAACTGGATATACAATCACTTAGCTTCCCAGTGACACTATTGTTAAGAACTCAAGGCTGTGAGAATTTAATTTAGGGTCAATGTGATAATCAAGCAAACTTAAGCTATCTAATAAGGGGAATTGTGCTTTGTTTTAAATGTCACCCATGCCAAAGGAAGATGCTATGCGCAAAAGGCTAAGAGGCTAAGCGAAGAAAAATGGTGTTCACGTTCATCCAAAGCGATTTCTACTAAGTCCTTTGGCGTACATAGGTTGTTTCTCACGCTCAGTGAAGCCTCTTGAGCCAGTGTGGCGGCGTCTGTGGGCCGGACACTACAGCAGCCCTGTGTCAGTCACGATAGGTGTTAGCAGCCAGATATATAAAGATAAAACTCCCCTAAGCTATTTACTACTTGTTCTGTGACGCTGCCTCCTTTATAATAGCCTAAAGAATGTGCTTTGAGAAGATTGTTTAATATCAGTGGTATCAAATAAGACTAAATCCACACTGGAAAAGGTTTAGAATTTAATTACAGCTATATAGCCTCAAAGGTAAAAGCACCACTGAAAGGAATTAAAGACATTTAAAGTGGTGATATTGGAAATGATATGAAATATGTTTTTTTTTTTTTTTTTTTTCCTGGTTGAAAACTTTTCCAAAACCATCTGTGACTGAAGATCATCGTGACATCATAAGCAGAGACGAAGTGCTGTGTTCCTTAAAGGTATAGGTCCTGTTTCTGGGGACTCACTAATTGTCAATTATTAGCTTTTTCTTCAGTCTAAGACCCCAGAATTCACCCCAGAATGAAAAATAAATATTTTTCCTCTTACCTGTAGCGCAATTTATCCGTCTAGAGTGTTTTGGTGCGAGTTGCAGAGTTTTGGAGATATCGGCCGTAGAGATCTCTCTTTCCAGAGACGAGAATTATTTTCTTCCTGTCGGTCGATAGATAGAAAATAGTTCCCACATTAAAATGGTCCAAACAAATCTGTGGATTACCTCGAATAACTTGGTCATGATCTCTGGAAAGAAGCAGCTGGTGAGTTTTTCAAATGTATATCTTTGGCGCTTTGAGCACCACAAGCGAGTGCCATATCGTCCCATTATATTCTTCTTTTCCTTTGGGCTGCTCCCTTTCGGGGGTCGCCACAGCGAATCATGCGCCTCCATCTAACCCTGTCCTCTGCGTCCTCTTCACTCACACCAAATAACTTCATGTCCTCTCTCACTACATCCATAAATCTCCTCTTTGGTCTTCCTCTAGACAAAAAGCAGACATCTCGACAGATGATATCGCCAAAACTCGGCAACTCACACCAAAACAACCTAGATGGCTAGATAGCACTACAGGGATAATATTTATTTTTGATTTTGGGGGTGAACTTGTCTGTTTTAAGGTTAGGAAGTTTAAATAATAGTAAGATTTTTCTGGGAAATAGGCGTACTCGTTTTTTTGCCAAGAGTTCGATTGAACCCACCCTCATGTCTGTATGCTTAATACGAAGCCAGGAGACATTTAGCTTAGCTTAGCTTAGCTCGAAGACTGGAAGGAAGCAGAGGGCTACAGCTAGCCAGGCTCTGCTCTTCAAAAGGTGAAGTTTAAAAACGAGAAGTTGAGCTTTTACGTACATTTTTTTTTTTTTTTTTTTTTTACACTTTTATGTTAAATATAGTGTTAATTAGTGAGCTTTTGAGGTACTAGCAGAAAGTTGTTGGACAGAGGCAGACTAGCTGTTTTCTCCTGCTTCCAATCTCGATGCTAAACTAAGCTAACTGTCTCCTGCCAATTTTTACCGTTCAGTTTTTGTATGGATTCATCAGACGAGATACAAAGTGATAATTAGCGAGCTGTACAAGTGTTGCTAGGGGAATCCTTTTATTTACCTTTAGGACAGAGCCAGGCTAGTTGTTTCTCCCTGTGTCCAGTCTTTATGCTAAGCTAAGCTAACTGTCTCCTCGCTGTAGCTTCATATTTAGCTCACAGACATGAGAGTGGTACCGATCTTCTAATCTAACTCTTGGCAAGAAAGAAAATAAGCACATTTCCCAGAATGTCAAAACTGTTGCTTTAAAGGAGCCCCTGCCTTAGCGATGGTTTTGGAGAACTGGGAAAGCATTCTACAAAGCAGGATTACACAAAGCGGTTGGACAGGAACTCTGAGACAGAAATCTCAGGGAATTCCTCATATTTGAAATAGTCAGATACGGACATTGGTGACGTAATCTGGTATCTGGATCCTGCTTGTAGAAGAGCTCCCAGCCCCGGGCTCTAGTCTAGTAAAGCTCTATTTAAATCTATTGCTTCTGTGTGTACGAAGCTGCGAATACAGCGACCTGTGTTTCGAAAAGAAAGGGTTGAAAGATAAAAACAATGTATTTATACTCATTTTTTATGGTAATGTACAAAAAAGAATGAAATATGTTTTTGAAACGAAACATGCTTTTATTGTTAAATGAATCATGCCTTTTAAATTCTCCTGATTTGTTTTTATAATTTTAAAAGTTTTTTTGTCATCCCTTATTTTACTGATCAACAGTCTCCCCCTGTTTGTGTCTGAGGTAGTAAGCTATTTTGTGAAAGATGAACAATGATGCACCTTATTTAAAATAAGACTGGCTGTTGACTAAGCTGAAAATGTAACCTTCCCTCCCCTGAGCCTTTGTTTCAAATGGCAAAAGTCCAATATACTATGATGGGGCTGGTGTGATAAAAACATTTCAGTACAGCTGCTTCACACACCATATCGTGTTAAATGAAACCCCAAGTATATGCCGTTCTCTCCTTAAAATGACACCACACCAAACTCCATAGTGAAATCTTATCATTTTAATATTGACCTGCCTCTTGCAAACAAGTGCAGAACTCAAAAAATATGACTTAGAGAAATTGTTAGTCATAATGACAATTACATTTTGTATTACTAGATACTGACTCCATTTAGGTTTGTATGACGATACAATGCCAAGTTCCATCTTGTTCTATTGCCATACTATTTAAAAACACAATAAAATTGTGTTTGGCTTATGCATTTTGGTGAAATGTGTTTCATATCTGGAACTGGAAAAGAACTGAAGTACTTTGGAAAATGGCAGCGATGGAACCAAGGGCCTAGCTCACTGTATGTTTGGCTACTGACACCCAAAACTACATTTTAATTATGTGGTGAATTATTCCTTCAAGACTTCACACTCAAAAAGAGGAGCAGAAACTAATTTGAAAGAATTGAGTCACTACTCACTTGCAGTGTATGTCGATAAACATTATTTGAAGGATTTTTTTCTATGGAGTTCGATTGTGACATTCTTTCTCTATACAAAGAATATTGTATGTTTAGAAATAGTGAAATAAGTCATGCGTGGAAGGAAAAGACCTATAAAGGGTGCATTTAGAGATCGTTCTCTCACTATAAGTCACTTTTAAATGAGTTGCCTTTGCATCTGAGCGATGCCATGGCCCAATTAGCAAGTACAAGTTTTAATCCTGCAGTATTTTATGTGAGCGTTCAAGCTTGACAAATGTTTATGGGATGGAAGAAAGAACCCTCAGGTGCTCAGGAAGTTGAGATTCCGTGCTTTTCCGAGAGAAAACGAGAAACCGTTTCATCTGAATAACAGACTGATACCTGAAACAGGCTTTCCCCCGCCTAATGTCATGTGTACTCCAGTGGTAGTGCTTACTCTGAAGGGGTGTCCTCTCGTGGTGTCAGGGTCAACATGTCCTTCTGTGTCCCCAGTGAAAAACACCATCCACTTCATCCCAATATAGCTCCAAAAAAGAGGACTGAATGCTGTTGTATCACTCAAATCTAGTTATGTTCGAAATTACTGTATTGCCCATTTCAGAATTTAGTGCCTTTTTTGGACAGTAGACTGTTCTGTAATTAAGATGTAGTATATATACATTTTTTGTACAGTTTCTTTGTTCATTTTTTAACTTGTGTTTATTTTAGTATGATATATATAATGTACAAGAGAATAAAGCTATATCAATGAGACTTCTTTGGGGCTTACTATATTGTTGGTTACAAGTATTTCTACACAGAATCATCACACACTGGTTGACAAGAGCAGAATGAAATTTATTTAACGATATAAAAGTTGATTTTGCTTTTCATTATCAATACCATGTCTCTTTAAATAAATACGCATTCGGGCAGTCAGAATTGTTAACTTGAATGACCAAGTATAAAATCTTATTTACCAGTTAATACTAAATGCATTACAACCAACAAAATCCCTCAAGTATCCTTATCATGTACCAATCAACAGGTTCCCATACACACAGAATTCAAAATTTGCTAGTCAAAAAAAAGACAATCCGAAAAAACGTCCACACATCTCATTAAAATGACGTTAACTTCCAATCAACCTTGACACACTTGCTTGCAGACAAAACTGATTCAAAACATTTCAGTAGTTTGACAGAAAACTGAGTGCAAGTTCCTAAAACAGTAGAAATACACATTCAAGAGCTAAAACAAGCTCCAGTTTACCAGCAGCAAAGAATTTGGTGGTATATCATTAAGGCACATTTGCTGAGTAGTAGTCGTAATATTTCAAGCCACAAGAATAAAAATAACAGTCCGATCAAACAATACCAATAGGTATAAAAGCAGTTACAACACATGGACGTCGAGCCAAACATGCAGCTGCAGAATATATTTTGAATAGTAGAAATGAGCACATGAAGGTGTTGTGTAACCTTTTTCACAGTGTACAGTAAGCCAGGGAATTTTAGATACTTTTAACATTTAACCCCATATGCAAATATACTTTTGCCTGGCAAGTGGCATAACATATTGAAAGTAAAAATGTGCTGAGTTTGAGACAGTCCTGACTGTTATCTAATGTCACTGGAATAAATCCATTCCAGAATGTGACATCCACCACTTAAACTGAAATGAATTACAGAAAGATGGCTGTTATTTGCATCTACATGCCTAAAAACAATCACATTTTCTGCCCTGGGAGCTCACCTATTGCTTACCCTATAATCACATCAACCAGCTGCGGCATGTGGGTGTCCAGCAATGAGCCATTTAGCAGACACTGAGCCTTTTAAGTGTTCCACGACTTGCGGTTCTCTCCTCTACTGCGGCTGGCTGATACCCCACCGCCTTCGCCTTTGGCCAGAGCAGTAAGGGCTGCCAGGTTCGGGCTGGATCCAGACAGGTTGGCACTATGACGCTTTTGCTGCTGCTGTTGGCGACGGCGCTTGGCGCCAGCCCGGCTCACCCTGTCTGGCCTTACCAGCACGCCGTAACCAGGGTTACAGTGGAAGTAGTGCTTGCCACCCACTGAGCCGTCATTCTTTCCTGGATAAAGACAGAGAATGGTTTGGGATTCTGAGTGGCATACTGTACGTGAAGATGCAATAAGGTCAGCTCAAATGTATCAAATAGCAACAGGATTGGGCACTGTTCTACTCACCTGCTGGTACCTCCAGTTCCACTCCCACCCAGGTACCCTCCGCAAAATCTGTGGGTCCAACATAACGGACAGTGCCGCTCTTATTGGTTCCCACAATCACGAACTCCCCTTCTTTCAACCAGTCAGGAAGAACTTTTGTAGCAGCTGCATCTCCTTCCTCGGAGTCGGAAATTATTTCCAGGCTTTCCATCGGCACAGAGAGGTTAAGTCCTGCCCCAAGGCTACTGGCCCGGTCCACCTGCGCGGGCTTATCCTCCTCGGCCAGAATGCGCTGAAAGGACTTGAGGTCTGAAGACCTCACTTTCTGGATCTTGAAGGGGTTTGCCACTGAGGCGTCAGGTTTGGAAGGCTTAACACTGGACAGAGAAGGACCTGGTGCTTCCTCTTGGACTTCATCTGTGGTTGAGGAGAACGATGAGATGGAGGTGCCATATGACTTTGAGTCCTCAGAAGTGGCTTGTTCCTCTGAAGAAGCTAGAGGAACCAGATCGCCAGATGGGGTGGGAGCTGAAACCAAGTCTTTGGACACCGCTGAGATCAGGTCTGGAGCTGGATCTTGAGCACTGTCGAAGGTTGTTCGGTCTTGTTTGGGCTGCTGTGGGACAATTGTTTCAGACTGACTTTGACGTGCAGACGTTTGTGTTATGGAGTGGAGTGAAAGTTCAGCTTCTGTCTTGTCTGTGGCACCTAGCTGGAGTTCTTCTGTCAGTGGGGTTTCTGGTTTTGAGTGGTCCGTTTCTGAAAATTCTGTCTGTTTGGTTTCATTCTCTTGTACGAACAATGAATCTTTAAGCGGCTCCGTATTGTCTAATTGTTCTAATCCAATCCGGTCAATTGTTGAGTCTTGCTTTTGTTTGGTCTGGCATGGTAAGTCTGATTCTGCAACCGAATCAGGCTCTCCTTGCTCCTTCCCTGATGGAGACTGATTTGGCTCTTGTTGACTCCGGTGTGAATCTGATTGAGTATAATCAAGTTTGGACGGTGGCGAGTCAGTCCTCTCTTCAGCTGCGTTATCGTCCAACCCCAGCAATGACTCCTGAGGCTCCGATTGGGCCACAAAGAACCGTTCAGGATAAGTGTCAGATCGTGTCACTTTAGTGTCCTCTTCCTCTTCATCTGGCACTGCGTCAAAGCCGTCGGCTCTGCCGCCAGATGACTGTGGCAGGTCCCAGCTCAGTGTGTAGACTTCTGACAGAGTAGCTGTGGATATACTAGTCGAAATGTATCCGCTCGATGCTTCGCTCACCGGGCTGGGGGTGGACTCTTCTGTCTCTGGGATGATTGGCGGTGGGAGGGGCACGGATCTTGGGCTCTCTGTTTGGCGGTCAGGAGGAATGAGTTCCTCAATGGCAACCTAAGACGGAAACCATGGCAACGATGGTATTTGTAACTCAAAATACAGCAAAAGGCTCAAATCCCTGTAGGTCTCAACCAACTCCTGAAGGAAATATCTGGCTCTTTAGCTGCTAAATGCTCCACTATGTTCACAAGCTGGTTGCTTACATTGTCTGTCTGCTGTTTGATGCTAGCCATGTAGCACACAGTGGGTTTTATCTGAGCCCTTTTCACTTAAAAAAGCTGCTTCTGAAAACAATGCTGATGGAGTGCCTTGCCAGTGAACCAAACAGTACAATTGTGTGACATGAAACCAAAACAATGTGCTGAAAGAAGCTAAAAAGAGTTGGTGATAATTCGTCATTATACGTAGTCCTTTGACCCATTGTCAGCTTAAAGATATTGATTAGAGCAGCTTTGAAGCGATCTCTGCCAACCTGTGAAGACAACATAATGCTACACATTACGGAGTCTAATCAAAGCAACATAAATAATAGAGTAAAATAATAATAAAAGCAGTATAATAACGACAGTTCTTCAACTTAAGTCTGATAAACTGCCAGGGTAGTGGGATTTTTGCACCGTCCATTCTCGCATCAGATTTCAAGATGGCGAATGCGTGGTATGGCCACACCCAGCAAATCAGCTCATGAAGAACACGCCACATTTCAACATTCCCAGTACATATAGACACTATAACACCATCTGGGGTTGGAGAACTTACTGGCTGCTGATGTTCGCTCATGCCCTCTTCAACGCTGGCCGACTGCACCATGATGCGAGGCAAACTCTGCGACAAGAACGGGAATTCAAAAGATGTTCGGCTAACGACATTTTAAAATCAAACAGACAATCTGGAATCTGTAAATTAGCGCTTGCACGGCTGTCAAGCGGATTTAAAGATGTAATCATGAGCGAGTCTGTGTCTTTTCAGTGCGGTTCGACCTGGAGATTAGATATTAATATAAGCCTTCAGACTTCCGAACCTGCTCATTACACAGTGTGCATGAAGCTGCTGTGAGGGAATTAAAAAGCTCCGGCTTCAGCATGACAGTGAGACAGAAAAACAGAGCCTGTGGGGGAAAAAGTTAATCTACGATTCTAAAAAGATGACAGATACTGTAGGCTGAACATCGTACTGTACAGCTTTCTCTGGCAGCCTCACAGAATACTAAACTAGGATAACTAACTAGGCCAGTTGGCCATCTGTTACAATACATTAGGACTGCACAGACATGCGATACAAGTGCGTATAATCAGTTTAGTGCATCAATATATAAAAGGAGAAAAATAATACATTTATTGCAGTGATCAGCAGTCAAGATGTTGATATGAGATGCAGAAAGTGCAATAAAAATATTTGTTAATCAGATCACTCCGACAGATAATCATGATAAACTGGTAAAACAATCAGGATAATTGCACCATAATTATAATTGCACCCATAATCATTTATCCCTGTTCAGTATTCTAGTTACTTCTTTAAACACTTGATATGATCAGTCAGCTGATTATATCATTGTGTGATTTGCTTCTTAATATTTTTTGTATTTTGGAAGAGGGCAATAGAAAAAAAAACCAAAAAAAAAAACCCCACCATCTTATATCATGAGATATTTGAAGAGGTTTAATAAATGAGGACAATCGTTTGACTGTGTGTGTGTGCTGAACAGACACAGTCACAGGCTATTAATCAGGATGGCTGCATCCCTGGCATCACATTGTGGGGGAATTAACACTTCATTCTTCAAAACACAAAATTAAAGTGGTTTGATTCGGGCCTCTTTGTACTTTGGCTCCGGGCGGAACGACAGACCTACATGGGCAACAAGTCTGCCGTCAGCGAGCAGGTCAAACACATCTATCCTAACGCTCTCTGGCTCAGGACGGTAACCCTGAAAGTCAACACAACACGTCAGGCGCAGAAGAATGGCTGCCTCTTCTGGAAGTTAACATGGACAGATACAGATGCAAAGGCAGTTAAGGGGTCAAGAAGCGTAGCCAAGCACATTAAAACGTTGTTTATCTATCGCTAGTCACGTTTCAAGTCATCTGAGCTGGTCAAGATGCTGGTCTTTCAGGTCCCTGAACGCTGACCATGAAAATGACCGGGTGTTTTTTAAATTCAAAAACAACTTTATTTACAGTTTTCTATTTTACAATGACACGTTATATCGAAAAGAACATACAACAAGATTACACATGCAGTCTTGTGAAAATATTCTCATGGTAGCAACACGTCGGGAACAAGGGAAAGTCACGTGAATAAATGAAAACTAAAGTGCCTAGCCGTTTCATCGGATTACCCAGCCCCCAACAACAAGGCTCCACAGCCGTGCTGGCAGCTCTGTGAGCCTGTACTGAGGCGTACTCTGAGCTAAGTGCTAACATCACGCGAGCCTGTTCACAATAACGATGCCAACATGCTGATTTTGAGCAGGTATAATATTGACCATGTTCACGCCATCTCAGTTGAGCTAATTAGCGCTGAGCACAAAGTACAGCGGAGGCTGATGGGAAAGCCATTAGTGTTGCCAGGTGTTTGGTCACAATCCAAAGTAGTAAGCAGATAAAACTTTTGACCTGATGATGCTAAAGGTTAGGTTCTAGCTCGGCCTTGAAGACTTGAATGGATTTTGTCAAATCAGTATTCAGGTCCAATTCAAGTCTCAAGTCCTCAATTGTGTGACTTGAGTCCACGTCTACTGCTCTGCTGTATATGATTATTACTGTTAACAGTCCACATCTGTAGTTAAGAATACATCTGGAACATTTAAGCTGCAGTTCATTCATGTCCCCAGGAATGTAGAACTTGTAAACGGGATTTGTTAAGTGAACACAATCTGTCCACTGTACTGCTGCTGAGATCAGGGCTACGACGAATCCTTCGCCCCATTTATGTCACCAGCCTGCTAATGCTTGCGATGCTAGAGGCTTTTGTTTTTGTGTTGACCTTTGGAAACATCTGTGGCAGGCAGGGTGGCGTGAAGCACTAATTAGGGCGATGGCCCCACACAATGCCGCGGCAGTCAGTCAAATCAGACGCTGTAGTGTTTGGCTGCGATGAAAAGCTGCAGACTCCCGGGTCTCGATGGCACATGATTGGAGATCAGTGGATGAGGAGGCAGTGAAGGGGGGGTGTGTGGGGGGGGCGGGGTACTAGGCTCACCTGCTCCTAATTAGCCCTCCTCTACACACAGTGTGCTCCTGTCTCAGTGGGGGAGTTTGTGGAGTGTCAAACATTATACAGCACGTCAATCACTTGGGAGACAGCAGCTACCTTCGTACTGCATGTGCAGATAGTTTTAGTCTAAACCCGGGTTCTCAAGTGACCGGAGTTTTGATTCAACGAACGTAAATGTCATGACTCCGAATAACAGTCACGCTTATTCTTAACACAAAGTCTGGAATACTCCCGTTTTCACTTAAACCAGGCAGTGACGACACACAATCATGAGTGGTATTCATTCATGCGGTTAATAACCAGTTCTTCTTCTTTCTATCAGCAGTACAACTTAGCGGTCAGCAGTGTCTTCACCGGACTATTTTATTAATTTATCCTGATCGATCCACTGCGACGTGGAAAATTGATCGCAGGGGTTGCAAAAGCCTCATGTTCGCAGCTTTAACAAATGGAGGCCTTAAAGGGCTACTCTAGCAATTTTTGTATTGCATCCCGCAGCTTTGTGAGGATCCTACATTTCCCATAATGCAACTCGTCTTTCATTCATGCCGTATGGGAGTGACTGTTTTTACCAGTTTTCCCACTTACGTAAATATTGTTTCAAGCCAACATCCAAGTTGTAAACTTGACTGAGAAACAGGATATATCTGGCTGCCGTGGCCATTCTTCAAGGGGGTTAAGCCCAAATTTGCAGGACGCCGTTCGACAGCATCTTGTCATTGCGCTGTACTTTTACGGTACTCACATGAGCAAGTCTGCAATCATACGGCCGTCTTTAGTTGTGCACTGACTCAAGTCTCTTCCATCTCTTCCTGTTTATGGATAACACCAACTCATTTCAAAGTCAACTTGCAGTTGAGTAAATACAGCAGTTTGTAAATACGGTATTCTGTAAAAACATGATGGTAATGTATTTTAAGTATCAACTGATCAATGGATTGTATATTAGGAAACCAGAAATGGCCTCAGACACCACCCCGGTAAAAGGCAAGATGAATGAAGGCGTTTGGTGAATATACTTGAGAAATAGTAAATGGACTGTGCTTTTACATTAGATATCACATTCACCCCATACACACACACATTCACACACTGATGGCAGGAGCTAACTGCCCATCACTACAGTAATCTAACTTTCCGAAGGCACGGCCCTCGGGTTCAGTATCTTGCTCAAAGACACTTCGACACGTTCGCTGGGGGAAGCCGGGATCGAACCGCCGACCTTTCCGACTGGTGGGGGACCCGCTCTGCCACATAAAGCCACAGCCGCCCGTCCAAAAACACGATGAGGTCGACACAAAAGCACACTTTTTTTTTTTTGGTTTTATTTCTCGTTTGTGATAAGAGTTTATCGCCTCTTTTTTTGTGTGAACTTCTGAAAAACCACGCGTCTGGGGCACTGAGGCATCTAGACGCTTTATCTATTTATTGCTTGTGTTGCCATCTACATAAGTTCGGTTTCCGTGGCAACAGAGGAAACAGGACTAGCTGCGGATGAGTAGAGGGGATATTTAGATTCAGGCTGCAGCGATGCATGTAAACTTTAAATCCCTGATAAGACAGCGAGCAGAATACAAGCTTAAATCCAGAGCGCCGTGAGCTGACTCAACGCGTGTACCTGCTGACGGACGGCTGTCCGGTCTCGACTCTCTTCCTTCCCGCCAGGAAGCAGTGACTTCAGCAGCTTGGGCACGGCCTTCACTGGAGGGAGATAAGACGCAGCCAAGCCTGAATGCGCCGACGCAGAGAAGAGGAGAAGAAGAGCAGGAGGTTTCAGGAGCAGAGATGAAGAACACAAGGGCAGCAGGAAGACGGAAAGCAGGACAAGATTACGTTTTGGCGGCAGGGAGGGGGGGGGGGGGGAAACGGAGAGATGCGTTGGCAGAGAGGTGAAACGAGTGTCAGGCGAAGATTCGGAGCAAAAGGACAGATCTAGTTGTCCGCTGGGCTAAAAGCAAAAACAGAGCTGACGACATCAAAGGCAGCAAATACGGAAAGGTAACTGAAAGCCGGAGAAAGAATCCATTGGCAGATAAAGGGTTCATCAGTCGCACCTGTGTCTGGGTTCGGGCTCGGGGACATGGAGCTGGGCAGCGTGCGTCTGGACGAAGGAGGCGCCACAGAAAGGTTGTGGTGGCTCTCCCAGCCCTGCACACACAGCAGGGAAAGACACAGAGAGGAAGGCACACGTGTGGCTTTAAGGAGCATTTCGATAATCCGTCACCTGCAGCAGCCTCTGATGGCGACCAGACAGAACTGCAACAACGCTGCAGCATTTATCCACTACCTTCTGGTTTTTCCACAGTTTAGCCACAGCTTTTAGCTAGTTCAACCATCTATGCACTCTCTGTAGGCTTTTCACCAACACATTACCTTTAGCTAACTCTTTAGACTTTTTCCTTGCTAACTGGTTTTCACGCTCTCTCCATTGCGACATGAAATGTTCAGGTGTTAACCGCTGACTCGATGTGTGGATAACATGTCTTTTTAATCAAATCGGAATTTCTATTTTCAAATGAGTGGAGCTTCAACCTTTCCCCCTCCCCCCCCCCCCCCCCCCCGGCAGCTGCAGAAGCACCCTCACCTTGGATTTTTTTTCCCAAGTGGTAAATAGGAGTTTCATTTTTGGGATTTATTTAGCCCCTATGAGGGAAACGATGTAAGTAGAAATTACATATGATCAAGCCTTTTGCTTCTTGGGTGTTATTATATACAGACGGTGTGGCTCCAGTAGTCTGGCTGAGGCGATACGAAACAACTTAAATATCGAAGGTGCCAACAGGAGCACAAATTGCTTTTATGTGTACATGATATATTACTGGATCTTATTTCTCTATGTATTTGAGTTGTGAGCAGTACTACTAAAGTGTCTCGACTTGTTTAGAGTTCTGGACGGGTTAGACGACAGTGTTTCACAATAAAAAGCAAAGAGTAAAGAAACGTCAGAGCATGTAAAAAAGAACTCTTGGAACATGTAGTTTTTCACATTTTTTTTCTTATTTCCTATCTTGCAAATCATCTCGTGACCACTCAAGGTTTATATTTGAGGACAGGACAGAATTAAAATGAGTATTTAGACTTTGGTGGAATGCTCATTTTTGTATGTTGGGGTTTTGAGGCCTCACAATCACTTCAACACATCGAGGCATGCTGTGGAACCAGCGGAACCAGCGGAACCAGCGGAACCCCCCCCCCCCAAAAAAAAACACCCTATATAAATACTGGTCATAGTTAATCCATCAGACTTTAGTTTATATGATGGAGACAATCTTCCAAATGAGAAATAGAAACAATAAACAGAAAACTCTGAACTGTAAGACTAAGACATGATCAATAAATGGATATAAATGAGACGATGAGTAGAGAGGACTTGTGTCTCACCTTGAAGTCATTGAGCTTCTGAGGGGACGAGTAGAGATCCAGACTGCTGGCTGACAGCTGGTTAAATGGTTAGAGCCAGGGTGTTAGTGAGACAGGTTAACAGCAGGGGGGGGGGGGGAACAAAACCTGAACCCCAGAATACAAACCAACCAAGAATCATCGACCATCGAGTCTTGTGCTTAGCAGCAGCACAACAGGCTAGGTTCAGTGTGGTTAGAAAATGCAGAGTGGAGTTCATGTAAGTGATGTTAGGAAGGTTTTTGCCTTTGACTCCTTTATTAACTCTCCCATGACCCCAGCGGGATGTCGCTCGGGCCACAGGATCCATAAGCTTGAGTTAATATTACAACCTGATTAGATAATAAATGCCTTACGTAAAAAAAAAACAAAACAAAACAAAAAAACAACCCTGAACTATTCCTTTATCGTTTGAGTCGAAGAATACTTGAGTTCTCTTACCCGGTTGATGTTTGGAGAGCTCAGGCAGCGTCTGGGAGCTTTCCCTCTGACTGTCAGCTGTTCCCTCACAGCCACCTCCTACACACACACACACACATTTGGATGCTTTGTATTATGTGGATTAATTAGCTCCATTTGATTGTTTTTTGGCAGGGGAGAAAGGAAAATGTTCCAATTTACAATACTGGATAAAAAAAAAAAAAAAGGTGAAGAAGACAATGAGGATTTAATGTGCTTCAGAAGAAATATCAACCAAAGGAACGTGGTTCAATGAGAGACTGGTGAGACCTTGAGGTATTCTGAGTTAACTAAATGATGCCGCACACCAAATGAATTATTGTGGTTTTAATGTTTGGAGGTCCACAATCGAATCTGCGCAGACGAGATTCACGTCCCAGGCGTTCAAGAACTGAGTTTCCTGACCTGTCGGAGTCTGTCCAGGGTGAGGATGTTCTCCACAGCCAGGACGCTGCGGAGGTATTTCTCTATGGCCGCCTCACTGTCGGCTGACTGGCCGTCCTCAGCGCTGGCAGCCAGCCTGGCCAACATCTCCCTGTCCTCTGGACCATGGATGTCCTGTGGGAGCAGGGAGACAGAATGTAAGGGGCCGCGTGCTGCTTAATGTGCTTATGTCATTACAAACGACTGCAGATAGAATGTATGGAGCTGCAAATGCCCGAGGTGTAATTACAGAAAAAATAAAAACGACTTCAGCACACTGGCATCCGGCCTCTGACCAGCACAATGCGTATCTGCTCGGCTATTTAGAAAACAGAGACCACAGAGCGTAGCCAGTCAGCATTAAGTATTCCACAGTGCTGTGTAATAAGGAAAGAAGATGTTCATAAAACACGTTGGTCTGGTTGAGTTTTACCACTTGCACGTTTGTGGCAACGTCCACTCCATCTGATCATTAAGCATGTCTTATACCCAATACATTTCGAAAAGCCCATGGCTGCACACTAAGTACACCCTGCTCTTGAAAGGCGGTTGTTAAAAAAGCTACATTTCTAGAAAAGTAAGTGCATCAAAATCAGGGTTACGGGTTAACAATGAACCAGGTTTCACTTGGTGGGCAAATTAGACAAAGACAGTGGCATGCAGAATTCAAACCTTGTAATTGGGGTTTATTTGTATGCCTATTTCAAAGTCGGTCTCCATGTCAATGAGCTGACTCAGCCCTTTGTGTTTTTCTGACCATTTAAATCCATTGATGCGAACAGAACTGCTCACGTTACAATTTGTGACAAATTACTGACATGTTTCCTTTTCCATCAGTTGTAAGAAGCAACAGTGCACTGTGCCCAAGACAAATGTCCCTTTGGGGACAATAAAGTTGACCTAACATTAACCAGGATTCCACTGTGTTCGTCCCTGCCGTAACCTTATGACTCAGCACACCATGGTGCATTGCTGTTGCATGGGTTTCATTAATACGGGGCTGTTCTACACAGTTTAAGGTAGAGATCGACCGTTATGGGTTTTTCTATAGCCGATGCCGATTTTTAGAGGTCAGGGTCAGCCGATGGCTGATATGTGCAGCCGATTTTTAGGGCTGATGTCTTGAATTTTTCCCCTTCATTAGCATGCTAAAATGTCACACTAATAATACGTGGATGCACAACATTTCTAAACTTTACTTTATTTAAAGAACACTGACTTGAACCATCTCTCAAATCTTCAATATTAAAATAAAATATCTATCCAAAGTTAACCAAACAAATCAATTACTGACCAAGTATTACATATATAAAAACAGGTAATATAACTGTCATTTACTGAAGTTTTAGAGCATTTATTAAGCAAGTTTGTTGGAACATAAATGTAAACTTAAATATACATTTAAATGAAAATTATACAACTTTATAAATAAAAATCAATTAAGGATTGTTGTTGAATCCAGACGTTTTGGCTTGGGGTACCTTGGGATATCTGCCAATGCTGATATATTAAAAAAAAAAGACAATATATATATTATATACACACCGATCTATCGGTCGGCCTCTAGTTTAAAGTCTAAAAAAAAAAACGTTTGCATATTTACTTAGTGGCCAGTCACCATTTTACATATTGATGACATTTATTGGAGTAAATACAGTAATATATTTTGCATTATTTTCTACAGTTACGGGGGACCCAAGTTTAACTCATTTGTTTACCAGTCAAGCAGTTTGTAATATGTTCTGTTTTCTGTGAGCGGCCACTTTGCATTTATCTTTCAAAGCGATGGATGTGTCAGTAGAGCTCTGTTCAATTCTGCTCTTCTTCAGGTTTGTCCAATGTCTTTTTATTATTTTTTTAAAATTTTTATTACAAACATACAGTAGCGGACATATCGTGGGTATTGGACTTTCTTTCTAACAAATAACTTTGCGGACCGGTACTTACCCCTGGGATGTTAGAAACAATTTCAAAGGTGACCCCACAGCCGGGGATGGTGCTGCGCTGAGACATCCTCTTCAGCAGGCTCTGAGCAAAACCCTGCCACACAAACACACGTTCGCCAATCAACTGACCTCCGTGGGCACGTGGTTTATGCAAGGGAGAAGGCAAACGTGTCGTCGCGTCAGCCTGCTCCCTGCCATCGCGCCTCGGGGACCACCCACCTGTCTCCCGGCGACGTTGACGCAGATGCGTTTCCTGAGTAGCAGCTGCATGTGGGCCGGGTGGCTCAGCTGAACCACCGTGCTGACCGTCAGGTAGACCCTCTGGTCAGCCGACGTCACGCGACTCAGCTGGGGGCACTCGTGGACTGTCGAGTCCCAGGAAGCCTCCACCTTCACCTGAACCACATCAAAAACGCATGCGAAATGAATGGCTAAAGAGACTCCCTCCATCCGCGTGGTACATTTGGGATTGGCCCAAGGAAATAAAGAGATAAGTTACAAGACAGGAAAACTCGCTCTCAAATCCACACTGAATATCGAGCGTCACCTTACCGCTGGATCATAGTGTCTAACAATATGAAGGTCAAAGAAGTCTTCTTCCGCCTCCCCACTGAGTAACGCATCCAGCCCCCCAACCAATGGGACTGAAGGACTGGACTGGAAATCATCAGCTGGAGGGGAGAAAAAAAAAAAAAGACAGAAAGAACGCTGGTTCAATAATTTTTGAGATGTCAGGATTTTGCCAAATGGAACACAAAAGACAGCGAAGAACAACATACCACTGAGATCCAGGAAGAGCACGGGGATGTGGGTTTCCATTCCAGGGACGGGAACCCTGTGGAGAGACAGTGGCGTCAGCACACTGACTAAACATCCGGTCCTTGATACAGAGGGGCTGACGGCTCCGCTACTCATCCTGACGAGTTCCAAAACCGCAAGTCCTCAAGCAACGCCAAGCCATTTCCACCCAACTCAGTGGATCCGGGGAGTCGAACACTAGAAAATCTAGCTTCTATCTTACTGTCGAACATTTCTGACCGGAGCTGAACAACATTAGAGCGCTGGTAAAAGCCAACCCTAAAACTTGACTTTTACCTGAATTTACTAATAATTTGCTGTCGACCGTTTCTCAGTGACAGATTCAGCCTTCACCAAACCGTCAACCCCGGTTCAGTGGAGGTATGAATTAGGTATTGATGGTGTGGTAGTGTTTTTTTTTATTATTTATTTTTCTAAAGAACATGAATTTCAGTCGTACGCAGATCATTTATTTGAGTAGAAATAGCAATACCACAAAGTAAAAATATACTACTTCAGTAAACGTTGAAAGCAGAAACTTAAACTTGTACAGTAAGAGTACCCAAGAATTATTGGAACAATGTCCTTGAGGTATCCAAAGTAAAAGTACTGAGTGGGGTTTTATTTTTATAGACATTATGTGATTGGATTGATGCGTTAACATGCAAGCAGCATTTTAATGCTATACATTAGCTGGTCGAAGCGTAGCTCATTTTCGCTCCTTTAATCCACAACCCTGTACCTTACAGGTTTGCCAAATATTTTGTACGTGAAACTTCTCTCTGTCCGGTAACTAGTAAATATAGCTGTCACATCAATGCGGTGGAGTGAAGTGTGGAAGAGTGGAAGAATGAAATGGAAATAAAGTACAAGTATCTCAAAATTGTACGTAAGTACAGTAGTTAAAATTTACTTCATCGCAATAGTAGTTTGTTCATTTCCACCACTGCTGAATTTCCAACATGGTTTTACAAGGTAGCTCCAAAGTGTGAAAAGGAAGCATTGTGTTCTTAAAGCAAACCTTTCCTAGAAAAAAAATAAAATAAAAAAAACTGTTGTAACCGTTCATTTCCCTTCGCTCTCTCACACAAACAGGTTTGCGGCATAATCTTCGTGAGGACCTGTCACTGACCTAATGCATTCCCTAGCCCCTTACCATAACCATCACAACTAAATGCCTAAACCTAACCCGTAGTAACCTAATTGTAACCTTTACCCTAAAACCAGGTCTTAACCCTCAAAAAGCCCTTTAAACTTGTGGGGTCCAGCATTTTGGCCCCACAAGTATAGTGTGCTCCTGATTTTTGGGCCCCACGAATGTAGTAAAACAAGAGCGCACGCACGCACGCGCGCACACACACACACACACACACACACACACACACACACCTCTCTACCGGCGCTCCGGGGATGCCACTGCCAGCCGACGGCACCAGAACGGAGTTGCGTTCTTCGGTGAGCGTCAGACGACACTCCAGCAGCTGAGACTCCCTTTCAACGTCGTCCTCCGACTTATCTACACGCACGTACACAGGTGAACAAACACAAACACAGAGAAGCAAAGACCTAAAGAAAAAAATATATTCTTGCAAAAATAAACAAATCTATAAAATAACATATACTGAAGCACCTTCTTCTGATCTGAAAAGGGTTTTGCATTGATATGAACACGGATAAGCCCAGCATTTTCCTGTAATTTAATAAATGATTTATAGTTTTAACACTGAATATTTAATATTCTATAGTAGGGCTGGGTGACAGTTCTTTATTATTGTTTATGGACACTCATTGGAATTATGTTGTGTGGTACTGTATGATCATATTGTGTTATCATTTGACAAAGTTCTGTTGTCCAAACGAATCATTCCACACAAAATGTCATCAAAAACTAACTCAATGATTTAAGTTGTTGCTGTTGTTTTGTTTTTTTTACGTGTGAGGGTTTTCATCTGATTATCTCGATTATTTTTTTCCATATCATTATCATATATAAATGTTCTTATCAATGTTGTGATGTTGATTTCAACCAGATCCCGTCCCCAGCCCGATTCCATACTGGACGTAGCGTGCTTGAACTTCATACCAGCTCTGACAACCAAGTGAAAGCATCTCTGTAGACATCAGGGGCTCAGTGCTTATGGTCTCTGTCAGCTACACCGTAAACAACTAGTACTGAATTAATCAATCAATACGTCGGTGCTTCCCATTCATCCCCACGGCTCTGCTGTTGGAAGAGAGAGAGTCTGTTCACTGTGGCTTTATATTCGTGGCGACCTGAACTGTACGCCACTGCCACTCGGTTATGAATGAAGAAAAGCAGTATTTGCGCTGTAAACTGATGCGTCGGGAAACACGTTTTTAGGACACAGGATATGAGAAAGTACCAGTTGGTCTTTCAAAGCTGAATTCCACGGAGCAGTGGGAGGAAACGACGCGTTGCCATAAAACGGGCATGCGGGCAAGAAAATGGATTTAAGCGTTTTTCGGATGCATATGTTCGTTCCACAGCTGTACCTGGTTTGCAAACTATCTTCTGCAGATGCTGGTCCAGATACTCCTGTCTCTGAGTGAGTGTGAGCAGCCACTGTTCCCTCAACCTCTCCAGGTCTACCTCCTACACAAACGAAACACAGGCACTCCTTGTATCGGTCGTACAGAAACAGGCCTTTCGATTTCACTGTTAACATAAGATAAACACTCCCAAGGTTTAGCTACTTTAGCCATTTTCTCTCCGTTCTAACCAAACTATGACGCATCTTTATCACTGATCGTCTACTTACTTGGTAGCTGTCCATTTCTTCATCCCCGCCCTGACATTTCAATTGAGAGAGAAACCGTTAAAAGAGTCAAACACTAGATAAAAAATGGCGCTACTTAACAGAGTCTGACACAGGAGGCAAATTCATCACTCACACACACACACACACACACACAAAGACGGCATGGCAACCAAAGATCAAGGTCATTTAATTTCCATTAAAACTCCCTCGTCCAACACATTTTGAATGAATATCAACAACTGATTGTATTTCCTCCTCACCCATTGTGATTCGCTGCCTCTGGAGGGACGCGTCTGTTGGACCATGACGTTGCCAATGGACACGGAGAGGATGGAGGCGGTGATGAGGGGCATGGTGCCCGAGTCTGGTACTGAACGCACCTCCACCTGGACCCGACGGGACTGACCCTGGAGGTGCAGATTTACATGAGAGGGTAGTACCATTCACTGCTTCGAATGTATTCCCCAGTGACATGGCGATGGCCGCTGCATAGTCACGATGCTGGAAAGCATCGTGACCTCAGTTCATGCATCCGCTCACATGAGCAGTATAATAATAGAAAAAAAGCGCTCCGTTTCAAACGACCAAACGACAAATACATTTCATTTTCTATTCTACGAACGAACAAAGACCCACGAAACCTGTCGGAGCTGGAAGATTCCTCCTGTGCGCACGTCTTTAGCAGGAAGAACCTCTACGGCTGCGAACTCTCCTGCCTCGTTCAGCTCCATCAACTGCACCCACAACTCCAGCTGGCGGGTCACCTCGCTCCACCTGCAGGTACAGCATGGACACACACACGCCAGGGCAGGATATGAACACTACATTTTTACCGCTAGTCCAATACATCATGTCTTGTATACAAAAGAATGTACAAACCCAACATTTATGATAACCTACCTCTCGGGTTTACAAGGCCTTATTTTCTCTCTTTTTAGAAAACGCAACTTTAGAGTGGAGAGCTTAGAGTGTATGGCGTGAAGCTGGGCGCATGTGCGATTCTCACCGAACCTTTGTGTGCTTTTTCCAATCAATTTTGACGACCGCGTGTTTGTGTCACTGCACCTTTCTCTGAGCGACCGGGTCTTGGCTTGAATCACGCCGAGGTCCCACAGTGCCAGGTTCCGGCGATGGTTGGCCTGCTTGTGGCCGTACACTTCAACGGCCACCGCCCCCTCGGCCAAAAACTCCACAAACTCCTCCGTCACTGGCACCGACAACTCCTAAGACGTCATGAAAAAATTTAAACGGAGCGGAGATTTCCTTATGCTGAAAATCATCTCGCCATTGCTCATCATTTCCTAAACTGGTGGTGTTTATTGGTGTAATGTGACAACAAAAATGTGACAGACGGTAACTTAGATACACAGATAAGGACAAAACAATTTAAGTGATACATAAAGCAAATGGACCGAGTGGGACAGGGGGTGGTAAATGTTGTGAGCTGATCCGGTTATGTTGTTGTTAAACGGAAGTAAACAAGTGTTTGTGCCATTGTATTGTGTGTGTAGAACATGGGAAATTCCACATGGTGTCACCTTGGCGTTGTCGAAGACCACAGTGCACTCGGGCTCTCTGGAAGCGGAGGACGAGCTGGATGGCGCCACCTCCGGAGCGATGAACACCGGCTCCTCCTGCCCCCAGAAGTGGTACTGGCAGAAGACAAAGTTGGACAGGTGGCGAGGCAGGCCATTGGCCTGGAGGATTTTCACCTGAGAGGGAGAAGACGAGGATACGCACTCACCTACGCACACAATGACAAACGGACGCGATGACTTGTCGTTCAGGTTTCCAGTTTGAATCTCAGGATCCAAGGAAAATCTTTTTGAAAAGCTATAATATTTAACTTTTCCACATTAAAATATCTAAAAACGACTAGATCTATGTATTATATATTTAGTTGAGTGGTCTACTTCTCCCAGATGTTTCCAACAACTGTCAAACCTAGAGAAAGCCATATTTAAAATCCAGGCAACGGTGCGTTTCATTTGCTCGCCTGTCAGTGGCGTCATATCCCCATGGCGCGTACGCCAGAAGCATTCAAGCGATACACTCTTTAGTTCTCGGATGAAGGGTTTTAGTCATCGGATTTCTGGATCTTAGGTTATCAGAGAAACGAGCTCGGCTCGCGGCCCCTCCGGGACGTCCGCCAAACAGCGTCGATGAGAAACACGGATTTTTAATGTGAAACTGCTTTAGTCAGTGGTTTAGCCGGTGTTTAATCACCGCTCCTGGTGAAAACCTTCTGAACGCTGCACACTGAAGGAAACCTAACCGGGAGAAGCTGACTGCAATGGTGTTAAGACACAGCTCCCAAGACCCAACGCTACTTCACAGCGTCATCAAACTACGTCTTTTGTTATTGTTTTGATGTGTTGGTCTGTTAAACTTGCATTTTTGTTTCGCTCGCTCCTAAAGTGAAGAAATTATTTCTACGCGCGGAGAAAAGCGCCTTAGGTCAATACGTGAGAATTCCTAGCAAAGGCTGTGTTTTTATTTCATCATACAAACAACCGAAGCAACACACAATCAGGATAAAAAGCCGACCCAGAGTTGATTAAACTTGTGTGTTTCTCCAGCTCACTGTACTTTTGAAATGTAACAATAGAGAGGGGAGAAAACATTCAGACTGGCAATATTAACGTTAAACTCGATTATACTGAACAGCTACTGCATGTAGGTTTCTGACTTGTATGTCAGTGAGCGTAGGTTCATATGATTCCGATTATCCGGTGGGCTGGATTTGGCTCGTTTATAAAAATCCCATGACACACGGACCTGTTAATGAAGCTACACTTGCATGTTCTCACCACACAGTCCAGCTTGCGCTCCTGTGGATCTCGGCCTGTGTTGCTCTGCTGAGTAAACTGTGCCGGGCCCTCCTCCTCAGAGCCCTCTGTACCCCGCCACACCTCCACATGCAGCCGACCTGCCACCTGACACACACACACACACACACACACACACACAGAGTCTCACTTCTGTTAGCCACTTTGGCGGGAAGCTAGCATGTCTCTTTCTTTCTGTTGTCTTTACTAGGGTTTAGTTTTGTTGGCAAGAAATTCAGTTTCCTGGTCAGATTCAGCATTTCCTAGTCACTGAGGCTTGTTATCAGTCCATAAAGATGTCATTGTCATACTGTAGGCCTCATAATAAAAAAATGAATGAATTAAAGTGAATAAAACATGGAAGGCTACAAATTGTCCGTGTGTGTATCATCCAGGCTTAAGAACTTGGACACGTTGCACCCGGCGGGCCCCTACCTCCCCCTTCTGGTTGATGATGGGCACTGCATATTGCAGCTTCACATCGTGGAAGAGGCAGGCCAGGAAAACGTTGGCCACACCGATCAGACTGTGGTTCTCCTGTTCATCGAAGAACGGGTCGGCACGTTTGAAATAGGACCGCATCACCTGGGTCAGAGCGAAGGAGTAAGAATGGGGTGAGACTGATGAACAAATCCCTTGACTGACTTCAGGGTCTCTCTGAACTCCTCAGCATTCGTTGCAAAACTAGAAATCTAATGATCCATCAGGAACTTTAGTGTAAATTATTAATCTCATACAAACAGAGTTGAGTATATTTGCCCGCGTTTTATCGGCAAAGTCTTCGTTTTCCCTGTGCCTATTTTGTGTCCCTTCTTTTAAGCATTCAATCAAATCAGGGATGCAAAATGGCATACATGAAAACCGGCACATACAGTCAGATATTAGATTAATGGGTTACATTTTAATCTGTAGAACTGTCTGTGTGTCAAACAGGCTCTTGTCTCCATTCACTCACAGGGTTGTCTTCATCAAAGTCCTTCCACTCCTGGTAGAGCTCCCTCATGTCCACCAGCCTGTTCTCCATCTTCTCCAGAGCCCAGATCTGCTTCCCTTTATTTTTCCGGCGAACCTGGATGGCCGGCTCACTCAGTACTACATCACGCTATGCGGAGGAGGGAGGGAGAAAACTTTTAGTTTAATTTTTTTTATTCATGTTGGCCGAAAATTCCAAAACAGAACACTGACAGTATATTATATCACTTATTTATTACTGCCAAGCATTTTCCAAACCATACACTGGGAGCATACAAGAGTTTTTTCCCCCCAAAAACTGAAAGTGCTTTTCCCTCCTTTCAGGAAGAAACTGGTTTACATCAATTTCCCTGAGGCAGCGGTCCACCAGTGGCTGTAAGAACGCAATTAATGTACTTTAAGACCCTTAGCGCCTGATTGCAGCAATTTGAGTCAAAATTTGTCCCCCGTCTCCGAGAAAACTCAGTCAAATCTGTGCATACCGCTGTGATAGGAACTGCTAACAGCTGATTCAGCATACTTTAGACGGTGCAATTTGCCAAAATGGCAAGGGGGGGGTGGGTTTTCCACAGTGTCAGACTTTGAAAACCCCTACACTACAATATGAAAATCAACTTGCAGAGATTTGAAACTTGCTTCTCACAAGCACCAATCTGCCAATCAAAGAGAGAGTGTCTGGTGCTTGGACCTCTTGTTCCTTGGCTGTTCTGTTCTGGTGGTTAAGTTTAGGTTGCTGTAAGTGGCTTATTTTTAAAACGTTTTCTCTCTTTTAGACTCAAACACACACACACACAACCTTCCTGTTGGCATCCAGGTTGGCCGCAGGTATCTGCAGAGTGACCAGGTACTCTGTCCTCTTGTTAAGCTCCTCGGCTATGAAGCCAGCCTCCTGTGCCAGCAGGTTGGCCCGAACTATCTGCTCCCTCAGACGCCGCAGGCTGCGAGTCATCATTGCCTCTCTGAAACACAAAAACACACGCATGCGAGTTTCACAAAGCATCCACGAAATCTTTTGTCTCCTTCAAACACGTAACCCATCCCCACAGGTTTCACAGCGCCCCGTTGCGTCTCACCTGTCCTCGCTCCAGCGCCGCACGCGTTTGCTGCCGCTGGGTGACGTCGCAGCACCAGCTGCGCTGGGCGGCGGGTCCGTCGGGTCCAGGAGGTGCGAGGGTTTCTCAGGAGTAAGCCGCTGGCGGAGCTGCTGCAGCTCCTGCTCGTACATCTGCCTCTGCCGCTCCAGGGCGCAGCGCTTCTCCTCCTCGTGCTGCCTCTCCAGGGTCTGCAACACCGACTGCAAGGGGTCTGAGGAGGAGGAGGAGGAGGAGCCGCCAGCGGACGGGTGGATGGAGAGAGGAAGAGGAGGGAAGGGAGGAGGAGTGAGTGTGAGGAAGTTTCTACTTCATTGTTCTTTCTTATCAAATCAAAGTTAGCATCCATATGGAACGGTTCATCCCAAAATGAACATTCTGTCATTGTTTAGCCATCCCCAAATGTGCTGGGTCCTGCTTCACAGGACTGCACTCACTGTTGCTCCAAAGGTCCAACATTTGCCTCATTATCTCTATTTTGGCCAGCAGAGTCTCCTGTCAGAGCACTGCAGGGTTTACACAGCCAGAATATCGTGGAAAATATAGGAGCTCATGGGGTAAATATTGAAATATTGGACCCACATTGGGGGTCTAAATATGTGGATCACACTGCAGAAGCTCTTTGGAGTAACTTAAGGGACGTCTTGTGCTTTTGTTAAAGCTGTAAAAACCGGCCTGGTTAACTTAAAGGATAAAAGCTATTCTCTATTTTTCTTAATGTCACAAAAATGACCAAAACAATGAATCAAACCAACAGGTATTATCTGTGTATCCAAAGCCTGATATATCTAATTGCTCTGTGCCACAGAGCGCCATTGTTGTCCAAATCACTGGGCTGCCAGCATGGCTGTCGACTCTTAGTCTTGTTTAAATATAAAACCTTTTCTTAAAACCCATTTTTAACAGATTTACATCTTCAGGAACAACTGGGCTCGGGGCTGAGTGCCACAGACAGGACGGGGGGGGCTTGGTGGCAGAACGGTTGCCTGCCGATCGGAAGGTCGGAAGGTCAGCGGTTCGATCCCCGAGCCATGCGTCGAAGCATCCTTGTGAATGTTCTCGTATGTAAGTCGCTTGGATAAAAGTGACTAAAAATGTAAATGTAAAATGTGTGAAAAAGCCAACGGAACCATTTGATTTCTTCTGCTGTCCATGACCACGTTCAATGGCATGTCCCACAGATGGACATGATGTAGGTGGCCGGGGAGGTCAGAAATACATGACATGGACATTCTTGGTTTACAGATTTCCACTCCCATGCCAAGTATTTTATAGATCATACAAACCAAATCTTTACATACAGTATTTAGCATTTATACTATCTGAGAGTCTGGACTATTTAAAAAGTTTAAAATGGTACTAAAAGACTAGTTTAAAGGCGCCTGGATAGACAATCGAACCAAAATAGATGTAATTGCAATTTGAAGTGCAAAGTTATATCTGTATGTACACATTTTCATAGCTTTAAAGATCCCTTTTTTCCTTCTTCAAAATTTCAGTTCTTACCACACAATAAGTGCTAAGCAGCTAGCTGCGTAAAAACGCTGAATAATGCACTGTCACTTTATTCACCACGACTGGCAGCCTAAAAATACTCTGAGGAAGCTCCTTGGCTAAAACGCATCAGCATGTTTTTTTACTGTACCGCATTTAACAAACATACGTACCTTCGTCGCTGTTTGATATTTCAGCCTGACTCACCGTTGATGCCCATGCCTTTCATCATGACTTCGGCCTGGGCAAACTCATAGCCGAAGCTCAGCTCGCTCGACACGTCGCTGGACGCGTCGAAGTCCACCTCCAGCCGGTCGGTGCTCAAACCCGTCTTCGTCGCAGCCCCGCCCTCCTCATCCTCGCCTCCTGCGTGGACCAGATGCCTCGGCAGGCTGATCCTGCGCGTGTGCATGGGTCGGTGGTGGTTGTGTACAGACGCATGTGAGAAGGTTGGCGAAAGAAAGAGGAAGTGTGATGTGGCGAAAGTAGGAAGAGACACAATGAAGAGTTTGTGATCATACGGAAATAAATGCCGTCGCAACATGTTCGTGTTAGAAATAAAAACACCGCACAGACGCAGAGTCAAAAGTCAACAGCCTGTAGCTGACGCAGACCTGAAGAAGTGGTTGTTTCCCCACAGGATGCGGTCCCCGTGATGAAGCTGGACTGGACTGGTGACTGCAGCACCGTTCACACATGTTCTACAGGTGGAAGAAAGATTTACACAACATGAGGCAATATTTGGGGTTAAGAAAAGATGATACTGTAGTCATTCCACATGCTGGAAATATAACCAATAAACTTGAAAAACCGGTCTATGTGCACTAGCCAGTGTCAACGCAGGTTGCCGATTAATTTCTTTGCAAACTATTACTTACGGGATTGTGTCGAAAAAAAACTGTAAAAGCCGATAGTGAAAGCTGCCGCTGAATACTTGCACAGATTTGTAGGTTTCTTATTTCCTGTTTCTACTTATTCTTAAGATTAGATACTTTCTGATTTGGCTTATTTTCTTCTTTGTTCATTTGGCCTCTTATGAAGAAATCAATGGTTTTTTTAGAAAAAAAAAAAAAAGGTTTATACTCCTCAAAGTAAGGTACAGTATATAAAAAAAAGCATCCTTTGGGTGTCGGTACAGAAACTCAAGGTATCGTATCGTCATCGGTTTCGAGACATTTAAAACAATTACCAGCCCCTCCCACCCGATGTAAAAATGTACGACTCTTTATTTCAGTTGAAGATTTTCTGTTATCTTAAACGAGTATTTCTCCTTTGTGTGTGAAAAAGGTCTAAAGAGGTAAATGGTCTGGTGGAGAAAAGCATGTAAAAAACAAAAGCAGCTGAAGCAACGCATGTGTGTGAAAACAGGCTGCATGCATACTCCTCGATATTCCTGTAACGTGAACTGAAGTTTGTGGATATTCCCAAACTTTTCCAGAGATTTACTTAAAGCAGTACTTTTTGACCACTTGGGGGCAGCAGAACAAGCAGTAAACAACACTGACAAATACTGCATTCACCATGGAAGGCCGTTGTGGCAAAGTTGTTCGCAAACTACCTACCAATCCAGCCGGCACAGAGCAGCATTAGCATGAGAGCCCAGAGACTGAACCAAAGTAAAGTAGCCGGGTGTAAAACCAAAACAATGTTCTAAAATGGTCCGCAGAGCTAAGGGGGACTTCAGAATCTCCTGATAATTCTCTGTGGGTTAGTCAATATGGGGGACCAGCTTCAAATTTAAACCCCTCAAATATAGCTTGCAGTATTGTGGATTCAGGTTGGGTACGCACCGAGCGCTGCGGTGAGGGCTGAGCACCACGCCGTTGTTTTCGGTGACGTCAATGACGCAGTGCTCAGCTTGGATGGCCATCCCACACAGCTGGATGTCCTGCGAGTTGGCTGAGCCCACACGCGTGTGCTCCTGCACACGGGACACAGAGGAGAGGGGGTCACAAAGTGCGCTGGTTGCAGAACGTGTGAGCACGTATGCATCTGTGTGCCCCTAGTGTATGTCAGTCAGCCTCTACATGTACAGTAAACAGCACTGAACTGTGTGTGTGTGTGTGTGTGCGTCCGGTACCTTCAGGTAGTAGACCAGCAGCTCGTTGAGGGCAGGGTCAGCGTTAAGGTTGACCAGGAAACACTTGTCATCCACCACTCTGATTCCAGACGACTGCAGGGAAATGCCCAGACTCTCCAGCTGCCTCTGGCGCTCCTACGGGGAAAACATGAATTTGTTTCGTTGGATCATTCTATTCTTTAGCTGCTCGATGAAAACAATGCCAGGGGGAGAGGAGAATACTTTGAAAATAACCTCCATACTGAACAAAACTTGAGTTAAACTTTAATTAAGTTGAATGAAAAAAAAAAAATCTATTGACAATGAGTCACATTTTAATTTGACCTCCTTAGTTTGATTAAAATGTGTCTCGCACTTGTTTGAGTCGACAATAAAATGAATGAAGTTCTGTTTAAGTATAACACGAATAAGATGAACTTTTTTACTAATCGATCTCTACGGGGGCAACTGATGTAGAGAGTGTATTTGTGTGTGTGTTACCAGTGCAATAGCCTCAGTATTCCTGAGTTTGTCCTCCCAGGTGACGGTCATTTCTTGGATCAATTTCTCAGACTCCTCCAGCCGCTCCTTTAGCTCGGGCGCCTTCATAGACTGACAGTGACAGAAGCTGCGTTTCACTCTCCACGTATCACTGGGTCATTCACAATATTCAAAATTCACAATACTTGCACAGGCTAAACCGGGCTGAAGAGATCGGAACCTCCGCCTCGGTGAGCTGCTCCCTCAGTTTCTCCACTTCCTCTCGGAGTTCTCGGATGATCCGGGCGTTGGGGTCTTCGTTGACCACGGCGTGGTTGACGATGCTCTTGGCCCTGTCGGCGTACCGCAGCGTGGACAGCGTCTCGTCATAGTTGTCCGCAGCGGGGCTGATGGTGGCCACCATGGCAGTGCGGCTGTTCCCTCCCAGGCTGTCCTGCAGGTACAAAACCACAGCGCTTACCCTCAGTGGCAAACCCGAACCTCTGAGAGGACTAAAAAAGTCCAACTCTCAAATAAAGAAAATCCACTACATTGCTTTAGAGAAAGAACTACTAAATGTGTGAAAAGCGTACGACTTATGAGCATGTGTTACAAAACAAAACAAAGGAACAATGCATATTGCAGTGCAATATGCGAAAGAAAGTGAAGCTGAAAAAGCGCAGAAATCATTGTCCTGTTTGTCTGTATTACAGGTTTTTATGATTACTTACACACTAAAATAAAAAAAATAAAAAAAACAGTTAGTGAAACCTGGCACTCAAGGAGCAAAACCTCAGCCCAGATCTGCACAACTACAAGTGCATCTCAATAAATTAGAATGTGGTGGAAAAGTTCATTTAAAGATGCTTCTAAAAGCTGGTTAGCAGACGGACGCATGATGTGCTCCAAAATGTCTTGGTAAACGGGTGCATTGACTTTGGTCTTCAAAAAACACCATGGACCAAGACCAGCAGATGACATTGGACCCCAACTCATCACAGACTGTGGAAACTTAACACTGGACTCCAAGCAACTTGGGCTATGAGCTTCTCCACCCTTCCTCCAGACTCTAGGACCTTGGTTTCCAAATTAAATAAAAAAAAAACAAAACAAAAAAAACAGGCTCTCATCTGAAAAGAGGACTTTGGACCACTGGGCAACAGTGCAGTGCCTCTCCTTAGTCCAGGTAAGACACCCCTGCCGTGGCTTAACAAGAGGAATACGACAACTGTAGCCAAATTCCTTGACATGCCTTGACCCCAGCTTGAAGCGATTTTGCTTGGTTGTGCATCTTCTTCTTCCACTCAACTTTCTGTTAACATGCTTGGATACAGCACTCTGAACAGCCAGCTTCTTTGGGAATGAATGTTTGGGGCTTACCCTCCATGTGAAGGGTGTCAATGATCGTCTTCTGGACAACTGTCAGATCAGCAGTCTTCCCCATGATTCTGTCGCCTAGTGAACCAAACTGAGAGACCACTTTGAAGGCTCAGGAAACCTTTGCAGGTGTTTTGAGGCGATTAGCTGACTGGCACGTCACCTTATTCTAATTTGTTGAGATAGTGAATTGGTGGGTTTTTGTTAATCGTGAGCCAAAATCATCCCAATGAAAAGAACCAAAGACTTCGGTGTGCGCTGGATTTATTTAATACACGAGTTTCACAATTTGAGTTGAATTACTGTAATAAATGAACTTTTCCATGACATTCTCATTTATGGAGATGCACCTGTATAAGCACCTTCTCAGCCTCACGAGCACTGAACACCCATTCTCTACATTAGACACTGAAATCTAACACGATGTCACTTCTTTCCCATTTCAGGGCACGGCCTTTCCAAACACCCCACCTATGAACCAACTGATCAAACACGGCCATCAAGTGTACAGACACTAAGGTGCTAAACTCACCAATCAGGTGACAGCACTATAAAAAAAGGCAACAGGCGAGTGTACCTGTCATCAACAAAAACAGAAGGCAATGTTGCAGTAAGAGGAAGAGGAAGAGTTCGATGTAGATACTATGATCTTCTGTTGATCTACTTCCTGTCTGTCTGTCCTGGGAGAGGGATCCCTCCACCGTTGCTTTTGCTGAGGTTTCTTCTATTTTTTTTCCTGTTAAAAAAGGTTTTTTTTGGGGGGAGTTTTTCCTTATTCGAATCCAGGGTCTAAGGACAGAGGGTGTGGTATGTTGTACAGATTGTAAAGCCCTTTGAGGCAAATTGTGATTTGTGATATTGGGCTATATAAATAAAATTGAATTGGATTGAGGATGAGGGTGAGGGTGAGAGAGGCAGGCGGAGGACGTGGACAAAGAAGACGAAGACCAAATTTATCAGATGAGATTGGGGCGACACTGGTTGACCACGTTGTAAACTATGGGTTGACATTGAGAGGTTGGGCTGAACTCTCTGTCCAGCCCAACCTTTGGCAGACATACTGTTGCAACAGTAATTTGGACATTTTGGCAAGATGAAAAGCAACTTTTCTCTACGTTCTTCAGTAAAAATCAGTACAATGTAGCCTACACTGATGCGCTACATCAGTCCTTTTTGGTACCCATTCACTGCATTCCATGTTTGAAACAATGCCTCGTACGCTGTCCTGTGACATTTTATTTGTATCTTGATTAGTCTGTCTCGGGGTCTTGGGACCACATATTCTCAGAGGAACAAGAGAGAGCTGAGAGAGTAAAAGACCTGCGGCATAGTTTTGCAAATGGAAGCTGATAATCGCCACGGTCTCAGGACGTATGAGACACACTGGATTTGAACTGCCTGTGGGGAGATTGAACATTTAAGAGTCCGTTCATTCTTGATTAAAAGCTCCGTTTCAGCTGTCTACTTTTCTCTTTTAGAGCACGCCATGTGAGATTATTTCTCCGACTGGTCTTGTTTCTCCGTGTGCGTTTCATGTTCTTATATCCCGGTGGGGACTTAAACCTGAATGCACGCAGACCCATGGGGATTTGTGTCACTGTGGGGACGGGTAGAGACTGGTTTTTGAGTGATAAGACTTGGTTTTAGGGTAGATGTTACAATTAGGTTACGGTTGGGCATTTAGTTGTGATGGTTAGGTTTAGGGTTAGGGGCTAGGGAAAGCATTATGTTAACAAATTACCTACTGCCTGCAACCAAATTGCTGCAGGGTCTGTGCAAGGATGGATTTGCCATTTAAGATTCTTCCCCTCCCTGTCTTGAGTGAGAGGGCAAAGCCTGTGATGTGGACAAAGTGCTATGGCCAGATCCAGGTAAGTGAGGAGATGATACTTAGGGTTTTTATTTTTTTGTTTTGTTTTTTTTTAATTCATGGGGTTTTTTTGTCTCCCCAAATGTATTTGTTGTGTTTATGTACTATATTATATTTTGAATATGTTCCGTTCTGATTTTCAGTGCAAAATGCAACCTTTGGAAATGAATCGATGTATTGACTGATTTTACAAAGTGGAGAGAAAGTGTGTACTGGTCTTGTGTGTTGTGTTTGGTCAACAGTCATGTACATTACTCTAACAATATCTCTGAAAACATGAAACCCAGACGACACCATTAGAAATGTAGAGATGTTAAAAGTGTTTTAGACTGCGAAAAGCCACAGCAGTGTGTGACATGGTTCAAACACAATCAAATCGTATGAACCGTGTGTGTGCCATATGGTGACAAACTAAATTATTGTATAGTTTAAATGAAGGGTTTCATTGAGAAAAAACATCTGAGGTGGTTGTCTGTCTGGTTGTGTAAATTGTGAAATGCTTTGACTAAATGAGGCCTTTTTTCAAAATCGTGTTAAAGCAATCGTAAAAAAACAACAAAAAAAACAAGTTAATAAGGTTTGTTATTTTCTTCTTAGTACCTTGAGCAGCCAGGTGAGCACAGAGTCTCTGTAGGGAACAAACTTGCTCTTGTTCTTGCCTGCTCCCTGGTCAGCCAAGGCGGAGATAACTAAACCCAGAGTGCTGAGCGACCTGGAGGGAAGGGACAGAGAGAGAGAGAGAGAGGGGGGGGGGGGGGAGGGGAGAGGGGGAAAAAAAGAGAGGAGGGGAGGAAGTA
>CM022481.1:6359323-6422645 GCA_011952105.1 Coreoperca whiteheadi
TGAGTTAGGTCCCATTACAAGACCAAGGCATTAACAAGTCACTATGCGTCCTTCACCAGAATCAGAAGGTCGTCTTAATTTTCTCAAGTGGTTAAAGTGATCAGATACATGACTCAAGTCTCACTTGAGTTCAAGTCATGTGACTCAAGCCCAAAGCTCTGCCATGACATCCTAAAAATGTTTTGTGAATAAAGAGACAAAGCCAAACAAATAAATGTTGCTACCCACTGCAACTTCACTGTGGATAGCCCAGGGACCAAAGAAAGATTAGCGCCTGCTTACGGCAGAAGCGGAAAAAAAAAATACAACAACAAAATAAACTAAACTGCAAAATGACTCAGCTTTTAAAAGGTTGAGTGGTTTCGCATTAAACTGAGGACAACATGACAAACTGGTGTGTGAGACTCTTTGCAGCTTACCGGGGGTCTCCTTTGTTCATGGCTGTGATGGCTGGATGCAAAACTGTCTGGTTCGCCTCCATCTCCACCACACATTTTGTCTTTATGTCTTTTTCTGGATTGAAACAGAAGTCAATGTGAAAAGGGATGTATTTTCAATGATAACATTAAAAGTATGCTTTCCCGTGAAATACTATTAGACTGCTGACAGATGAATTTGGCTCAGTGTCGTAAAAAACAAACAAAGATGTACAACGTAGAGTGAACAAAATTGCTTTTGCAAAATCTAATCATCGTTATGTACCGTAGAAATAGTTTAAAAATCATGTATGCACTGGTCGTCATCCCTTTCCTTAGGAGTCACTGACACAACTCTCGTCACAGAATAACAGGTGGCATACACTGTGTGTATGTGCCAGTTCCTCGTGATAGGAACACACACAGCTCGGCATGGAGAGGCAGGAAACGGTTTTATTGATGGTGATTCATCCAGGACTCGCCTGTGCAAACACTGCAACCCGTTCTCTACTCCCTGAACAGACAATAAGTAAAAGTAGGGCCGCAGCTTCTCTTTCTCATTCCTAGCCACAGAAGAAAAGGTTTTCGCGGCGGAGACAGCGCCGGAATTCCCGCTCAGAGCAGGGATTAGGGCACGTGTGTCTTGACATTTCCCACTGTCACGCTTCACTTTGAGAGGCACATTTGTAGTTCCAAAACCCTTTGTGGAAACCTTGACGGGGAAAGGGTGATATATTACGTGAAATTAAAAAAGGGCCGGTTCAAAGAACCTGTTGCTGTTCAGCAACGCAAAGAGCTTGTCAGCTGATACTTGAGCCCTGCTCAGCTGTTATTCAGAGCAGTGAAAGTGCAGTACACATGTCACTGGACATGCCTTATTCCCTTTTTCTGTCAGGATGTGATGTCACTGTCCCTTCCATATTTTTTTCCATTTCCACTCCCCACAGAACTCCTGCCAAAACGTCTCCAAAGAGGGACAAAATGGACCTTTTCAGGGCCTGGCCGGGAATAAACGAACTCTGTAAAAACACAGGAATGTGTGTATTGTTTGTCGAAAACTTCAAATTAACCCTGGCTTCACAAAAACGAAAGCGCCGCAGTGCTGGTAAGTCCCTTTGGAGCTGGGCAGAGTTTATAAAAGAAAACCTTTGTTTGACCTGTGAACAGCAGACTAATGAGTGGCTGTGTGGTCCAACTCACACCAGAAGTGCCCGTCACACGGTGTGTGTGTGTGTGTGTGTGTGTGAGACATTGAACTCACCTCTCCTGCTCATTGGTCGCACACGAACAGCGACCTTTACATTGGAGTCATTGAGGCTGCTGTCATCCATGGTGCCACCTGGCCTGTGGAACATGAATGAATGGACACACTCGTAAAACCAGTCACTCTGTGCGTACTTGAAACTAAATCTGGCATACGTTAAAACGCCAGGCTTATGTCCCCGGACTACGCCTGAACACATCCTTTTATTTCCCCACCGCCGCGCCATTGTGTGAGACACAAGTCCATAAATAAAACACAGTGAGCTGCTGACTCCTGCGTAGCATTACAATAGTCATACTTTAACTCCAACGCCAAGCAGACTGCAAACATTCCCACGAAGACGCAACAAGCAAGTGTACAAACTATGTTGTGGAGAGCAGTGGACAAACCGTGTGAAAGACTGCGCAGTTGCTTCCCTGTCCGACGCCCACAGGCACCTTCGAGTGCACACAGCAGCTAGCCCGGGACGCTAACGAGAGCTGGATAACAGAGAGAGGGGGTCAAATATTTTCATAGTGACCGCTGATAAATGCAACTGGCCCCAGGGCAGTGTAACGCCACCGTGTAACCCTGGTTTCTATCTGTAAGTCTAAAAACCACTTACGGCAGTACACAGGTCATTCCCGCGGCTCCTCCACCTGTTGCCATTTCCTGAAACTTCCCGGAGAGCTCAGTCAAGCCACGCTAAAGGGATTTGCTCTGTGAGATTTAGTGACATTCCAAGTCACCCCGTCGCGCGCTGCTCCGCACACGCTCGCGCCACTGATATGTGAGTGGGAGTTGAGCGCCACGGCGTGGCTCCACGTGCATTACCTGTCTGTGCTTTTCTTTCGAAAGAGACCCCCCCCCCCCAAAACATGTTAAATAAACATACCTAAAATATCCTCAGTTAATGCTAATTAAACTGATACGATAGGGGTAAAACGGTGGCACTGTTTGGCCCTTGGAGCATTGCAGAAACGTCAACAATCGGCAGTTTAATACGGGACAAGGCGCGTTCACGCCATTTTTACTACAGTCTCGATTGGCTTACGACAGGAGCCGCGTTCGGAGCGTCGACGCAGCGTGGAGTTGTTTACTATTTCTCGCAGCCCTCCCGGGTGAAGAAGCTGTCGCACGTCCTCCCACCCGCTGGTAATTGGACTGTGCGCGCCTAAAAGAAGAAATGGGGAAGCCAAAGAAAAAGAGTAAGTCCGTGGCACAAGTGTTTAAACCGTCTGAAATGGCTTTCTAAGCTGGTCGAGCTGGCTGGAGCGTGTTGCTAATGCTAACTGCAGAGCCTGCCTCCATCCCTACTGACGACACGATGACAGCGATATAACGTTTAACTGTGTATTCCCGGTGAATTGTTTATCTCGCTTGAAAAGCGATTAGTTCCCATTTTGAAAACAGCGCATGCTAAAGCCTTAATGCGTCCAGTTGTTGTGGCTCAATATATGAGCTAGCTAACATTAGCTGTAGCTGGAACTTGTAAATACAGCTTGTTTCTTGAAGATTCCGTTCATCTAACGTTACATAGAAGTACTGGGAACATAGTGAGCTCAGTATATTGATCACTGCTGTTTGTCAGGTGACCTCAGCCGAGCTGAGCTGATGATGATGACCATTGCGGATGTCATCAAGCAGCTGGTTGAAGCCCACGAAGACGGCAAAGACATCAATCTCAACAAGTAAGTCAAGTAAAGGGATGCAGCCCCCTTACAAGCAGGTGCTTTAGGTCCGCGCACGTTTTTCGTTTGAACCAAAAAGAAAACGAAGGAACTGAAATAATAATAATAATAAACTTTGTTTGCATTAGCACACTTCGTCGAAGAAATGCAGCTCAAAAGTGCTTCACAGCGAAGAAAATACGTGCAGAGTGCTTCACATAAAAAAAAAAACCCCAACAGAATGAACGTGAAAGCGGTGATAGAGTGCCACAGTTAATGTCAAATAAAGTAGGAATAGAATCCAAGCATGTTCACACAAAAATAGACTTAGAATGATAGATGCCATTCTTATGCACAACATTAAATGGTTAATAAAACCCACCTATAATAATAGAATAAATAAAAAGAAAGTTATAAAATAGAATACATAAAATGCATAAAATCTTTCTTTAAAAATATGTAGCGAGCTGCCTTCCCTGATATCTACAGGTAGTGTGTTCTACAGCTTTGGGGCGTATTCGACAAAGGCTGGGTTCCCGATTTCCTTTTGGCTGTTGCTGGGAAGCTCCAATAAACCAGCAGCAGATGATCGCGCTGTTCTTGAAGGAAAGTAGTGAACAAGGGAGTTAGCAATGTATCTTCATCCTAGCCCAGTAAGGGCTTTGTATATAAGGAGGAGGACCTTAAAATCAATTCTAAATGCTCCAGGTTCTGGTTAGTAGCCGAGCTGCAGAGTTTTGAATGAGCTGAAGACTCTCCGTGGTTTTGTTGGTTTGGGAGGCCAGTAAAACGTGTGTTACAGTAATCGAGTCGGCTTGAAATAAAGGCATGAATCAGTTTTTCAGCATCTGTTTGATTTTCTAAATGGTCGAACATTAACTATGTTTCTAAGGTGGAAAACGGATGTTTTCGACACCTTGTTAATGTGGGATCTGAATCGAAAATTCCGCCAAAACTTGCAACCTCAGATTTAATCCAGGGAGTCAATTTCCCCAGATTATTAAACAGCATTGCTCTATTTGTTTTAGGACCGACTAGTAGCCTTTCAGTTTTTCCTCATTTAACTTATGAAACTTATTTAAAACATAGGTATGCTCTCTAATGATGTCACCAAGTGGCAGCATGCATAGTGAGAATAATAGTGGACCAAGGCAGGTCCCTTGCGGAACCCCAAAACAGATGTCCTGTTTCTCTGACACGTGATCTCCAAGACTGATGTCAAACTTCCTCCCTTTGATGTTTGTTTTGAACCAGTTTAGAAAGACCAACCAACTTTTCAAGACCATTAAGATTTTCATCATATCAAAAGCTGCGCTTAGCTCTAAGAGGACAAGAATTGAGACCTAATGAATTTCATTCAATCACCCTTTTATTTAAATCTCGAGGAATCATGGAGGGCATGCCCTCATTTTCACTGAGGTCAAGAGTACTAAACACAATAAATACACACAAAAAATAAACAAACAAAATGTACACTGACTTTGTATGGATGGAAACTCATGTTGCCTGCAAATTACATTAGATATAAAATAGTGTGTTTTGTTTTTTTACATATTTATAAAATCATTCACTTCTTCCTGTGGTTTTCATGTAATGCTGAAAAAACAGCCAGTCGTGCAGTAAAGTCTGACTAGATTTGTCATCATGCAAGTCTTAAATCATATGTTAAATGATTTTAAGAACCCAGCACAGTGTGTTGGGTTCTTAAAAGACTCTTGGGGAGGAAAAAAAACGCTTGTATAAATCAGTACTGGCCATTCGTATAGCAAAAATATAAAAAAATTGGTATCAGCTTCAAAAATCTGTCTTGTAAAACTGCAAATCTACCATTATTGTGTAGCTCACACTTCCCTTCTACACTCATCAACATAGTAATACATACGCTAACATCATTTTGGCAGGTCCTCTCACTGCTTCAGTTCAGCTTTAATTTTCCAAGATTACAAATGACTACAAAGATGCTCTCTTATACCTAGACTGTGCTATTGTTTTTCTACCTATGATTCTTATCTGTTTTCAAAAGAGTGAAGACTAAGACTTCCGCTAAATATGGACTTGAAGCCCAGCCTCGATTGGTAGACATCATCGCTGCTGTTCCACCACAATACCGTCGGGCTCTGGTGCCCAAACTCAAGGCCAAGCCCATCCGCACAGCCAGTGGGGTACGTAGCCCTCAGGTTCCCGTCTGTCACGCTGTCACCCCTTTTCCACCAGAATGAACCTAGTTCAGAGCCAGTGCTAGTGCCAGTCCGGAGTTGGTTCGACTGATGAGCCTTCTAAGAACCGGTTTGTCTTTCCCCTGGCTACAGAGCCAGGTCTTACGTGACTGTATACGTCACATCTTTCCCAGCAACGCTAGCGCGGCAGCGCCAAACACGAACACCGTCAACAATGGCGGACGTTGCGTTGCTATTGATGTTCATGGCTTTGCGGACCTACATCGGCATCCAAACACGGCTGTAGCCATCTCCCGCTGAATCTGCTGTAACACAGGTTTCGTCCGTGAAGCCCCGTCTAATTTACTCTGCAGAGGACCAGAGTGCAAGAAAGCAGCTTGTTTCCTCCCCGGGCCACTGTTGTTTTTGCTTAAGCGCGTCCATCGTGTATAACGTTAGCCGCTAATTCAAAAATGGCGGTCAAAAGTTTGTGTTCGTCTTGTTGGTCACGGTAACCCCGCTCCCAGCCGCTGACGTAAGCGGTTCTTGCTTCTAGACCAGCAACGATTTGGTGCTACTGAAGAACCACTTTTCCTGGCTCGGAGCTGCTGCTTTGGGCGTGGAAAGACAAAGAACCGATTTGAAACTAGGCTCTGGCTCCGAACCAGCACCAGCTCTGCCTTGGTGGAAAAGGGTTATCTGACCTGGGGTCCGCACTTTAATGCTGTGCTCTGTAAGGCTGTAACCAAACAGCTGAAATGTACTGTGTGCCATTTTAGCTTAGTAGTTTGAAGTAACGTCATACTAAAAAACAAAAATGCAGTGACATGAAGAAACGTCCCTGCAGTACATAGAGTGCGATTAAAATGTCTCACAAATGCCTCATAGTTTGTTGATCAACCCACATGCAGTACGACAGGATGAAAATGGATGTAGACCCAGTGATGGAGCTTAACGTTTGAACGATGACAAGGTTTCTCTTCATCCAGGCTATTGTGGAACGTCGAAAGTTGGATGTTTTATCAGATTTCGTTTTTTGTTTTGCATGAATTTCAAATGACGACAAACCATATCATGCTGAAATAGACTGTGACTGTCGCGTTTGCATTTGGACAGATTCTGTTTAGGAAAGTATGAAAGTTGGAGCCACTTTTATTTCCTGTTTCTCGCTAAGGATTAGGAGAATAGTTCAAATATGTCATGCTTCTGTCTCTGGCGCAGATCGCGGTTGTGGCTGTGATGTGCAAGCCACATCGATGTCCGCACATCAGCTTTACAGGCAACATCTGTGTGTAAGTGTTGCTTTGTTTTTCTTTGTGTTTTGGAGTTGACTCCATTTACTTGGATGTTGTTGGCTGTAGCATGTGAGCAGAATACGGAATACAGAATATGTTCGCGAATGTACGGAAGTACAAGTTACGGGACAAAAACTCCGGAAAGTTTTTGGAAACCGTCAGAAGGGAATTTAGTTTTCAAGTCAAGTCTGCTTTATTGTCAATTCTTCCACATGTACAGTACATACATACAGAGAGCCTAAATTGCGTTACTCTCTCCGACCCATGGTGCATACAAATAACACTAACAGTAGAGCTTAAAATCCAAATAGATACAGATCAAATATAAATATGAAATCTATACAACTATATGTATGTTGGACCACAACTATACAACTATTTTTTCCATTGCTCATGTGTTACAGTTTGTGTATTGTACAGTGTATTGTTTCATTGTTCTGGTGTTCAATGTAACTCGCACATTAAATTCGACTCTGGCAGCTACTGTCCTGGGGGACCAGACTCCGACTTTGAGTACTCGACGCAGTCCTACACCGGCTACGAGGTAAGGTAGTTTCATTCTGCCTCCGTGTCCAAACGAGGCCAAAAATTCTGTTAGCTCACAGGTGCCCATGCCTCCGCCCAAAGCCATGTATTCTGGTCTAGATTTTCTCTGGGGGGGGAAGCTAGATTGTCTTTTGAAACATGCGCTCACGGCTCTGTAAATTCCCCCCCCCCCGCTTACTGTGACGTTATCCATCACTTTCATATATTGCTTACTGTTATCGTAGCGGCCCTTGTATTTGTGCGCTCTTGATTTTCAGTTTTTCTGTAGTAGTACGAATTTCTCACGTCAGATCAAAGTCTTTTGTTTTGGGGGTGAACTTTTAACTTTTAAAATATTCATTTTATTTTATTTTTTTTTAACCCATGGTTTTTAATCAGTTTTGTCCCTCTCTCTTTCTGACAGCCAACGTCCATGAGAGCAATTCGAGCGCGTTATGACCCCTACCTGCAGACCAGGCATCGCGTGGAACAAGTCAGTGTAACCCTGCAGTGTTTTTTTTTAATTTATTTATTTTTTTTTAAGTCTTTTCAACAGCTCTTCAATTTAGGCTTGGCTGGGTATTACAATTACGCAAAAGTCAATTAAATGTAGTGGCTTGACACATCTGCCTCTGTTTAGTAGCTGTGGAATTAGTCTCTTTTTACATAGTCACAAGATGTACAAAAACTGCCATTTCCCCAAATGGGCTTCTGCGCGGTGACAGTTTCTGCTTGCATACATGTGTAAATCATTGACTGCGTATAAAGATGGACGCCGCGTCTTCGCTCCCTCTCACTGTATGAAAATGAAGCCAAAATATCCCGGCTACAGGAGCCGCCACCTTGCGTTGGTGACGTCGTTGGGAGCCAGAGTCTGCGCAGTAGTGATCGGGGTTTGGCGCCGCGGCATCGAGGTCCCGCCCACACACCACCGGCCGACTCGGTCGCGAGCAGGCCTCAGCTGTCAATCATGACGAGAAACCCCCTTTTTATAGCATCAAATAACTAATTACAACTAAAATTATCAGAAAAAATGAATACTTTACCATACATCAGCGAGATGAGGACTCCCTAAAAAAAATAAAAAACATCTTTGAGAAAAATGTGCTTTGAATGTTTTTTTAGGTTGTCCCGCCCGCTAACCTGGAGGAGGCCTGACCCCAATTATGCCAGTATTTGAATTTATGGCCACCTTAGCCAGAGAGCAAAGGCATTCACTAAAGGGGCAGCTGTGGGGGAGGCCGTGGCTTGGTGGCAGAGCGGTCGCCTGCCAATCGGAAGGGCGGCGGGTCGATTCCCCCAGCCATGCGTCGAAGCATCCTTGAGCAAGATACTGAACCCCAAAATGCTCCCAAAGTATAATTCCAATTTGTTTTGCAAAATATTATCATCATTTGTAATAGTGCGATGCAGAGAGCGTTATTTTACTCCCAATTATTGCCAATAAAACGTTTCAGTGTTGCCAAATTGCACAGTTACTAGTGCCGATGACGGTTCCTTTTTTCGATTTTGCATCGAAGCTTCGTTTAATCCATATGATTCCATACAGCGCACTGCGTTTTTCACGCGGATGGTTATTACTCTTGCACAATGCGCTTACGCTGTGGGTGTTCAGAGTGTCTTTGGTGTGATGAGACAGGCCAGAGAATGCGACAGAAAGTGTGCACGGAAACTCTGTGCAGTTTGTCTGCTGTAATACTGAAGTAGCCTAGCACAATAGCCCGACGCCCATGGTTCAGCAAAACGGTCGAAAGCATATCGTCAGTCTACACATCCAAACCACAGAGCGAACCCGAAGGGTAATCCCGGCTTCAAGTAATCTGGTATAGTTACCTAAATCAATGTGGCGGCCCGTTATGGTGTCCCTAAGTTAGCTCGGTTTAGCTCAAGAAAATAACCACAGCAAATAAAATGCTGCGGCCAATCTGTGAAGGCGTGCGCTTGGTTCATGTCGTTAGTATTACGACAGTCACAGTTCCTGTCCGCTCGTTTTTGCCTCCTACAAATGCCACGAAGAAGACAGTAAAGGCTGCAGTTAAGCTGAAACGTCAGTGTATATAAACCCATATACCAAAGCAAAAGGTTTTGTTTTTGCGATTTTAGAACACGTTACCCTAAACATAATGTGGCACTTAAATGCACTAAACGGGTTTAGTTTTGGCAAGTAGTATTATTGTATGTAATTTAAGCAAAACCAATTAGTTGTTTTTACAGAGACCTGTCTTATTTTCTCTTTTGCATATTTGCTATTGCTCTTTAGTAAAGCAAAGGTATTTTGGATCCGATGAATCGATGGAACAATCGGCCCGATTACTGGCATATTCGAGAGTGTTGCCGGTCGCACAAACCCATGTGTGTTTTCTGTGTGGCGTGCAGCTGAAGCAGCTGGGTCACAGCGTGGACAAGGTGGAGTTCATCGTGATGGGCGGGACCTTCATGGCTCTGCCCGAGGAGTACAGGGACTGCTTCATCAGGAACCTGCACGACGCCTTGTCCGGACACACCTCCAACAATGTGGCCGAGGCCGTCAGGTACTCGGTAGCTCGAGGTCTCAGCCTGTGTTTAAGTCAAAAACATTTCATGGTTCCAGATTCTCAAATGTGAGGGTTTGCTGCGTTTCCTTTTTTTAAATTAAAATAATAAGTGTAATTTATTTTGAACGAGTTAGACTTGTGTTCCAGTGGTGGGGCCAAAAGAGGCATTGCTGAAGGTGTCACTTTGGGCTCTGGGTAATTGCTGACGGCATTTTCGGATTTTTTTTTTACAAACCAATCTATTAATGGAGAAAAGAATCCACTATGAAAAATAGTCAGTAGGTGCACTCCTATACAGAATAGTTCCAAATGAGCGCCACCTCAACCAACTTCAACAGTAAAATCCTGCTTTCACATGAATGCGTGACCCATAATAGTCTAATGATATCATCTATTATTATATCACATTTTTCTGCATCGACTGCTTTTACTTTTAACACTTTAGGTACATTTCCCTGATTCTCCTTTCATACTTTTACTTAGGTAACATTTTCAATGCACTTAAGTAAAGGATCTGAATACTTTGTCCGCCGCTGGTTATATGTTTATTTGTCCCTTCGTCGCGGCACTATTTACGTTCCTCCTCGTTCCCCGGGAGCGCAGCGTCTATGAAGAGGTATTTTGGTGCTGGCGTTCTTGCTCTCAGACAGTCCCTATGATACACTTCCGGTGCGACATTACTGGCACTTTTGATATGTTTGTATTAATCATTATCATCTGTATTTGTGTGCCTTGCACATTGCAACTGTGAGGGTACCACATCGGAGAATGTTTACCAATAGTCTCCACCAGAGGGAGCTATTCTACCATTTGCAGCGTTTCCCCTGCATTCATTCACTTAGCTGTCCACTACTACTGCCAATAATACTATGTGACAGTACAGATTGACTTACATCAACTTAAAATAAAATATATGGTTCAAAGTAAAGTATAAGGGCCATTTTGAAAGGCAGTGTGACTGGTTTTATTTTTTATTCCCAAATTTTAGAGCTGCAAATAACAGCTATTTTCATTATCAGTGAATCTGTGGGTTATTGAGACAAATTAATCGATTTAATTTTTTAGTTTATACATGTATATAAAATCTGTCTTTCAACTAATCCCTAATTTGACAAATTGCTTCAACCCTAATAAATTCAGGTCTCCGGTCAAATATATTTTTTCAACAATATTTGTGACATGTTTTGCACCTATATAAGAAAAACAGTGGCTATAATTAAGAGCTCGACATTACATCCCCTTGCTCCCGGAACTCAACCTCCAACCATTCCCAGCGCAGTAAAACAGTTTTTCTGTGTGTAAGATGCGACGTGGGAAGTCTTGCGCCGCGTTTTAACGCCCATTTCCAGCACGATGTGTTTCCATTCACTTCACTCTTTCCAAACTTACCTCGGCTGAACACCAAACATCCTGTGGGAAGCATACATGGGACGATTATCTCCACAGATTAAGCTGTTGAATGAACCCATTCACAATTCAGGAAGCAAATAAGCGAGGCCACCCTCAATAAGTCCTCTTTACTTACTTCCATCGATTTCTCACTTACTGAGTTAGACTGGCTTGAATGAAATTGGAGTCTGCTCGGCGTGGATTAGTGGTTACTTTTGGGTTCGCTTGGGGAAGATGCAAAGTCAAAATAGAAATGCCCATTTTGTGGAAGAGTTGAAGACGTCATACAGCCGATTTGACCAAATAATGGCTTTTTCACAAGACATGGGGCTGTATGTTTGTCCGCAGGGGCTATTTAATTCCCTAAAGTCCGATAAGACCCGAGAGGGCACTGTGCACGAGTGTGTGTGAGTGTGAGTGCTTGTAGTGTAGGTGTGGGTTTGCCTGAATTGGCCCTGCTCTGCTATCAGCATTCTTCGTTAAGATGCTGTGGTTGAGGTCATTTGGGGTGGCTGCTGCTCAGTTTGGAAAGGAGGGAGGGGGGGGGGCACTTGGTTTGGCTGAGAAAAGCTCTTATCTCAGCCCATGTGTGTGTATGTGTGTTTGTGTCTCGAAGAAAGTGCACGATGCTCCCGTCTCTCGTTTCTCACCACGCTCAGCCAGCTCCTGATCGGATCACAGCCGCAAGATACCACGAGATAATCGCCTGAGATAATAGACTTTCTATTGATTCATCGCATACAATCTGATCATCCTCTCTGGAGCATAAACTCCTGTAATTCGTGTAAATCAGCCAGCAGACTGTAAAAGATGGACATTTATTGCCAGCAGATACAGAATCAGAAGGAGTATTAGCTGGCATGAGGGGAGCTAATGGTCATTGGAGCAGCTGGAGTGGAGAAAATGACAGCTGGCTGGCGTGCCGGGATGAGATGTGTCTGTTTGCTCGCTTGTGTTGCCTTTGCGACTTCGATCAGTGACTCAGATACGTTTAGAAGTAGCAGTGGAGTCGGATTCAGGCGAGATGGAGTTCAGAAAAGACCTGCGTCACCGCCAGTCGCTTTCTGCATCTGGCTGCTTCTTTTAGCGCTTCACAGCTTCTTTAATCAGCAGGCCTGCGGCTGTGTGGACACACAATGGTTTTCCAAGAGCCGTGGTCGCGCGGCAGGCAGTTAAAAGTAGTTTGGTGACCAGTTGCAAATCATGATATTTTACTGAAAAGAAAGTAATGAGGCAATATAAAAAGATGGAGAGCGAAGAGATGGAGAGGAAGTTTAAGGACTGGAGGATTTACTTTGGATGTAACGTTTAATTAGACACATGTGTTTTTGGAAGAATATTGTGTGTATGTGTTTTATATCCGACAACAAATACAGATGCATGAAAAGTTATGTTCATGTGAAATCGATGGACAACTTGTCAATTCGTTCTACTGGACCGCTGACCCCTGTTGCTCATGGCTGTCTTCAGCCCCTCACCCCCCTCCAGGTCGACGAGCACGAATGAATTAGATTACTTAAAACCTTCATTAAGCCCTCTTTTTTTTTCATTTTTGTGTCTACCAGAAGATTTGTAGTCCAGTATTCACTCTCCTTTTAGCGCTGTTTTTGGTCTCCAACAACTCTTGAGGGGAATATCAGGCTGTTTAGCTGCTAAATACTAAGTTTACCAGCTAGTGGCTAACGTTGTTTGGCGCGGATGTACGGTAGCTTTTTAGTTGTTGTTGTTTTTTGTTTTTTTTAGGGATCTCTGGTGAAAACAACTTCCTACTGCTGCTGGAAATGAGGTCGATGAGACCGGTGGGAGTGAACCAAAACGACAAAGCTAAAAGACACTAAAGCGCTCCGTAGAGCTGAGTGGTAGTATTATTTTTGGGTTCACCACGACAACGGACTCCTTTCCCATTACGCACGGAAATATGATCTGTTGTTATTACAGAAATATTGATTACAGCCACTTTAGTTGATAAATAGAAGCTGATACTAACATGTAAATACAATAAAAGACTAACTTCAAATGTTATCGGACGCAGTAATCTACATCCCCTTATAGTCAGGACTTATAAATTACTGAATAATTATAAATATTTAACTTGCTTGTGACACAAAGTAAACACACTTTAATGTCTCATTTAACATTTTTTGCATTACAAACATTATTTTTGTTGCTGTCATCGGTTTCCTGTTATTGCATTAGCGCTGTCCTTAATGTGAGGTTAGTGTTAACTGTCTGGATAATGAGCCGTGCAAACTCACAGCATCTAACTTGATGTTGCTAAATGATCCCAGCACATGGAGCACTTCAAAATAGTCAGTAAGACTAAATAGTCAAATTTAAAAACAAACAAATGTTCTCATATCGGAGCAGGAATGATCTTCTTAAGCTATAAGCATATATTGAACAGACCAGAAATGACTGAGACAGCTTCCTCCTGCAGGTACTCTGAGCGCAGCAACACCAAGTGTGTGGGGATCACCATTGAGACGCGGCCTGACTACTGCCTGAAGCGACACCTCAGTGACATGCTGGGCTATGGCTGCACCCGGCTGGAGATAGGAGTCCAGAGTGTGTATGAAGACGTGGCCCGCGACACCAACAGGTCAGTAGGTCGGGTCGGGGGGGGAATCAGGCGGACGGATGTAGATTTAAACAAAAAAAAAGAACAAAGTGGTCTGATGGTGTGTTTTTGTACACGTGGGTTTCTTCCAGAGGCCACACGGTGCGAGCTGTATGCGAGTCTTTCCACCTTTCAAAGGACGCCGGCTTCAAAGTAGTCGCCCACATGATGCCAGATCTGCCTAACGTGGGCATGGAGAGGGATGTGGAGCAGTTTATTGTAAGCATTCACAAATGTCATTTGTTATTTTTAACATTTTCGATCCTTTATGCAGAATTATTACCTGAGCTGATCATCTCTGGTCTATACTGGCTGCCAGGCCTCCATTCGTAGCTGTCCAACAGTGTTCGCTTAGTTAGTAATAAGTTGTTGTTAGGGTGAGGGCCGTACAAGGGAACCATTTCTAAATGTGATATCATGATCGTGATAAAAATAAAAACTACATGTTAATCCTAAGTAGAAATAATGGTTGCTTACCATGTGTGACCCCAGAGCAGCAGCATTATGCTCCTAAATAGAAGGCAAAGTAACATTATTCTGATAATACAGTGCATAGCATTAGGTTAAGCTGTAATAGTGACTGAAGTTCCAGAGTAAGTTGGTTCTGGTGGATTTAGGGCTGGATGATATCACAGTATAATTTTAATCAGGATATCAGGATACATATTTTCTTCTCCTCCATAATGTCAACGAAATGTTTGGGGTTTTTTTCCTTCTCTCCCCCCCTCTTTTGAAAAATGTTTTTATTATTTTTTTAACTATGCGGTACAAGACTCTGGGATAGTAATTATTGAATTGCCTTGAGTAAACGTTACCAACAGTCAAATGTTAATACGCTTTACAGTGGCTGTGGAGTTTGATTCATGGTGGAATTAACCGACACGCGCAGTTTAGACCAGGCGGTTTAATCCGGCCAGCCAAGGTTGATATGATACGGTAGAGATGGCATCAAAATAATCAAACACAATGCCCATCAAAGGCAAATTTATTTTATTTAAATGTAATTTTGATTACAGATCAAATCAATCATTCTTTTTATTTACCTCGAGGGCATCATTTTATGTCCTTGTGTTGACATTTTCATTTGATCCTTTATCATGAGCACTCTGTAGAGTCTACGTTCCGATGGATGATTGCGATCTCACCACTGACGATGGTTTACAGATCCATGCGATGGGTTAACGGTGCGGGCGCTATGAATGGCCACAGCCGTGCGTAATGACGGTTGCTCGGGTATTGTTGGAGAAACTGGATAACTGTAGGAGTGCAAAAAAGGCTTGAGCACGTGCATCACAGTGATTGAGAGTTATAAAACCGAACCATGCGTGCGCACGGCTTTGAATATCAAGCGAAAAATAAATCCTGGTTATGCTTATTTCTGTCTTGGTGCATACAGAGCTCTAGCCGTGAATCTGGCCCTGGGTGAAATGTTTGTGGCTTTGTGTTACATACCATCTATTCTGGGTTTTCACCATTGCCCTCAGGCTAACATCAGTTTGGATGGACACTATGTATCAATCGATGTGTTGGCTTTATCATATCAAATGCCTTTTTTTTTGGGGGGGGGGGGGCATTTTTTTCGACCTTTCTTTGACAGATTAATAGAGTAGATACAAACAGCAAAGATGGGGATAGAGACAGAGAGAGAGAGAGAGAACGTATTTTAAGGAGTTCTATTAAATACAATGTAAAAGCTAATGTGTTAATTTACGCAGTTAACAAACAGCTAAATTGTTTTAATTTACACTTCACAGGGGCCCTCTTTCTGTGCAGTCTTAAATAAATATAACATAAAAGCCTTTGCTTTCATATACGCATTTCACAACCAGCAGACTGTGCGTTAAAGTCCTCTACACAGTTCACAGCCAGAGGCAGAACATGTCCGGGTCCTATTGTTCATTTTCTGAAACCTCTTCATGCACTCCTTGTAGGCCTCCTGGTCTTGTCCATCGATGGGCACCTTGCAACACACATCACAAGTGGCTCTCCTTTAGTCTGTTGCGCAGGGGTGTCTTAACCTTTTTAAAGACACATTACAATTCACACATTAAGAAACTGTATTATTCCGATACAGACATGAATAGCGATAGGGTTCTCAATCATGTATTACAGTCTTGAGTGCAGAAAATAGCCTCTCCACGTCTGCAGTCGGGACAGGGGGTTGTGAGGGCGATTGCAGCTGCAAGGCTCAGGGTGGCACCTCCTCAGGGGATTTGGTCTGAAAGATCGAAATATTCTTTAAAACCAATAGACTGTGGGGGTGGTGGTGCAGTTAATGTAGCTGATATATATAGTGCCTTCAGATCAGGACTTCCCACCCTCAGTCTGTAGGAGTCCCACTCAGAGACCCGGTCAGACTCCCTCAGTCTTGGGAACTGCTCTGCCAGTATCCTCATCTCAACATCTCCAGCTCTGAAGAGTTCATGAGAAACTGCCTGGGAGAGAACCCAATGAAGACAAACCGCTGGCGTTTGGGGGTCGCTCTCGATGTTCTCGGTCAGTGCAGTCAGAAACGGCTCCATCAGCTGTAGAAGATTTGAACCCATTTCAATGAAACCGTTCTTGAGTCCACATTATAACCACTTGGAAAATTTTCATACTTACATTATGGTTGGAGCCATGCCGGCCAGAGGTACCTTGACTATGCTGCTGTCTCTTGCACGTGTCAGGGATGTCTTCAGCAGGGTGACCTGAGGTCAAACATGACAGCTCAGCTAGGAATATCATTCAGTTAACAGGGAAACCAAAGGACTGTGGTATTGACCTCATACCTCCTCCTCCACCTGGGAGAAGAGAAGGTTTCTCGTCTGGAAAACCAGAAACTGCCGGTTTGAAGCTGACATCTACTCATGCACAGGACAGGGGGGGAAAGAACTGATCCCTTACAAAGGAATACAGTCCTTGATCTGTTGGGTCATTCCAGGCTTGAGGCGAGAGGTCTGCGATGAGAGCCGGCAGAATCCGGCGCATCACATCTGTTGCTTCTTTATTTGACTCCCACCTGGTTAGTCTTTCCTCCCTACAACATTCCTGGATGAGCTTTAGGGTCCAGGCACGATCCATTGACGTAATCGGCGTCAAGGGGAGTAGATTAAAGTAGTTTGTGAGTAAACACTAAAATAAGGTGGTGAATTAAGTAGAGTTAAAATGGTGACATAAGAAATAACCTTGCTAGAAATAGGGTATTCATGTGTTCTTTCAAATATGCTAATATTTTCAATAGACATATTTTGGTGCAGAATAATGCCCTGCAGTATATACTTTGTTTCTTGTTTCATTTATTTGTTTTGATTGAAGAAAACATCAAATAAATCTGTGAATAATTTGTGCACTGAATTCTGCTAACCTGCAGTTTGACTTGGGTGGACAATCTCGCCAAATACCTAAACTTAAAAGCAAAAGAGACCACCCACCAACCATTACCGAGACTCCGTCACTCACCTCACGGCAAGACCCAGTTGCTTGGTGACAGAGATGTCTGTGGTCTCATCAACCATTAATCCCCACACTGGGGATTTTGACAACTCTGCCACCAGCTGGTCATCCAAAATCTGGCCGATGATCTGCACCATTTCATCAATGATGTGGCTGCTTGTATATTTGTGTGTGTGCACTGACCTTGGGGGGGAAAAAAGTAATTAGGTTGGCCTACTTGAGAGTAATTATGTTGAGATGTTCAATTTACAAATCATGTAATTAAGCGGCTGCAGAGTTTACGTTCACACCGTTAAAATAAGCCCCGCCCAATCGCTTGCATAAGCAAATAATGGGCTCATAGCTGGTGCTGAGGGGCCTCTTTTGCTTGAGGCATTCATATATTATTTTGAAGCAGCCTTAAAGAGCTCTGTGATCCGCGTTCACAACACAATAATGAACTATTTTGTATTAGTTTTTTGTAACTTAATAGAGTAAACCTTTTTAAAGGTGCTACCTTCTCTAACGCGTTTCTCCTTTCCTTCTGTTGCTTTATGGATAGCTGCCATGTCATGACGTTTTAAGGTATCCAGCCGGTAGTTTGTGGAAGGCTGTCTCACAAGCAATGCTTTTGGCATGGGTAACATGTCATGACGTCTGAGCCTGGTAACTTTGTTCAGCCATTGTGGCTCAAAACCACTGGCTCTGTTTCTGAAAAGATGCCGTTAAAATCGCGCAAACGTGGGCTTCACTACACGCCAAATGACTTGGCAACTCGCCTCTCCAAAATAACAGACGCTCTTTGGGGGAAATTCCTTGAGGGAAATTACAGCTCTTCTCTTCCTCCTCGGCAGTCTTGGCAGCGCACTGTGCTGATTATGATAGCTAGGCTACGAAGGGCAACGCTTGTTAGAAAAATTGTGTTTTCCATGAAGACACCCATCGGAGTTGTGTCGTGAGCTGGAGGCAGCGCAAAATTTGACGGAGGCCGCCGCCTCTACGCAGGAAAGACCCTACTAGATCAACAGGACGCCCATCAAAACACATACTTGAACATTTCTCTTACTCGCAGACTTTGGTTCTGGTTTTCAGCTGATCTAAGAGGTTAGTTAGGATTGGAAACAACTGTCAATCACTGCAAAGTCTGTATTCCGCTCATTTTGCATGCAAATGTGCATTTGTTTTAGCATAACTGGGTAAATATACCTCCTAACTGCAGTGAGCTGGAACTCAAGGTCCATTTTATATGACACAATAATTAAAATACTACTAAAGCAATAGTGAAGAAAAACAAAATGAGTAAAAACTCCAGACAAACAATAATACCAGCAAAGTTATGCAGAAGTCGATCATTAAGTTTATTGTTTGTGACATTAGCAATCATGTCTTCTGCTTTTGCTTGGCATCAGGGTGCGTCATCACTACTTATCTCGCAGTGGTATAGTAACAAGAAGATCCTACATGTAGCATCTTAAAATAGAAACGGAAAAGCGGTGACAGTCGACTCGCAGTCCCAGCTGTGATGTGATTCAAAGGAAAACCCTGTCAAATGTCTCAACAGCAGGCTCACTTTACAGCTCTGATTGGAAACGCAGCTATAATATGAATGTGCAGAATCAGACAATGCTTCCTCCCAACGTGCCTGACTGTAGGATGCAAATGAAGGCTCAGTTTGAGGCTGTGCACAAGTTCAGCTCATTTGGTTTGCTTTTACATTGATGAAACCGAAATCAAGTGATTAAAAACAGAATGAAGGGGAAAGAATAGATATTACTGATTGGTGCAGGTGAGACTCTGATGCCCCCTTGCGACTCTTATCAAAATGTGCCACTCATTGTCTCAGAATCAGCAATAGTAACAATTTCTTCCTCCCTCTCCTGGTAATTCAACGGTTTTTTATTGCAGTTTCTGATTACTGGCAGTGTGGTGATTCACAGGGTTTTGCATTGCAGTGGAGGTGTCTGCAGAGGTGAAAAACGTTTTCCTCCGTAACGAGCTACAAATGAAACCAGCAAAGACGACCAAAAAGAGATGGAACACTCAGATGTAAAGTGGCAGCAGTTTTGTTCTGCTCAGAGGTGCTGACTGATGAAGCGTAAGAGTATGTCGGCCCGGGTACATTTTAAAAATGTATTTTTTTTCCTCTCCATTGTGGTGTGCTGTTCACACAGAGGAGTGGTTGTCAACACTGGGAAAACGGAGTGATGATAAACGTCGGGTCGGGCACTGTACGGCAGTAAAGTAAAGAGCGTGACATTTTTGGAAAACCGCTGATTCGCTTTCTTGCTTTAAGTTAGATGAGAAGATCGATACCGCGCTCATGTCTGTGCGCAACCAAATTTTAGGGCAATCCATGCAACAATTGTTGGGACATTTCACTCAAAACCACAACTGTCAACCTGTTGGTGACAGTAGAGGAAAGGTCAGGGGAGTCCAGTAGTTGTTGAAATAGATTGCCTTTGATCCACAGACCGACATTGCCATCCCCAGAACCATACCACAAGCATGGCTTAAAGTCCACCCACCAGCACCTTTTAAAGCTCACCATTTAATCCCTACAAAAACCCAAATTTCTTCACGTCTACTTCTTTAATAAGACCACATCGTGTTGCCTTTAACTTTCCCTGTGATCGCTCATTATAAACGTCGGTATAGCCACTCGCAGTGCACAGCTGTTCTCTTTTGCTTGTATTACGAAGGACCTGTTGATTTAAAAAGGTAGTATTTATGAGCCGTGGCCAAATCACAGTTTTTTCCGTGTTCAGTTTTTTGACAACAGACACAAAACATTTTTTCTTTGTGTTAAAAGTAGCCCAACTAATAGTGGATTTTTTTCAAAGACAATATCAATATTTGAGATTTTCCAAAAATCTGATAATTTATCAGTGGCTAGGTCTCAACCATGTCTTTAGCATTGCTATACACTCCATGTCTTTCCTTTACGTTTACTATTATTTCCGTAACTTACTTTACATTTCTCGTCTTAGTAGCCGACATGCTGCGGCTGATATAGCTACGATAAGCTAATATTGGCTGATACATCGGCTGTAATTAAAGCACATCATATTATGGGCGATCTCGGAGAGCAGGAAAGGACAGAATGGACGTTTAATCACAGAAAGAGGACAACAAGCAAGAGATTTAACCATTGTCTTATTGATTTTCCTGGAAACGCCAGATTGGACGCTGGAGTTATTTTAGAGTTGCGTGGAAGCAAAGCACTATCTCTGTGTTTTGGAGGTTATTTTTGTGTGTTGTAGTTAGCGCTGACTGAGGAAAGTGGGAATGCGCTGATGAAGGCATTCAGGACACCTCCAATCTTCTGAGCATCAACAGCTCAAAGTGTTCCATCGTCACAGAAAAAGATTGAAGTCGTGCAAGAGAGTCTGTGTCTTCCTGCAGATTTGTTACATTACCTCTCTGTGTGTGTTTACTGAAGCACTTCTGTGTGTGTGAATGTGTGTTTGATGGTAATGTGGAGGGCAGCAGCAGGTCGGCACAGTGAGAGGAAGCAGATTAAATGTGTATTTGGCCCTCAGAGTCTCTTTCTTTGATTTCCTGTAACACTTCCTCTGTTCACTGCTGTCTCCCGCCCCCCCCTGTGTAGTCTCAATATTTTCCTCTCTCCTGTCTCCTTGTTTGTCGCTCTCCCCTCATGCTTTTCTCTCCTCTCCATTATCTGTCACTATCTTTTTGTCTTTTCTCTCCGGTCGGAACTTTCTCTTCTTTTCTGTCAGGCAGTCTCTCTTCTTCCCATCTCTCCTGTTACTTCATCTATCTCCCCTCCCTCGTTTCTGTCCTCTTCAAATCACACCATCTCCCTCTCTGCCTCTCTCCCCCTCTTATCACACGGACCCTTTAGGATTATATAACTTGGTGTGGCTCCCCTTTGCTCACCCTCATCATATCTAATCTTCCATGTCACACTTTGTGCTAGTGAGTGGGGGAAATATGCAGGTTCTTGAACATCGTCACTCCAGGATGTAAACTAAGCATCTCAGGGTTTTTCCTGGGACCGATAAAATTCACTGCTACACTTTGAACACAGGGTGCATCTAGAAAGGAAGGCAGGAAGTGGAATTAGTGGAAAAGATGGGGGGGGGGGAAATAAGATAGATATGGATGTAGAAGTTTTCATTTGGACCTCAGAATCATCATTAAGTTGTTACTACTGAGGGTTATAGGAATTCATGGCTCAATGGAGCTGGGACTCTCTGCCAGCCTGGATACAGTGTTGAAAAGAAACCTGGGGTTGTTCTTATTATCCTCTATTAATGATGAGTAGTAGGCTGCTCAGGCATTACGGAGGGCCTTCCTATATGTTTTAAGACCATCTTGCCAGACTAATGAGACTCTTCCAGATTGATGGACTGCCATTTCCTTTCAAGTTCTCGTGATGTTTTCTTTTAATCTGCTGGTTATACCATGGAGCGAACCTTCTTTGTTTTATTATCTTCTTTTTAAAGGGGCAATAGAGTGCAGTGAGGCTTCAGCACAATCAACAAGATGATCAATTTGGGAGGGACGGAATATGGCGTAGGAGTCCTCTGTTATATTGACACATGACACTGAATTAAATGCAGATGGAATCGCTTACTTAAATGTATCTATAGCCCTTTCAGATAGACATCTAGTGAAGCAGTTTTTGCCTAATGCTGTGTAGTATAGTAATAGGAGTTCAAAAGTTATTAAATAGTGGTCTGATAGTGAAGGATTCTGTGGAAAAACTATTAAATGTTCAATTACAATGCAATATACCAGAACAAGGTCAAGCGTGTGGTTAAAACAGTGAGTGGGTGTACACTCCGACAGAAGCCAATCTAATCTAATAAAGAGACAAAGGCAGTAGTAAGGTTATCATTAGCAACGTCGTCCACGTGAATATTAAAATCACCTCGATTAAAATCTCTGGTAAATCAGATAAAACTTCAGAATAAGGACCACGAGCGCGGTACACTATAACAAATAGAATTGGCTGTAGCGCTTCCCAAGTTGGGTGTGAACGGCTAAGAACAAGGCTTTCGAATGAGTTATAATTTAGTTGCTTCATAGGCTTGAGTTGAAGATGGCTGCAACTCCACCTCCTCGGCCGGTGACTTAAGGAATGTGAGCATTAATATGAAAGGGTATATTGTATTCATTTAGGCTAACGTATACTTCATGACCCAGCCAGGTTTCAGTAAGACAAAGTGAATAAGATCCAGAGTGAATATGATAATCTGAAATTAAATTGTTCACTAGAGGAAATTTAGATGACCAATATTGAATGTTTAAGAGTCCACATTTTATTCTGCTATTTTGTTTTGCTATTTCAGCTGTAGTATTTTTTATTTTTTTTTAAGGCTTTTATATATTACTGTTTACTTTTGATTGAAGTGGTTGGGGGGGGGGCAGACACCATATATTAAATTACCACTTGTTGGTAGATGTGTTTGGTAGTGTTAGTGTCCTCAGATATTGTATGCTTTTATGTGATGGGCAACAACACGTGCAATAAGAAACAATTGAATTGATTTTGACTTTAGTTCCCTGCTTGATAAAGTTTTTGATGGACTGAGGATGTGTTGCGAGTGCAAATACAAATCTGGCTTACACAATTTAACCAAGCTTGACCAGGTGAGATATTGAGGACCTGCATGTAAAGAGTTTGCCCTTACACGTCACATATGGACCAGCTATTCACAGCTAACTGACCAGTCAGAGGCTTCTGTTTTGACCAGGCAGCGATAAACAGCTCTCTGCACCTTTTTAAACATGGTCACTGCTGCAGGTGAGCGCTTTCACTGCACAGTTAACCTGCAACCGTCTGCGCACTCTGTATGTGGCTGAATTGTTTTGATTTGATTGGATCTGTTACTATTGAGTCCTCTTTTAAAGAAGGCATCCACAGAGTAAAGCCTTAAAGCTGCTCTAATCAATATGTTTCTATTAACAACAGATCAAAAGACTACATGTCGCGTAAAAGGGGTTGCTCGTGGTGATGAATCCACAGAGAATTATCGCCGGGCTCTGCGGTTATCTCCAGCTCTAAAGAGATTGTTAGTGTCTTTTAGCTCATCGTTTTGGTTTTAAGACCTGTAACTTTATTGTCTTTTTCTCCCACAGCTAGGAGCTGTTTTCAGCGACAACCAAAATAAAAAGCTGTAATCTGTAATAAACCCACTCTGCGTTACCTGTCCTGCACCAAATGGCAGACAGACAAAGTTAGAGAGTACCGGATTAACATAATGGAGCGTTTAGCAGCGATAGAGCCTGGTAATTCTCTCAGGAGTTGGTAGAGACCAAAAACAGAGCTAAAAGGAATGTGAACATTGGACTTAAATTCATCAGGTAACCAGAAAAAGGACTCCAAATGAATGCTAAGGTTGCTCTGTGTGTGCTCGATGTGTACATAAGCAACTGTTTGCTAACAAAGGCGCTACAATCACATAAGAATCGGCACATAGGGGCTTAAATACAACAATTTTGTTGGAACAGAGGAAAGATGCGGATGAATATTTGTTATCTCAAGAAAAATGAATGGGAAAATTTAATGAATGCACTCCATTGAAGGAAAATTCCAGCTCATAGGTTTTGTTGGCTGGCGGTATCCAATTTGATGAGAATGGGAAGCAAATGATGCAAAGAGCTGCTGAGGTTTCAGGGGAGGGATGTTTACTCAAATACAAAACAACCTCCATGAAAATTGGTGACGACAATCCAATAAAGGCCACCTCCGTACAAAGCTCGATCGCTACTGGTCGCCAGCTTAAGAAAGCAGGGATCTCTCAATTTTCTTTTCCGTTTGCATTAATCACAGTCATTCAAACGTGCGTCCTTTTCCGCCGTTATCTGTTGCTTGTATGTATTGTCCCGATCAGCCTGGATGACCGCAGTAGGCAGAGAGCAGCAGCAGCAGCGGCAGCAGGAGAACATTGCATCGTCCTTGCGTCTATCACGGCTGTCCTGATAATGAAATTCGATTACAACTTCCTCCCAGCCTGAGATCCTCTCTCACTTATCTCTCGTGTACAGATGCTCCCTGTCCTGGGGGGAGGCATCCTTAACAGGGTTCCACTCCACATGTGATCCAAAATGGTAGCAGGTGCAAAATCCCCAAAAATAGTGTCATGTCTCCTTTTCTTGGTATCGGAGCATTGTTATTTGCGAGATTGCCGCACCCCGACCCCCCCCCTTTTATGTTTAGTGCAGGGCCATGTGAGACATGTCCTCTTGTGATTATGAGCTGTGACGAGAGAGAGATTATGAGATACTGATAACGCTGCCTATTTTGGAGACTGTGCCTCGATTCCAGATCTTCACGGTTCTGGTCTTGACAGTCAGCGCAGAGGGGAGGAGAATGACTGGAAATCCCACTGATTCCGCTCGCCGCACTAAACCAGACAGCACAATTTGTCTCCCTCAATTGAATAACTGAGCACTGTTGCTCTGCCTCTTTGATATGTGCTTTATACGAGCTCAATGGATGTCTGCATTTACGTCTGGGAGTCAGTGCCTTTGCAAATGGACCCTTTTTTTTTTTTTTTTGAAAATTCTGACACATTTCTTTGATGCTGTCTGGTCATGTAAGAAAAGCCCTATGAGTGAGATAAACTCTGCAGGCATTGCTTTAGAACCACTTTTATTTCTTTTCTTTTCATCCCCCACCCACCACCCTTTTCTCAAGTTAAAGAAGCTACGTATCTTAATGTTAGCATGACGGTCAAATTTACATGTTGTTCAGTAGATTTCAGTGTGGTAAAACAGACAATGTCAAATAAATCGATTCGTTGTCTTTCTTCCCGTCGAAATGAATTTCAGATTGTGTCAGAAATGCCATTTCAGAAGACTACTGAGAAACAAAGTGTAATGGTGGCTGTGACTTTGTGAGTCGGCCAAGAAGAAACATTTGAAAAACTCACCAGCAGCGTCTCTTTCCAGACCTTGTTGAGAGCAGTCTTTATGTAGGAACTAACAGTTGAAAGAAAATAGTTCCCACATGAAACTGCTCACAACAAATCTGTGGATTTTATTGAGTAACCGGGTCATGAATTCTGGAAAGAGACGTTGCTGCTTAGTTTTTCAAATGTGTTTTTGTGCCACTTTGAGCTCCACAAGCCGAGTGCCATACGGTTCGCTTATATTCAAACAAATGCAGACCTCTTTACGGCCGATATGTCCAAAACTCGGCAACTCACACCAAAGCAATCTAGATGGACAAATGGCACGACGGGTAAATATGTATTTTTGATTTTGGGGGTGAACTGTCCCGAGCAACGCTGTCTGCAATGTGCGTGAATGCGTCATGTGGATCTCTGTGTTTCTTGCAGGAGTTTTTTGAGAATCCAGCGTTCAGGCCCGATGGTTTGAAGCTGTACCCAACGCTGGTGATCCGAGGTACGGGTCTGTATGAGCTGTGGAAGACGGGCCGGTACAAGAGCTACACACCAAGTGCCCTGGTGGACCTGGTGGCCCGAATCCTGGCACTCGTGCCGCCCTGGACACGAGTGTACCGGGTGCAGAGGTGAGACAACGAATGGGCCTGATGGTGGTGGTTGGACACAGGTGACTGTAGAGGAACTCCACACAAAATGGTTTCTTTTGCACTGTACACATAATCGCATAGGGCATATGATGTCAATACAGTTGATTAGTTGGATAAAAGTATAAAAGGCAGGACACTGGCTAACTGTAGCCCCAGAGTGCCTCTCACACATAGCTGCTGGTTGTGCTAGCATTAGCAACCCTACTAAGTGCGGGCAGAAAAACGACATTTTGTATGAATGAGATTGATTCCTCTTCAGTAGCAGTGATTTTCTTGCTCCTCTGCCTCTGTTTGGGAAAGCCCCAGAAACTGAGAGTTGTTCTCCTTTTCTTTTCTTATTTCTTTTTTTGACTTTCTCTACAATTTCAATGTAAAAATGCCTCCTGCCTTCCCCTCAGTATAGATAAAATTAGGGGTGCAACGGATCAAAATTGTCCCGGATGGGATCGTTTCGGGTCAGAGTCACGGATCGGATCGGCAAAAAAAAAAAAAAGACAAAAAAAGTAAAACGCCGGGGTGATGTCGCTTCAAATGTGTGGCCATGCTCGCTTCCACTGTCGTATGGCTTTCTTGTGCCACAGTGCCTACACACCGTCACGGTTTTATCCACTAACCTCTTTCCTCCATCACTATGTTTGACAGGGAAGCCAAAGTGCTCCCACACAGGGGATTTAAATGACGCGGGGCGTTCGAGCTCCTCGGTACCTCCCCTCGCCATGATCACGCTGTGTGTGGACTGAACATGCGCACCACTTTTTTTATTTCAGAAATCAAGCCGCGGATCACGTGTGTGCCGAACCGAAGATATTGATCCCAACGGATCACCGATCAATGACGATCCGTTCCACCACTTGATAAAATACATCAGTGACCAGGCACATAACGACCCCGACAGAATGTTGTACTTAATTGATTAATTGATTTGGGTTCCACATTCACAAAGGGTCATATCTTAGCATTAGGAGTCCTCCTAAATGGCACTAGAGGTTCCTAGCTAAGATTTTCCTCTTAAGAGTTATTCACAAAGCTGCTGAGAGACTTATAGTAAGGAACAAAGAGAATCCTAATCTAAGAGAAGGGATGGATGATGTTTCATCAGTGAACCAAATCTCACTGTGTCCACAGTGATTCGTGTTTGACAGGTGACCGGTCTGTGTCAGTGAAATAAAATATTCATCAATACGGAACAAATTGTCGATGGATGGATAGATTTCATAAAACATGAAACGAAGTTAAAAATTGACTTGTTATTGTATCTGGCGTCAAATACCATCAGCATGGGATTTTTCCTCCCAGCTGCAGAAACAAATTGGGGTCTGAAGAGCGTGATTAATAATTCTGTCACACCGCCTGGGCTGAGAACGTCAGCGCTGCAAACTGTATTTTGCCGGCGTTATTGGATTGTTTTGATTTGTTGATTTGTCCTTATCCTTAAATGGCCATGGTCAAACATGTGGATTATTGTATTTTGACAAAACACTGACGTGATGAGGACACGTTACCTGCAGCAGCTGACAGACTGCGAGTAGGTCTTAGTGACTTAGGAGTGCTCTGGACTGCCTCTTGTCTTCTCTCAGACTTGGGAGCTACTTTTTAAAATGCTTCGTGAATGACTCTTAGACCAAAAACATCCTAAAGTTAGGGCTGACACGTCCCTTGGTTTGAGTGCTACTTTTAGCCTCAAGACGTGTGTGAGTACAGCCCCAGTTCTAGATTAATTTGTACGCGGTTGCATCTGTAATATCACATTTTAAAGCTGTTCTTCCATCATTTTCCGCATGATCTGCCTTTTTACCCGGCTTCCTGCTCTTGCACCGCCTATCAGGGACATCCCCATGCCGCTGGTGAGCTCCGGAGTGGAGCACGGCAACCTGCGGGAGTTGGCACTGGCGAGGCTGAAGGACATGGGCACTGAGGTGAGACCAAAAGGCACCCTGTCAGCTTATTTTGAGTGAAGAAGCTAATAAGACTTTTCAGCTTGGATGCAATCCAAAGAGGTACCTGGAACTCTGGTGGTGGCGGCTGCCAACAGCCAAATGCGGACTGACTTGCTAATTATTAATACATCGCTATGATAGAGTAAGATGGCAGACTAAAAACCCCGCTGAGTTCAGCTTAGAACTGCCTGCGATTCGGGCACCCTCCCTTCCACCCCCACAGTCACTGAATTTATGTTGGAAAGAAAGAGAGTTCATCCAGCCTGAAAACACCAGGCCAGCGTGCACCTAATTGGCTCACCGGCACAACACGAGGCAGAAGACCCCTTACCATCTTCCATCAAAAAGAGACTCAGGATAAAGAGACTCATCCAAACTGTTCATCAGAAAACACCTATGGGGTAAAGAGCCCCTCCCCAGCAAGGCATTTATCGACTCTCGGGGCTGAAATCACACCACAAAAATCTGTGGCAACTGCCTTTTTTTCCCCACCAGCGCCACTAGTAAAACCTTTTGCTTTACTTTGTCCTTAGTACCTCTTTAAATTCGATTATTTATTATTAAAGCCGGCATTCATGATCACTTGCAAGATCTCTTTTTACAGGCCGAGGCCTTGTTTTTGTTCAGACCAACCACCTCAGAGATGCTGCGCCGAGTTCAAATAGTTCGAGCTAGTTATCCCGCTGAGTTTTCAAACCTTTTCCAACCGGCTTGCATGCTCGATGCAACCCCCGCCGTACGTGTCGGTAAACACGCAGAGCAAGAAACCGGTCTTCACATCTAAATTCTAATCTCTAAGTGCTAATCTCTCTCATCTCTAAACACATGTCCAAAATGTGTAGTTCATCCACATAACTGAAAGCCTTTAAAGTAATAAGCCTTACAGTTTCAGGCCTGGTTGATTTGGCGACACACCCGTGGTTATCGTGGTAACAGCAAGTGCAGTGTGACGCCGCAGGTTGCAGAATTCTGGGGGCAGCAAACGCTCCGTGATCAGCTACTTTATCGGAAGTACATTTTCATTTGGTCATTTAGCAGATGCTTTTATCCAAAGTTACTTACATATGAGGAAGACAATGGAATCAATCATTAACAACACAAGGTAACAAAAAGCATAAGTGCACCAGAAACTAGTCTGATAATGCCCAGCACAGTATACAAAGCCTGGGGTAGGAAGGTTATTTTTTGAGCAGAGGTAGAAAGGAAGAGATGGGTTTTCAGGTGCTTTTTAAAGGTGGCTACAGAATCTGCTGATCTTGTAGAAGCAGGCAGATCATTCCACCAGTGTGGAACGGTTACAGAGAAGGTGCGCGAGCGATTTTATTCCTTTTTGGCATGGTACCACCAGACGGTGATCGTTTGCAGAGCGCAGGGACCTGGCAGGAGCATAGGTCTGTATTAGCGAGCGAAGATATGATGGTGCAGAACCAGCGGTGGTCTTGTAGGCCAAGAGCATCGCTTTGAACTTGATGCGGGCGACAACAGGAAGCCGGTGTAACCTGATGAAGAGAGGAGTTACGTGTGCTCTCTTCAGCTCATTGAAGACCACTCTTGCCGCCGCGTTCTGGATCATCTGCAGAGGTTTGGTTGTGCAAGTACAACAGAAGAGCAACTAGTCTATCTGTTTCCAGTGTAGCCAAACAAACTCACATTGTTTTAGTAAAGACCGTCGCCACGCCAATCTGATTTCAGGCTGTAGTTGCTGTAGTCATGAGTAGGTTTCCTCCCGACGGCAGGTCACAGTAAAGTTGGTCACCTTGCTGAGGAGTTGACGGTGTGTCACCTGGAGCTTTTCATCTATCGGCTCACGGTGGCCGCTCCTGCCTCTTCATTACTCCCTGACCGATTTCCTACCGGATCTATGGTGACGATCGCAGTGTGTTTCCTGTGACTGCTTCACAATAAACGCCACCGTGTGTTTTGCCAGTTGAATGCTTTTAATGTGCAGCAGCTGATCGTAATTATATGTCATTGATAACAGTAACGCCACTAACCATGACTACACTAAATGGCCGCTGCTGAAAAATGACGACCATAAATAATATTAAAAATGGGATGAAGATCTGAAGGGTTTGAACAATGTAACAAATGAAACAAATACAGTAAGCTTGATGCGTGCGTGTTTTATATTTCTAACAGCCTTTTTGTGTGGAATTTCAAATGGAGGTGAACATAAGATTCCTTAGGACGTCCCAGGATTTTGAGTTTCTTAACTGGCGTGACCCATTTGAATGTTCCTCTGTGTGCAGTGTCGAGACGTGAGAACCCGAGAAGTGGGCATTCAGGAGATCCACCACAAAGTCCGACCTTACCAGGTAATGGATAGCATCCCGGAGAAGAAGTACATTCACTTTTATATGATTAAATGGATGAAATGTCGTGGTGTTAACGTTCCTCAAGACAGTGATTATTTAAAAGGAGAGGCTTCTATTTACCGAATGGCATGTGTTTTTGGTCCAACCATTCCGTTCACTAACAATGATGGTGTGTCTTCAGGTGGAGCTGGTGCGGAGGGACTACGTGGCTAACGGCGGCTGGGAGACCTTCCTCTCCTACGAGGATCCCGAGCAGGACATCCTGATTGGCCTGCTGCGTCTGCGTCGCTGCTCCCCACAGTCCTTCCGCCCGGAGCTGAAAGGGGGCGTGTCCGTCGTCCGCGAGCTGCACGTTTACGGCAGCGTCGTCCCCGTCAGCAGCCGAGACCCCAGCAAGTTCCAGCATCAGGTGGCCGTACTTCCACGCGCAGATCCTACAGATAAAGCAGATGCCCAAACACTTTGATGTCTTTGCCAGCTGTGAATCGGATTGTGTTTCTCTGCCACTGTAAGACGTCACACCTGGCCCGTGTTTTCTTTGATCCACGCGAGACTAGAAAAGTCTACGACTGAGATAAGACTGGGCGCAAAATAAGGCACAAGTGTTTGGAAAAATGACCAACTTTACAAAGTAACTCTTTTTATCTGTTCCTTTCCCTCCTCCTTGTAGGGTTTTGGTATGATGCTGATGGAGGAGGCAGAGAGAATCGCCAGGGATGAACATGGCTCTAGCAAATTGGCTGTTATCTCAGGTGAGAAACAAAACGGCAGAGGAGAGCATCCTTTATCCTCTCCTTAGACGTCCAAATACAAACCTCTATACCAGCCACATCCTGTCTTTAATATGTCAGTACAAAAACCTTGTATGCCCTGTTGTGCAGTTGTCATCGGGACATAAATGCACTGCAAGTTAAAACATTTCAGTTAGACAGTACAGGAGGATTTAGGACATTGATTTGTGAATTTTGAAGTGTTAATAAAGTTTGCACCTCTTTAAGAGAGTTGAAGTAAATCATTCAAGCGTTTCACCGACTTGATAAACAATATTTGAGGTAATATTTTCTACAATGTCAGAATAGTTCTACATCATGTTCTGTAGAGCCTCTCTGATGCTGGATTTCGAAGGCCAAAATTGATATGTGTATTTAAGAGCACCACGTATTGGCCAATATTCAATTTTTTAACATAAAGGGTCCTATTTTAATCTTCAAATGCAGTGCGGTAGGTCCTCGCTACGTGGACTGTGTGGGCGTCTCCAAGCTCACCCGCTGTTTTGGTTCATTTAGGTGCAGCAGCGTTAAGTGCAAAAAGACTGGGCCAAGTGAAATATAAACGGGAGGGTGTGGCGATTTAATGAATGCCACTCAACCAGTCACATCGCCGCTCTCATCGCTCTGAATCAGCTGAGCCTATCGCAGTGACGCACGACAACTAGAGTTCAACGAATCGAGAGAGCTTCTCCAGGAAACCATATTGTTGTCTGGACGGCGCAGAGCAGCACCATTAGCAAAAAATAGTTTGAAGCTGTTTGTATCACCTTGTTAACAATTTTGCTGGGTATAAGTAAAGTTCTATCTTATCTAATTAATATAATGCTATTTCAGTCACAATCCTACTGTAGCTTACATTGTAAATGGTCAAATCACATCGTACTCGATGTAATTCAGTAGCATTTGCACAGTAATGCATTTAAAAAGAAACACTTGCCGCCACGAACGTAGGGCCCAGCGCCTAAACCTTTTTGACAAGGATCCCTTAAATGTGGTTATTAAACAACTGTGACCGATGCATGATGCGATCTAGTGAGTGGCATGTATACAGTTGAAAAATAAACTCGTCAGTGCTCTCTGGTGAACAAACTACTGTATGGAATTGTGACTGTCTCTAAACGACTCAAACATGTCAAACTATTTGGATTTGGGACTTATACAGTACATTAATACAGATAAATCAGTAATAAGCTATAATTGGCTGATAATAGCAGTCATGCCAAAGAATCGCTTGGGCTCTAGTTTTTTTTGTGCTCGCAAGTGAAAACGAGTCCCCACAAGGATCAATAACCTATAATGTAAAGCAGCAGTGTTACAGTTTTTCCACCAGGGGCTGTTTGGTTTCCGTGGTTTCCGTTCCTGTACTGAGCATCTTGTCGTCTTCTCGGCTGTGTTTTGCAGGCGTGGGAACCAGGAACTACTACAGAAAGATGGGCTATGAGTTGGAGGGACCGTATATGGTAAAGGACTTGTATGGACCTGGAATGGAGTGAACCAGGACACTGTTTTTAACTGGACAGCGGATACAGACACACACACACACACACACAGTTTTATTTATCTCGGGACACGATTGCTGCAGTATTTTTAGTGAAACTTGTTCTGTTTTCTTGGCATCGGGGGAGATAATGGTTGGCACTTTCTCCCAGCCCATGCTTTTTATCTGGTGCACACCAGGCAAAGCTGTTGCATCGCCTCCACTTTGTTTAGATAAGAAGGCGGCGTGAGAGGGTGTAAGGAATAAAGTAAAGTTTGGGATGTGGGATGAAGCCAGAGCATTGTGTGGACGAGGGTTTGTGTTCAACTTGAGAACGTTCTTTAGTGCTACAGTTAAAGAATGCGTTTTTTGTTTAAAAAAAAAAAAAGGTTCCATTTTAGTCTGCTCCTTTTCCTAAACAGGTACCAAAAAAAAACCCCACACAAGCATGCTAGAATGTTTAGCTCCCCACATTGAAACAAATGGGTACCAGCAGTGCCTTGCCAGTGAACTCCGTTTCAGCAAGTACTACTGATTCACTTTGACAAGAAACGAGAACAATCCCGCTGCAACATTTTTAATTCGTCTCAGATGTTACGTGTGTCTGTTGAAGAAAAATCCGAACGTCTAGGTATCTCCTAAATCATTTGTGTGTGTTCGTCTGGGATGAGAAACCTGTTTAGCATCGCGGTTTGAGTTAATCGTGTTTACGTTGCAATTGAATAGAAAACCCATTATGAGTCAAGCGTTCATTAAAGGTTGGCAGTGGATGAATGAACAGTGGGAAGTGTCCTCGCTGGGCAGCCGTTGTGTAATTGCACAATTTTGATTTATAGGGCAGGAAATTGAATATTAGTGTTACATAAATTGCTTTTTAAAGCCCCACAGTTAATCCTATTTCTTGTTTTTCTGTCATGCATTCTTGGGCTTCATGTATTCTGGTAAATTCCAGATGTTGAACACATCACATGACCATTTCTTCTCGAAGGAATAAAGTATATATTTCAGTTACTGTTCGTGTCCTGCTTTGTGAGAGAAGTTCTTGAGGCTGCGGGAATCTTTGCGAGTCAATTCAAAGGTGAAACCTAAAGGACAGACTAGCCAAAAAAAGGTTTTAGCCTCCAAAGAACGGGTCACATGATAAGAGTGGCTCCTATAATGTATTCCCCAATTTCAAGGGTGCCAGCCCTAGCAGGAGACCCCTCATGATTGCTCCATGAGAGCGTTTTCCTGGCTCATTTGACACAGCCTTTCCAATTACATCTCCATCAGTTACCTGTCTACTGAACATTGACTGAATGCTGTGTTCAGCCGCACTGTTACGGGAAAGGGTTTGTCATTTGAAAAATAGCTGGCAATAAATCGCAAAATGCTCATGTGGCGACCTATGTCTCATATAGCTTCCAACGCCACGGGGCGATTGAAGCTGAACGGCTGCGCATAATTTCCTGGATGCGCCCACCCCCACCCCACCCCCGTGTCGTGACTGTGCTGTGTGTTGGTGTTGCAGTCCTGACGCATTGAGGAATAGGCCACACTCCTCGGCTTCCTCGCCACGCTTGCTCACTGCCGCTGTCAATTGTGAAATCTGAAAGGACTTTTCCCTCCGCTCACACTCGCCGGGTCTCTGTGCCGAGCTGATTTGTGCAGTAGTGGAGCCAGGCTTTGGCCTAATCGTCACTGCAACATGAGCGGAAGTATAGCAGGTTCAGTTAAACTCTACTGGAGTGAAGGTTAAATGACCAGAGTAAAAGAAGAGAAAAGGGATCTACGGTCTGTTGATGCTGTGCATATTCTACGCCTCCCCGAATGTATGCATTATCTGACTTCAATTCACTGGTGTAAATAATGTTTAATCTAAGTTCACACTACGCTGTAAAAGACTGGAATGGATACTTTATTGTGTATGACAGAAACCACTAGCAGTCACCACTTTTATGTAAGCTATCTTAAATATACATACAGTAAAACTAAATCCTAATCCTCAGAGATGCAGACTTGAAATAGTGGTGTTACCATAAATGAATTCCCCTTAATATCCATATTGGTACTGGACAAATTGGTCCATCATAGCCAATGCGTAGTGTATACAAGTCAGCGTAGCAAAGTGTAACTGTATTTGCTTAAAACCCTGCTTGGAATTGCAGAATTTTTTAGCTACAGTAGCAGCGTGGCTCTGGGGGTGCCGATGTTAGCCTGTCAGTCTTTTATGTCTATGGACATTCATGGTCCCCAGAGGATGAATCCTACTGAAATTGGTGATCCTCTGACTTTTCATCTGGTGCCATCGTCAGCTCAAAAGTTTTATTTGCCAAATACCTGCAAAATTAATTCAACTAACATTCCCATAAGCCTGCTGTACTTTGTGTTTAATCCTCATTAGCTAATGTTGGCTAAACTAAAACGGTGAACACCGGTATATCGGCTAAGCATCGCCATGTTAGCTTTGTCACTCTGAGCATTATAGCGTGATAGCACTTAGCTCGAAGCACCACTGCGCCGTAAATGTAGCCTCACAGAGCTAGCACGGTTGTGGACTCGTGTTAGTTTAAGGTGCGTCATGAGACAGACCTACACTTGTGAGGAAGAGCATCACGGCAAAGCCTTTAAAGCACCAAGCATTGTCCTGAGATCACAAAAATGGTGGGGAGGGTTTCCAATTTTAGTTTTCATGGTTGTATTTTTTTCCAAGCCTGTCTCAATAATACCGACATGCCCATACGTACACTGAAAGAGTTATTGGTCACTGTAATCACTCCTCTAGTCCTGCTGGCCATGAAATTCCCTCACAAATGCGATTTCCATTGTGAGAAATGGGTGCCCAAATCACCAGTCCTCATTCTGTGTACAAAGTGAATAAGAGCCTCCAGCAGTTAAAGTTAGCCAAATCCAGTTGGAACCTTCCAAAGATATTGTTTTTAGCACGAAACTGCCTCTTAACGTTGTATGTTGAATAAGTTGTATGTGGCTCAGTGAGAAAACCGAGGTAATTTTGTACTAAAAAGCCCATACCTTTGGGAAAATACCTTCTTGATTTAGCTAGAACTCAGAGTGCTGAGGCCTCATACTAGTTTTTAACTTTTGCACCAAACAAGGACTGTGGATTTTGTTTCGCACACCAAGATGGCATCACTTCACAGCCAGTTTTGACAGGAGGAATGACCAAAGGGATTCTTTGAAATGCACGTTATGGGCATTGTAAGCACTGCATTAAGAAAGACTTGGACAAAGTCTCAACCGAGACTCAGCCATCAGATCCAAACATGCCCATCATGAACAAATATTGAGGCGTTCTCCCGCCATACCTGTAACACATTCAACCCTAAGCTTCTGTACTATCAGTTCCTCACTACTCGCTTGAGAAGTGGGGAGGTCAAAGGTCATCTGAGTGAGCTATTGGCTGGCCAGCAGAGTGTGAGGAGTCACCCGCACCGGTAAAGGTCACCGATCTGTCAAAGACGACCTCATCGCGCCGGGATCAGAGAGGTTAGGTGAGCTAGCCTCGCTAGCTTCAATCTCCACATCACAGACACTGCTGAGCTCAGTATTCTTACCACAAGGACGGGGATGGTTACTTTCATGTCAACGCTGCATTTGTTTTGTTTTTTATTATGAATGCCTTTTTTGTGGCTCACTATCCCCACTTCAGCAATTCTATAATTATGGAACATAATAATAATCATATACAAGCACTAATTTCATGTTTATTTCAATTACATTAGACTTAAAAAGGGGTTTCTGGACACAATTCATGTTATAATACATAGCGTACCCTTTTTTTCAGGCATGTGAGCAAAAAAACTAAAAATAAATAAAAAATCTGAAATAAATTGTGATCTAAGATAGGGACTGTCAAAGACTAAGACTGATGACCAGTAATAAATGCTGTGGACTCAGCATGGATATGATCAGCAACAATCCTAATGCCCGGCTTTAATTTCCTGTTCATCGGGGGGGGGGTATTAGTGATCAGTAGGCTCCGTGAGCCTCATGCTGCTAACCCCTTTCTGTTCTCAGTGCAGGTATCACACAAATGCTCACACAGTAACATAGTTTGACTTTACTCAACGTCCAAAAAGACTCAAAGCAAACTGGTGAAATGATAAGGAACGGTTTGTTTTTCTTTAGAAAGAAACCCGTGCAAACAAAGCGTACATTTTCGAGCCACATTTAAATTCACGTGTAAAACAAATATGACATAAATCAACATCTCTTGCAAGAAACTTTCAAATGTAAATACACAGCAAGCAGAAAAGCACAAACACCCGTACGAAGTTGGAATATAATGTCCACCTTAATTACTCATAATGTATTTGGAGAAAAAAACACCACAAACTACGGCCTTAGCATAGCATTTAAATTGGAAACCTGTTGCTGACACAGTGTCAACAACAATTAAGACTTATTTATTAGTGTCACTAAAGGTATTTGTTTCAGTATTGCTATTACAATAGGCAAAATGTTTCTATCTTCGTTGACTCACTTTACATATTTTAGACATCTGGAGGCCTAGTGAACTGTTAGATTCATGCTACATCAATGCGCGGTGGGAGCATTTGGGTAAGATAATAAGCACAAAAGAATTACATGTTAGCTTCACTATTCAACAAGTTAAAAGCTCATTGTCCACAAATCAGGTTACCTGAAATAAAGGGGAGATAATGGGGAGTCACCAAGATACTGCGGGCCCAGATAAAAAAAATAAATAAAAAAAAAGCAGTAGCAGTGACCCCTTGCATTTCAACGGCACCCCCTAAAGGTCACGGCGAGATTTCTTTTGAGGACTACTTTTGCGTTCCCTCGCAATACATTTCTTCTTCCATTCCTTCTGCCATATGTTTATTTGTGCTCAGCTGCTCCCAGCGCCACGCCCCGGTATATCAGCTCATTGAATCTGACCTTGAACTGGGCATTAACTAAGCTGATATAGTGCTACTGCTCAATAGGCATGCATGGCTCTGTAATTAGTGAACGTAAACTTAAACAAATTCTTAGATCAAGAGGTCTCTCCAGAAAAATCAGTCTGCCGTCGGTTCAGTGGACAGTTACTGTTACTCTGCACTGCGCTGGACCCCAGAGAGGAAAAGGGAACATTTACAGCTGTGCTGTTGAATCGACCTCATCAAGCTAATGTGCTGTACTTGTATGAGTCAAACAAAGCGACAAACAAGAAGGTGACTGGAACGCTGCAAACAGAGCCTGTGGTTCTGTCGCAGAAAGAGCCTGACAGCATTGAACCACTTGCAGAGACACATCAGGAAATGCAGACCAACGCAAGCTGCAAAGCTTTTTGCGTTTTTGCACATGGTCCTCTGTTCGTTGCACAAAACAAATCCATGTAACCGTCACTGCTGAAACGGGGTTTCGGTAGAAGGCCTGTCGCTGTAAGAGCAAGTAATCGATGGTCCTTATACATACAGCTCCTACCCAGAGGTTTGATAATGTTCTGATAACTTCTTTGCAATGGACATTATATGATGGGAGGTGTCCATAAACAACGCTAAATGCAAATTAACTTGAGAATCTCCACACTGCCTTCCCTTCCAAATAGACATACGGCTCAGAAGCAATGAAAGAAGAAAAGTATTGCGAGAGAACGCAAAACATATTGCGAGGGAATACTAAAGCAGTCCTCAAAAAAATTCTTTAGGTGGCTCTGTACATTTCATTTCAGCCATATACACACACACACACACACACACACTCAGATTGATTTTCTATGTCAAGCATTCAAGGCCTAAGCAACATCATGGTGCTACTAGATCTCTATATGGACTTGTTTGAATATCATTGCATGTTCTGGCTGCAGTGCAGTCAGAGCCTCGAATGGACCTCTTCTAGTTCATTCCTATTTCCCCTTTATGTGGTTTCCTACACAGTTTATGAATTGCGACGAAAATAGCACCCGTAATCCCATATAATCATACATATTTCTTATCCCCACTTCGCTGTGGCAGCAAAGTGGCTATTGTTTACACATGCAGGAAGCACTGCAGTCAGGGGTCCAGAGTCAATATTTCCATGTAGTGGCTATAGTGGTTACAGCCATTATGGTCTCGTAAGAGCACTTTCTGTCAGTGGGAGTCCTCTTTCAGAGCAGAGCGCACTCTGGCCTCCAGCTGGTCTGCTGGGGGCCGAGCATCCGGGTCTGAGGCGAGCATGTCTAAAAGCAGGGTGCACGTGGCTGGACCAGGTGGGGGTGGCAGCGGGGGCGCTCTCTTAAACTTCATAGGAACGCACAGCTGGAGGTCGGCGTTCTCCCACAGCGCTTCCCCCAGCGGCATCAACCAGCCCGAGCGACCCTTACACACATAGGCACCTGCGGAGGAAACACGGGGGAAGACGCTGTTAAGCCGTCATGCTGGAGGGTCCCGACTGACAGCAACAACAGGGACTGCAGGGAGCCGCTTGCTCTAGCGGACTGTGAGCCACACAAGTGCCTACTGGCGGGACATGTTTCCAGTAATTTCCAACAGAGCCCAAGTGCCCCCAAGACCGTCAAGCGTGTGGAAGATTTTGAGAACGCACTGGGACACTCGAGCTCGGAATGCGTTGTTCTAAAACAGGAACAATACGATCACAATAACTGAAAAGCACAGAACACACAGCGTGAGGCTGGGGCTGTGTGGGCAACGCAACGCACGAAAGTCCATACATGGCGCTAATCTAAATAAAAGGAAACTAATCTCACTTAAATGTGACAATTATTATGCTGACAAAATCAGATCAGCTATTTGGGATATTACTCAAATATAAATATTGATTTAAAGGAGACATTATCATTATTTAAGTGATAACCATCTTGAACTCTGCCAAAACTGTGTTTTTGTATGGAAATAAAACAGATGATTAATTGCATTTTTTCGAGTTTTCCAGAACAAATGGCGTTTGACATGAACATTTTAAAGCTTAAGAGATTCTACACACCCACACACACACCGAGGCAACATGGCATTTCTAGTTCTGTTTCTAGAGGCTGACTTCGTTATTTATTTGCGGCAGATTAAGCTTTGTGTCATCACTACATTTTTTTACTCATTGTAGATCTAAAAATCGCATAAACTCTTATTTCATAGCCATGGCAACATAATGAAATGTATTACACTTTTTCATTCATCATCATAATAATAATAATCCAACAATCAGATCACTTGATCATACTCCTGATGAATCCAGTCCATTATGATGCTGGTTAAATATTGCCGGACAGCTGATGTACTTATAGTTGCATTACAGCCAAACACTGGACTGGTCTGATGCACTAGGTCTCGATGAATTGTGGGACACAATTGGCTGCGAATGCTGCAGTGAAGCTGCGTTAAGCGTCTATCAATTTGTGGGTTAAGAGTACTGCGTGTTGACATTTTTCAGAAGAGGGGCACTTCCCTGATTCCCATCTTCACTGAAGATCCACATAAGTGCTCAGGACCAAAACGGCAGGCACCAGGATAGACCCAAACAGAATGGGAAAGAACATTACCTAAAGCTAACATTTGCCATGTCATTGTAGAGTTTTTGGCCAACTAGTAGCACTATGGCGCAATGTATTTATGAGTGTGTCCCCGTTTTCTTTGTCCTCATGCACACGCACAAGGATTCGCATGAGCATGGGGTGACAAGACACACATACCGGCCAATGGTGTCGCACTAATTCACTGATCTACAGGTGGCAATAACGTACCAAGAAACACGGCAGTGTGCCATCGAGGCAGGGAAGAAGACTGCTTACAAGTACACGTGGACGTGCAGAACGCCGGTTTAAAAACTTTATTTTAAACTGGCTTTGCAAATGTTTTATGAGGACGGAAATGCATTCAACATGTTTGTTAGACCTCAACGATACACAGTTAAAGCCGGGAAATTCTTTGCTCACCAACTTACATTTAGTCATTTAGACGCTTTTATCCAAAGCGACTTACATGTGAGGAAGAGAAAGGAAGCAATTAAAACAACACAAGGTAACAAAAAGCATAAGTGCACCAGAAACTAGTCTGTTAAAGCCCAGCACAGGATACAAAGCTTAGGATAGGAAGGGGTTTTTTTGTAATGAAAAGACTTAAAGAGAAAACCAGTAGTTACTCAATCCCTGAAATTAAAACCGACTCTGGTTCAAACAGTATTACTCATCCTTATACACTTCAGACGAAGGTCCAGATATTAATGAGCTGCAACCCTACCTTGACGCTCGAGGTCCCCGCCCTGGATTCCGGAACCTGACCTTCCCCCTGACAAACCATTTACAGTAGCAGAGCTACAGACTGCGATACAATCTATGCGGAGTGGAAAGGCCCCGGGGCCACACGGATTCCCCATCGAATTTTATAAGACCTTCTCTTCCAAACTGGCCCCGAAACTGCTTTTCAATATCGCAATCGAAGCGCTGCCTATAGCCATAAGGAATAACCCAAACACCAAGGGAATTCAGCTAGACGAAACAAGTCACAAGACCTCTCTATATGCGGATGATCTGCTTTTATATATATATACAGTGAGGAAAATAAGCATTTGAACACCCTGCTATTTTGCAAGTTCTCCCGCTTGGAAATCATGGAGGGGTCTGAAATTATCATCGTAGGTGCATGTCCACTGTGAGAGACATCTAAAAAAAAACAACAAAAAAAAAAAAATCCAGAAATCACAATATATGATTTTTTTAACTATTTATTCGTATGATACAGCTCCATGATTTCCAAGTGGGAGAACTTGCAAAATAGCACAGTGTTCAAATACTTATTTTCCTCACTATATATATATATTTATTTATATAGCCGACCCTGCTAAATCCCTACCTCAACTTCTGTATCGGTTAAAGGAATGCGGCCGATTTTCTGGGTATAAACTAAATCTTACTATGAGCGTTCTCTTTCCCGTGACCAGTGTGGCTGAATCCCTGACCTAGGAGCAGTTTTCTTTTACCATCGAGCAGAACTCCTTCACTTATCCTGAAGGAGTGCAGCTCACTAAGTCTTATAAAGCACCTCATACAAGAACTTTGAGGCATGGCTAGACAGAACTAAAAAGATCTGGAGTGCTTCCCATTTATTCCTCCTTTATATGGAACCGAACTACACCTCGAATTAGGCTAACATTTCTGGAAAGAGCCAAATTGCAGGGAGGGCTCGGTTTGCCCAATTTCCCATATTACTATTGTGCCGCAAACATATCCAAATTGACTTACTGGATAGCATCATTCTGAGACGGAAATGGTTGCTTGTGGTCTGAGATCTAGTATGTAGTCAGCTATTATAAAATGCACCCAATTCAGGAAACATTTTAATTGTAGACACACGATGGTGTTCTCTCCGTTGACCCTGAATCATTGCTTTATCCCATCTCAAGTTGACTCAGCCTTTGCTCTATGGCGACGGCATGGGTTAGTTTTCTTTATGGACTTGTTTTATGATGAGCCGTTTGTGCCATTTGCGCACCTGTGCAAAGACCAGAACATTCCTGGTTTCAACTTTTTTTTAGGTATCTACAGGCTCGTAGTTTTGCCTCGAAGCATTTTACCATCATATCCAAAATTCCCAATCAAAAATGCTGCTTACTACCTACTCGACCTGAGCCCATTTAACAAAGGCCTCATTTCAAGAGCCTACAAAATAATACAGGATACTGACGAGGGCAAAAATAAAAGAGGGTTGGCAACGATACATAGAGATGAATATCTCTGATGAGTTGTGGGATGCCTGTATTTCCCGTATCCACTCCTCTTCAGTATGTGTGCGTCATGGGTTAATGACAGGTTGTCGAAGTTGTACCCCTCCGTCAAACCACTGTGCCCAAGATGTAATGACCTGGCCTCACTGGGCCACATGTTTTGGTCGTGTCGCTCTCTGGTTGATTACTGTACCTCAGTATTTATATGTTGTCAATATGCAACACAACTATTCACCCCAACCCTCTGATGGCTATTATTTGGGGTAGTACCACCTGGCCTTAACACTAACAACGGGCGGGAAAGAGCCATAGCCTTTGTCAGTCTCTTGGCCCGTAGATTAATATTCCTTTACTGGAAGTCGGAAAACCCCCTAGCTTTTAAACGATGGATAGAAGAGGGGATGAACCTGTTGCACCTTGGGAAAATCAGTTACACCGTAAGAGGTTAATTTGATACATTTGTGCATATCTGGTCTCTGTTCATTGAGTAGGTAGAGAAAACACCACTGTGACTCATTATCCCACTTGCATCTTGGTACCGGCTGTGACGCATATCTGTCAGATTACAGTACTTTTCTTTTTGGGGTTTATTATTTATTTATTTTATTCCTGTTGTATTTATTTTCAGAATATAAAAGTCGTTTTTTTTTTGACACACTGGTGTTAATATTTGTGATGCCGACACTGAACAGCGTTGGTGTGATGGAAACTAATAAATACAGTCTCACAAAACAAAAGTGACGTTTGGTGAGTAACACTGAATGCGAACGGAAACTTTGTTTGAAACAAGAAAACTCCACAGGGCGCCTTTAACTGCCTCTACAGACCCCCTGGTACACCCACACACTTACTCTGCCTAAGGAGAGGTCTTCTCAGGGCTGTGCACATGTACAAAGCCTATAGCTGTGTCCACATTCTATACAAGGGTATACAGTAGAGCTGCACGATATATCGTTTCAGCATCGACATCGCGATGTGCGCATGTGCAGTCGTCACATCGCAAGGACGTGCGATGTCGATGAACTCAAACGCGTCATGCTACAACTTTTTCGCTGCTTGATGCACAAGGAAAACGTGCATGGTTCTCATTTTCTGTCCGTCTGATAGTACATGATTTTCGGGTTCTTGGTTACGCGGAGTTTGATGGTAGTGGATGCCCTGCCAGGCCCTGCGTGCACCGTGAACTATTCGTGTTTTTTGGTCAGTGGAGGAGAGATTACGCCAGCTTTACCCCGGCATATCGCATCGTAAAGCCCGCGTCACTGTACCCGACTCCTGGTAAAACACGAGACTTGTCTCGGGTGTGTCAGGGGGTGGATGTGTCATATTTCCCAGTCGGAGTTTCACCAGGAGTCGCCGGGGTTACGCAGTGCAACAACAGGTCGAAGCGGACCTAAGGCCGACGCTGCAAACCCGAGTGGATTGAACTGTGGGACGAGTTTTTTCAGACGCTCGCTATCGCTTTGCTTGCTTGCTTGATCTAATACACCTATAGAAAACTGAATTGAGTTGTGGTCTACTTGTCTTTGCAGCGCTGGTTTTTGGTGACATATTTCACTGCTGCTTGCTATTTGCTTTATTGTTTTGTATGGTTTGACGGAGCTATTTTATTTCTATTTTTATTATTATTTGTCAGCCGTGACTCTGACTAGAACCCTTCTTCATTTACAAGTGTCAAACCTGCTCCAAGAAAGGTTTTAGAATGATTTATTCTTCCAAGCTATTCAAGTCATCTGGTGAAAATTCCTGTGTTTTTTTTCATATCGCAATATATATCGCAGAAAAACAAAATATCGCAATGTCAGTTTTCTCCAATATTGTGCAGCCCTAGTATACAGTCAGTATGTATACTAAAAAACTGCAATGAACAAAGCAAAAGGAGGAGCTGCTGACAGCGGGAAACACTTTCAAACTAATTGTGGAAGTTGGTGACACAGCTCTGCGAAAAACCTCAGAAAACAATAAATAATTACATTTTACAACTGGCTGATTAGACCTCAGACATGGGGCAAATCTGTGCCGAGCTGAGCTTCCTCTTCTTCTTTCATACCATTATGAAATTAATACTTTGGGGTTTTGGCTGCTGATCAGAATAATTATGAAAGATAAAACTTTGGGCTCCAATAACTTGAATTGGTCATTTGTCTTTATTTGACATTTTCTAGACTAAATGATTGATTGGGAATATTTGTAGATTAATGAGGAGAAACAAAATCATTAGTTGCATCCCTAAAATGTAGCAAGCCCCCCAAAATTAAAGAGGATTAACCGCGAAAGTAATTAGCATGCATCAATTGTTACTTAATCTCAAGCTTTCGTGTAGTCGTTTCCCCAGTTTTCTAGGGAGTATAAATGAGTTCTAATGGAGCACTGGAAGTACAGTGACTAATGGAGCACTGGAAGTACAGTGACACATCTGCCATGGAAGTACACGGAACTCTGACCTAAACACTTGAAGTCTATAGTCAAGTGCAGGACTCGCCTGGTGAAATGCCAGGGATGATTTCCTAACCTCGACTGTGAAATGCCACAAGCGCTGGCCTAACCTGACAAGTGCACAAAGCCAACAAGAGGCTGGCTTGCCCCTTGACTATATTCTCTCCGCTCCCCTGCCTAGTCAAATAACTGTGTGTGGGTGTGTGGGTCTTGAGAGAGGATAAAGTAAAATAATGGACCATTTTATCTGTCTGCGAAAGCTGCCTCTCCCCATTTTCTCACTGACAAAGAGGATTGTGATCGGCGCTGCTAAATTCCATTTAGCCTTCTTTTTTTTTTTTTCCCCCCTTTTTATTTGAATCCACTGAAACCCCTACTCTCTCTCCAATCATAACCGTTTTCATTCAGCCTAATGGAGTATCAGTGACTCAGGGAGGTTCTCAGGCACTAAACTTGGACGATAATGGTTCATACCCCCCCCCCGCCTCCCGGTCGGTTCCGGCCAGACCCAGTTTTTTTGTGAATAAAATGAGACATCTGTATTACAGCCGTTTCATTACTCTCTGACAGCGGAGCGCAGAGCAAAGCTGAGCGCTGCGTCCATTAAGATGCGTCGTCATCTTATGGCCACATGGGGTTTCGGACAGGAAAATAGGACATTAAAAAAAAAAGAAAAAAAAAGAGGGAGATTAAAATCTCAACGCTGTACAGCAGAGCTATGGTGGGAATGCTTGGTACTATATCAAAGTTCTATGCAATGACTATGGAAGTATTTTACGGCAAAGACAAATTATGAAATGAAATCAAACGAATACCAACAACCCTGCAAATTTTTACATTACCGTCGATCAATCATCAATGTAGGCAACATTTCCAGATTGTTCAGGTACTGCTATCACATATCAAACTGTACATACCATAAATCATTCGTCTTTTAGATTGATGATTGTACCATACGTGGTTTGATGAATGTATGATATATAGCGTGTGACATTTTTTAATATGTGCCAGTTAATTAAGGCAAACTCGATTGAGTGCGATGCGCCATCAACCTGCCTGACCACACACTCAGCCTTTCGGTGAGCAGGATACAACACGACGTGCCTATGCTGATGCGTTACCCAACGTGTTAACACTGTCCTCTATACACGGCGACACTGCCAGAATCTGTATTCACACATTTGCATGTTGTTGTGTATTCTAAGTCTACATCTGTTGGCGTGCTGCTTCGGTTGCTCATACTATGAGGCACCTGGTATTCTCAATCTCTCTAGTCCACTCTGTTGACTCTCCACTGCATACTTACCCAGTTGCTCCTGCGTGGTCCCTTCTTCCACGAAGGTGATTCTCTCCAGAACAGCCCAGAGCATCACACCCAGGGAGAAGATGTCTGCCTGGGCTGTGTAGGTCAGTCCACCCCACACCTCTGGAGCCATGTAGAAGTCTGAGCCGCAGGTGGAGGAGAAGTGCTGCCTGGTCAGGTCACCGTCCACCACACCTTCGCTCATCTTGCTCAGACCAAAGTCTGCCACCTAGTGGTAGGACGGGGAGATTCATTGAAAAGGAAATACAGTGTGCTTTGTGTTTTTTTTCACAAGTGTATGAGCAAATGATTAATCGAGAAATTAATTGAAGGATTTAATCGTTAATGAAAAGAATCCTTAGTTGTAGCCCAACGACACAACTTTTGGGTACTGGTTCTCCACAGAGGAGGGCATCATTTCGGGAGTTTTCCACTGACGCGAGGACAATGCCACTTGATCTGACAAGACATTGCCACGTCACCACAACCTGCCCACCTTGACAACGGGGCCCTTCGGGGTCACACAGACCAGCACGTTGTCAGGCTTCAGGTCTCGGTGGGTGATACCCAGGCTGTGCAGGAAGGCCACGGCACGGCAGAGCTGTCGCACCACGCTGTGGTTACGCTGGGAGTCTGGTGGCCTGGAGAGCAGGTACTGATTCAAGTCCCCCCCGTCACAGTACTCCATCACGAGCCACAGCGCCAAGCAGCGCAGGGGCCCCGGCTGCCCTTCCTCCCTCTGGGCTGGTCTCTTCCTGGCTCTGTTTTGAGGCCTTTGTGGAGTTGTAGAATCAGATGCACGTGATTTTGTCTTTTCCTGAAGCGTGGCCCTGGCCTGGACGGTGTTGGTCCTGTCCTGAAACCTTGAGACAGAGTTAGTCCTCCTCTGGGTGTTCGAATGGGAATTAGTGCTTTCCTGACTCTGTGGTGCTCCGACTACACGGCCCTTCAGCACGCCCTCAACTAGACATAGCGGCAGTTTCCCTGGTTTTAGGGGCTTCAGGCTCCTCGGCCCCGTCTGTAGCAGGCAGCTGTGGAGTGCAATGACATTGACGTGGTTCTTGGCTGTGGCTCTCATGGCCCACAGCTCCTGCAGGTAGAGTTCAATGCACTCCGGGTTGCTGCAGGGCAGCCGCTTGATAGCCACCCTCTGTCCTGTTTTGGCGATACGGCCTTCAAAGACCACACCGTAGCTGCCTCGCCCTACCTCCTGCTCTAAAGTGTAGAGCTCCTCCATCTCTCGCAGGAGCCGGGGGCCTGATGCGAGCGCTAACAAGAAAGAAAATAACCAAGGTTAGCATGATAAAAAAAATAAAATTGACATGTAGCGTTAACGTCCGCAGCTGTTAAATGACTGTCTAGTACAGCTACAACACTGAATTTTTAAGCTTACATTTACTCTGCTGGGATTCCTTACGCCAACGTTGACGTTAGTTGTGACGTGTGACTGTTAGTTGCGACGTGGGACTGTAACGTTAACGTTACCAGTACCAGCTCAATTCCACTCGGCTCGCTGTTCGCTCCGTTTTCCATTGCAGATAGTACCTCCACAATAGTACCTGGTCGTCATAGCGACGCGGCAGGAAACCGCTGCCACACACACCCGCTACCCACACACACGGGACAATGGAGGAAATCGAGTGTGTGCTGTGTATGATCTTCGGGATGTGGCTGTTTCTCACAGCAAGAAGACAAACGTTGTTTCGTTTGACCGCGGCTTATTCTGCGGAGTTGCCGTAATAGTAATCGGTATATCAAGCCATCTCTGGGCAAACTGTTTAAAAATGGCGGGGTTATTGAGGATACCCCGTCTGGCGCTTGCAATGATGACGCAATGAATAGTGACGATTCTCTCTGACCAATCAGCAGTCTGCCGTGTTTTCGCGTCACATTTGAGTATCGCCTCAGCTCGCTCGGAACCTCGCCGGAGGTGGCACGAAAAAAAGTACCTGGAAGTAGGTACAGGCACAACTTTCACACAGGGGAAAACCAAACCGAGTCGAGCTGGTACTGTGTAATGGAAAAGCGCCATTAGTTGTGACGTGTGACGTTGGCGTCAGGGTTCCCAGCAGAGTTTGAAGCGAAGCATCTCCGGCTTAATTTGAACGTTACAGTAACGTTACGTGCTCGAGCTAACGTTAGTAACATTAGCTAACGTTACCGTTACTCCCAAAAGAACTCATCTTAACTACCTAACGATGCCGTTAGTTGAAGTTAGCGATGGGGGACAAAATGTAGTGTACAAAGAATAACTTGCAAACGTGTCCTCGGGACCATGTGACGTTAGTTAACGTTAGTGAATTCATTTAACACGGCGCTGTCTGTAGCCACGCTAGCGTTAGTTCAAAAGGGAAGCAAAACGATAAGAGAGCGCTCGCTTCAGACGAGCGCTCTCTTAATGCGATTTCAAACTTACCCACAAGACTTCAAGTTACATTGCCAGCAATGAATCGACTTCAACACGCAATCCAAGTCATTTGACTGACCAGCCGCCTCGCATCATATTCGACAAATGCGGATGTCCTGTTATTGTTGATCAACAGCTGAGACAAAATTGCAGAACAACAACAAATGCGAAAGACTTCCGTGTCTAGATTCGGAGCGCCCCGCGCTGTGTGTACGTGCATCTTGATTGGCTACGGGAATTCAGTCGCGCGTTTCCGATTGGTTGGTAGCAGAGCCTGGGAGGGCGTAATATGATTCGAATGTCTAAGCCAGCACAGGATGCAGATGGGGAAGTTTGCGCTTACTATATCAGCTTGGTTGAATGATTTTTAAAGGCATGGAGACGGACTGTTGATTTCAGGAGGAATGAAAATAGTTAATGAAGCATGTGTATTAAGGGATAGCAATATCTTTTAACACAATATTGATATTAGCTCAAATACAATGCTGTATGATGGGGTCCGCTCTGGAGTGTCGAGGTTTAGGCTAAATGCATTATTCTGTAAAACTGATTGCAGCTTCTGACTTACGCATCCCCTGTCATTTCAGCGTAGGTAGGTCAGTTATTAAAAGTAGCCTATGAAATTCACACTGGAGCCAAAGCGGCCTACAATATGTGCTGAAAACTGCATTTGATCTCAGTGTGTCTGAAAAAGTACTTCAGAGATGGACGCAGTATTCGGCAAAACTGATTTTGGACCTGCCAAGATTTGCGTCCACCAGTTTTGTCAGACCAGGTGAGTGTCTCTTAGACCCAATTCCAACTAGGCTGCTTAAAGATGTTCTACCATTAGTTAGTACGTCTTTTGTAGATAAGATCAATTTGTCTTTACTGACAGGTTATGTACCACAGTCTTTTAAAGTAGCTGTTATTAAACCTCTCCTTAAAAAGCCCACACTCGATCCAGGGGTTTTAGCCAACTATAGACCTATATCTAACCTTCCCTTTATCTCTAAGATCCTTAAAAAAACTGTTGCTAATCAGTTATGTGACTTTCTAAATAACAATAGTATATTTGAGGATTTCCAGTCAGGTTTCAGAGTGCATCATAGCACAGAAACAGCACTGGTGAAAATTACAAATGACCTTTTAATTGCATCAGACAATGGACTTGTCTCTGTACTTGTCTTGCTAGATCTTAGTGCTGCATTCGATACCATTGACCATCAAATTCTATTACAGAGACTGGAACATTTAATTGGAATTAAAGCAACTGCGTTAAGCTGGTTTAAATCCTATCTATCAGACCGATCTCAGTTTGTTTATGTTAACGATAAGTCATCCGAGCACACCAAAGTTAGTCACGGAGTTCCGCAAGGTTCTGTGCTTGGACCACTTCTATTTACTTTATATATGCTTCCTTTGGGCAATATTATTAGAAAGCACTCCATAAAGTTTCATTGTTATGCAGATGATACCCAGTTATATTTATCGATTAAGCCGGATGAAATTGATCAGTTAGTTAAACTTCAATCATGCCTTAAGGACATAAAAACCTGGATGACCAGAAATTTTCTGATGTTAAACTCGGACAAAACTGAAGTTATTGTATTTGGCCCCGAACGCCTCCGAGACTCACTGTCGGCAGATATAATTGCTCTAGAGGGCACTGCCCTGGCCTCCAGCACCTCTGTGAGGAACCTAGGAGTTATCTTTGATCAGGATCTATCCTTCAACTCCCACATGAAGCAAACCTCACGGACTGCCTTTTTTCACCTACGTAACATTGCAAAAATCAGGCACTTCCTGTCTCGAAATGATGCAGAAAAATTAATCCATGCATTTGTTACTTCAAGGCTGGATTACTGCAGTTCCATATTATCAGGCAGCCCGAAAAAGTCCCTTAAGATTCTCCAGTTGATTCAGAACGCTGCAGCACGTGTACTGACAGGAACTAGGAAAAGAGATCATATTTCTCCAATATTATCTTCTCTGCACTGGCTCCCTGTGAAATCCAGAATAGAATTTAAAATCCTTCTCCTCACCTATAAAGCTCTTAATGGTCAGGCACCGTCGTATCTTACAGAGCTCATAGTACCTTATCACCCCACTAGAACACTGCGCTCTCAGAATGCAGGGTTACTTGTGGTTCCTAGAGTCTCCAAAAGTAGAATGGGAGCCAGAGCCTTTAGCTATCAAGCTCCTCTTCTGTGGAATCAGATCCCAGTTCGGGTTCAGGAGGCAGACACCACCTCCACATTTAAGAATAGGCTAAAGACTTTTCTCTTTGATAAAGCTTATAGTTAGGGCTGGCTCAGGAGAGTCCTGAACCATCCCTTAGTTATGCTGCTATAGGCCTAGACTGTCGGGGGACTTCCCATGATGCACCTCTCTCTCTTCACCTCTGTCCTCCTCTCCATCCGTATGCATTCTCATCCCATAAATGCATGTCACTAACTTGACTTCTTCCCTCTCCCGGAGTTTTGTGCTTTGTTGTCCGTCTCTTCTTTCTTAGTGTCACTTTCAGCAGGTATTTCAGTGTCCGGAGATGGATCTGGATCGGTGACTATGGCGACCTGCTGGGGCAGTGTTGCTGTGTCTATGGTGCAGGGGACGAGTGGCTCGGGTCCTGCTCGTTGGGTTCCACCTGAAGCTGCTCGGTTGTCCGTCTGGACCCATCATCTTCCCTTATGTTTTACCACCTAAACATTTCTAACATAATAATATATATATATATATATATACAACAATTTTGCCATCATGGCTGTATATGTTATAGTTTTGATGCTATAAATCTATCTGTACTTACGACATCTATTGCATGTCTGTCCGTCCTGGGAGAGGGATCCCTCCTCTGTTCCTGAGGTTTCTATCATTTTTTCCCCTGTTAAAAGGGTTTTTTTGGGTAGTTTTTCCTTAATCGAATCGAGGGTCTAAGGACAGAGGGTGTTGTATGTTACAGATTGTGAAGCCCTTTGAGGCAAATGTGATTTGTGATACTGGGCTATATAAATAAAATTGAATTGAAATTGAATTGAATTGTTAGATGCATGCCGTTCGCCGTGTCAAGTCCAAACAGCCCCAAATATGAGCTGCAAACAGTGTTTGATCCTAAAGTGTCTGAAAAGGAACTTCAGAGGTGGATGCATTATTCGGCTAAACTACATAAAGTATCATCATCATCATCCCAGCTGGAGAACATTTGGAGGTGTATGTCTGGTACCAAGGCCAGGGCAGACAACAATTCTCAGTACTCAGTATTTTAAGAGAAGGAAACAAAATTTACATACAGGAAGGGCTGTGTCTGTGGGCCAAATATACACAAAACATTGTGTATAATATGGGCTTTCCCCTAGAAAAAATGTACATCTTTTTAAATTAATGATACTGTGAGTTTAAGCCTGGTCTGACATTTGAGATGGATTTCTCTGCAGGTGAAAACTCCAGCGCAGAATACTGCATTCACCCTTTAACTTTGTCTCTACAGACCTAGGAGTCACATGGTTTTAACAGCACATATTTTAGAGTGTTTTGGCTTTCATCCATCTAACCCTCGCCTGGTCTGAGAAAGGAAGGCATGCAGACCTAGGCAGGTCCGAAGTCAGTTTTGCCCAATACTGCGTCCATCTCTGAAGTACTTTTTCAGACACACTGAGATCAAATGCAGTTTTCAGCACATATTGTTGGCTGTTTTGGCTCCACAGTGTGAATTTCATAGGCTACTTTTAATAAATGGCCTACCTACGCTGAAATGTAAGTCAAAGGCTGCAATCAGTTTTACAGAATAATGCATTTAGCCTAAACCTCGACACTCCGTAAGTGCACTTGAAACCGAACTGCGAATAGAATCACGATGTTGTCAGCACCCTTTATTTGATCGACTTTGACAGGGTGAATTCGACAGCACATTCCTTTTCCGCATTTAAAAACCTCACTTTGGAATAGCAGTTTAGTAGCTGGCCTATAACTGTAGGAAACATCGATAAAAACACATCGCTAAAGAACACCAAAAAGTTCGCTCTCAGAAATAATGAGATTAATCAAGGAAACTTTGCAAATGTCAGACCATTCGTATCAAGAAAACGTTACTAGGCCTACTGAGTCTAATGAAACATTGATGACTCTAAACCTTCATAAAATATAGACTTCAAATCATTTATCATCACTGATGAACCCCAAAAAGAATATCTTATATTTTTTTTAAACCGTACTTTGCCGTAGAAATCATTACAATGTCCGGACCGGTATCCGCTGTAGCGGTAACACCTGCTCACCGCCTAACACGTAATGGCGAGAGGCGGGAAAACTGTTTAAATGTCAGCCAGCGGCAGCGACCCCGTAATTGTCAGCTGACAAAACAAACAACGATGTCGGCCTACGGGGAAAAAGCATATGGTAGCTTCCTAGCTGACAAATAATTGCCAACAGACAGTAATGTTCACAGTATGATTTTATGTAAGCCTGAATGGCATTCATCAGTTCTCTGTCTTATCAATCTCCCGTGACCTGTTTATGTTTGTATGGGCCATGTGGTGTACTTTCGCCGCTTGAATTGAGCGGGGCATCGCTGGCCGTACTTGTCCACAGGACCCGTCATTTTCAGGCTTTCCATTCATTTGTCTGTGTAGAAAGCCCTGCACTGGCTTGGCTTAGAGGGACGGGCCGTCACGTTGGCCGCTTCTCATTTGCATAAAGTTGAATCCAGGCAACATGAAATCCAGCAGCAGACAGCCCACGAGTGAAAGCGTTCGTCCAATCAGGTGCAGCCAGGAAGTGTTTCCTGTTGTGTTTCAGGGAAGGAGAGCACCTGCCAATCATCCATCTTGAGAACTAGTTGCAGGCCTATCAAGCGTCCAATAGATCTGTTTTGTGTTTGTATACAGCGATGAGGTTTCTGGTGACAGAAAGTGTTAGCGCTAAAATCAGATTCACAACATAGGAACATGGATTATCTGGACACCTTCTCCAGTTATTTTGCTAGTTTGCCAGAAGAAGACCGGTCGTCTTACACTAATAAGCTAACCCCTAGCAACGGGGTGAGGTCATGTCCAGGACATTGAATACCGAGATCTGTCGAATGGTTTTTGTGTATTATGGTCCGACGTGATGCCTAGCCAGCGGTAAGGACATAAAATGCAGCTATGCAAGACGTGGTCGCAAACAAATATAAATGTTTAAACTTTTGTCAAAAGGATATGCTACATCGTTAGATCGGTTCAATTCTCCACAATTCAGTTGTTCAGTTCATCTTACAGAAACCATGAGCACCAAAGTATAATTCTTTAAAATTTACCAGCATGGTAAACAAGAGAGATGGAAAAAAAGTTGACTCCCTTCTTTTGATGCGGTCATAAAGTCCGATTATGTGTCCATTCCTCCAATTGCAGTGACGGCACCGTGACGTCGCTTCCAAAATGGTCTGTAAAGCGTTGCAGCAATGTGTCCCGGAAATGAGTTAGCATTTTAGCACTTCCGGTTCCCTCGTCTTGAAGGCAGCGGGTTTTTTGAGAGGGTTTTTGGTTAGGTGCCTGAAATAAATTCTGAGGTTAACGCAAGCTTAAGAGATTTCCACGTTTTGTTCTACGACGTCAAATACATCAGCAAATCCCTCACTCTTGCATTTTGAAGCTTTTCACGTGTCTTAACAAAGGCGGTTGCTAACGAGTGGCTAACTGAAACTACAGAGGTTGAGCGGGACATTAAACGTCATCACGCCGAACACGAAAACTTATCCACGCACTAAAAAAAAAGGTCATCCCTGCAACGCTCTATGCTGGGAAGCGGCGCGACCCCTCGCGTCCAAAAATGCCCCTGTGGACAAGTACTTTGAGACGGCCTTCGAATGGTGCGCATGCAGACTCCGCCTACTCGACGCACCACAGGCGTGGTGATGGTGCTGAGCCACGCAGTTTTCAATCGGCAAGGCTTGCCAGGCGTGTCACTCAGTCAAAGGTGAGGACATTGGCCAATACTAGCATCTGTGTCTTATCACAATCACCATGGAAACATTCAATTTTATATGCACCATAGTTACAAATGGCCAACTTAATGAAGTCTCTCATATGTTTTGGATTAAAAATAACACTAAACGAAATGTTGTAATTTTGGCATAGTTTGAAGAGCTAGCAGACATTTGGACATTCAATAGGTTAAATTGCTCAGAGAGAGACAGAATAAGTGGTACCTGTCCGGAAGTATTTTCACCTATTTTGGTAGATTCGCACATTAATGGTAGACTAAAATATATGCTTCAGTGGGTCCTCGGTTTTCAGCACTGACAGGCATTTTGTAAAAAACATGATAGAAGTGCTGAGAACGCCTTACTACAGTGGTAAATCTGAATCAGTAGTCTATTATAAGCTTGGACAGGTTTGTTTTCAAGCCATTTAATTTGACAAAAAAGTACTGAAAATGCAAAACAACACCAAACTTCCCTCATTGCTGCAGTCCCATTTAATCACAAAAGACCTTGTGAACTAAACACGCACACACACACCTATACACACGCACAATGAGTGGGTGCGGGATCAGTATCGACTGTTTTTTGGTGGAGGAGCAGCAACAGTGGTGATGACAGATAACAGCCTTGGTGTGTGTGGTTGTTCTTCTGAGAGAATATAATAGGAAACATGGTGATTCATTGCACTGAAGCACACTGAAAGAAAAGAACAGCTTTGAAGTGTGTGTGCTTGCTTATGTGATCCATAGCTTTTATCAGTGATGCCAATCATTAATACTCTACATTACTTGAGGAAGATCGAGTCAGTCACACTTGACTTATTTTTAGCTTGAAGCAAATGCCCTCTGTTCTATTATCATATCTCACGTGCTTTGACAGATATCTGGAAGCAGACATTGGGCATAATATAGAGTGCATTCTGGCTGGAGAATTAGGAAATATTTTGTGGGAACCACACAATGGAGCCAGAATTGAATTTCCCGACAAATTCAATCAAGCATCCCAGGCACCCCAAAAAGATGTTAATGAGTCCAATAAGAATTATAGGTTTAATTACCTCTGTTTTCACACAAATTGTGTTTCTGTGTGGGCTTTGCTCGCTAATTACGGAGTCCGCCAACAGGAGGGGCAACAGTAATTATTTCCTTGATTGAGGTCAAAACCCTTGCATTTAATCCTGAGGTCTATCCCGCGCTCCCCCCAACACAAAGAGTAAACATCTTCTCAGCATCCCGTACTCAATTTCACAGCGGTCGCTCTTTTATAAATGATGATTTTCTTACCCAGTAAGCCAGCTTTTCATGGGAAGTCTGCCACATTGTCTGCCACCATCCTCATGTCTTTATTGCGTAAACCCAATGTCTTTACATTACAGCTCGATGAGAAATAAAGTGCTTTTCTGGTTGCAGATACCCCTTGGTAACTGCGGCAGGCACTGAAAAGAAAATATCTGAAGGGAGCTATGCAATGAGATCGATATATACACGTGAACATATGAAATACTGCCGTATGTCTCACCGAATGCTTACACTGAAATAAAACTTTTTTTTTGGTGGTTGACACTGCAAATATTCCTAGCAGAGGCGTAATTCTTCTTCCATGCAAATTTAAGGCGGCATTTGGGACGGAAGTGTAATTCTTTTCCAGGCAAAATTCACATTTCAGCCCCGCTGTTAGTAACAGTCACTTGTGTCTTGACAGGTGAAAGCACCGAGCTGCCATAAACCCTGCAGAGCCCCCCCCACTTCCTTGGTTTCACATCATTGGGTTTCATTATGGAGGAGGACGGTAAAACACCTCAGCTGGATGAGATGGAGAGGAGACGAGGTGCTCGGCTTGAAATGAACAGTGGACTCAAGCCAAATGGCGGCCATTTTTGGCTGCAGCTGTCTGTGAGTTCCACGAACTCTCTTGAGAGGGAGCCCACCCGCAATCAGTCAGCATTTTCTTTCATCCTTCGAACCACTTTTGGCCCCAAAAAAAAAAATAAAAAAATCTTCTAAATCGTGTTGTTATAGTGTAGGAAGTAAAAGCATAACTGCCATTAAACCAGAAGAATGGAACCTACTGTATATGCAAACGAATGTATACGCACATTTGGGGAAATACTGTAAGTGCTTACTACTGTTTATTGGAAAATAGAGTTCATTGTAGGAAACTCTTGGGACAGATAATACATTTAAACTGATTGCATAATGCGTTCTGCTTTTATGTCAGCTATCATTCTCTCCAGATTTTTTAAATGGTGCATATAAAACACCGTGCAATACCTAGTAAAAGGGGTTGTGTCTTTTTTATTAAAGGATTTTATTCATCATTCTCAGTCATGGGAAAGGGATAATTGATTGAAGTGATGATAAGCATAATTATTTATCATGTTTCTGTACAACTCTGTTATGTCACATCAGAATAAAGGAACCCTCTACAGCTTTAATGTTGTGATATGGCTGTTTGGAAACCAATTAAACATTTCTATCGAAGGTTATATGCGTTTCTAATCCTTGAGGAGAATTACTGAATGATTAAAGCTTCAGTCTTAGACAACGCAGTCTTTTTTACCACTGGAACGGGTTGGGCTCCACTGCATGCCAGAAATATGCTGTTTTTTTGACTGAAATAATATCATAATATTCTCCCTTAAAACTGATAGTTAAGTTGATTTCACAGACCATATGAATAACAAAAGCCTCAGCAACAGCGACAAAAGAGCAACCTGTGACCAAACCTTTAGGGTGTACATGAGAAAACAGTCGTACATGGCTGGTGTCTGATGAAACCCTCACATCTCCATTTTTTTTCTCCATAAATTGAGAAAAACTCATATTTTCAGAATGACTACCCCAAATTTTGAGACAAAATAGCTGTTTAAATGGCTTCATGATCATGACATCTACAAGAAATAAAAAAAAAAAATCATCCATACCAAGACTGCAATTACAAGGTTTTAATGTGATGTGGTGCCAAATTAAGCATGGCCTTCTCTGTCATCAAGGTAATCACTGCCTCTTGGCCACCAGAGGAAGCGTTTGTGAACACTGGACAGCCAGCGGATAACAGCGATATCAATGACAGACAGGCTTCGCAACGGCTGCTTGTTCTTCTGGGCGCCTTATCTCAGCCTCACCGAGGGCTCTGTCTATGTACCCAATTCATCCATCACTATCAGACCTCACGCAGGTTCAGGGCCAGCATTCACACTTTTACAGGGAGCTAAAGCTAGTGTCAGCTCGTGATGAGGAGGGAGTCGAATTTGAAGTGTAACTTCATGAACAAAAAAGTAAGTTTTTGCTGTGGCTATTGTTATTATCAGAGGCATAATCATTGTTATTTCCATCACATGTACTGACATTCAATCGCTACTGAGCTGTGCTTAGCTTTTAGCCGCATGGCTCTAGGGATTGCAAAGTCGGTCAGATGGTTGGTTGGTCGGTCCAAAACTTTGGTCTAGACTGAAATATTTCAGCTGTTAGCAAAAGAATTGTCCTGAAATTTTGTACAGACATTCATGTTCCTGAGAGGATGAATCTCACCGACTTGTCCTTTAACGCCACCATGAGTTTGACATTTTTGGTTCGTAGTGAAATGTTATTCGACATCTATTGGATTGATTGCCCGAAGTTTGGTACAAACATTAATGGTCTCCAGAGGATGACTCCTTAGGACTCTGGTGAATCCCTGACTCCCTGGTCAGAGTTTTCATTTATGGATCTCAGACAATTGAGCCTAATGACTTTGTTGATCCCATGATCCCATTACTCAGCATGCTAACCTTCTGAACTAAGATGCTAAACGTGCTAAACATTATACCTGCTAAACACCAGCATGTTACCATTGTCATTGTCATTGTGTCATGTTTGCATGATGACACTAGCATTTAGGTCACTTACACCTTAAAGTAGTTGCTAATTTTGGCCACTTGGGGGGCAGCGGAAACAAGTTGTGACCACAACATTGACATAACATCACCTTGTGAATTTGATGTGGCTTGTTAGCCAAAGAGTTGCTAATTTACACATCCAGCAGTTACAGAGCAAATTAGCCTTCATTTGGAGTCGCGTTTCTGGCCACCTGACTAATATAAGTCCAATATTCACTTTTCTTTAGCTCAGTTTTGGGCTTCCACCAACTCCTGCGGGAAATATCTGGCTCTTCAGCTGCTAAATGCTCCACTATGTTCCTCAGCTAGTCTCTAACTGTGTCTTTCTGCTATTTTGTGCTGCGCAGGTAGTGTACAGTGGGTTCTTAGAAAACAGCTCCCTGCTGCGGCTGAAAACGATGCCATGAGAGCCGTGAGAGTGAACCTAAAACAGTAATGTTGCTAACAAATTGCCGGAGAGTTGAACAACGAGCTGAAACTCGCTATGAAGCTCTGTGAAGCCGAGGGGAGCTGCAGATTCGGGTGATCGTTCTCTGTTGGTTCATCACTACGAGTAACCCCATTGTTTTGACATTGTCATTTGATATTTTTTTGTTATAAAAACATCGATTATATCAGTTGCTTCTATCCTATTTGCTTCATCTGCATTGTTCTTCTTCTGGTTAATGTCGCCATCATCACCTTAAATGAACACTCAACATGTGTAGTCTACAGGGAAAGCTCTCAGGACTTTGGGGCAGGTCTTGTTTCCGTCCCCAAATCTCCTGCATGACTCATACTAACCTCCTGTCTGCAGACACAGGGTGGCTGCATGCTCTGTCCATTGAATCCCCTGCTCTACGTTGTTCATTCTTTCATCCACAAGAAGAATAAAGTCTCCTATTCAGGTGTGCCTCACCACCAACAGAAAAAGGCTTTTTGTTTTTCTCTGTCCCGGCATAAACAAACTTATTGATCCATGATCATCTCCATGGCACTGCTTTCATCACTTCTGCTCAACTTGCATTTCTGGAGTAAACATCTGATTCTAAGTGCTATTGTTGCCCCGACCTTGGCAGCAGGTTGGCGTCAAGGTTACGGGTTTTATGGACCCCTTAGACATAGGAATTCTGGATCAATCTCACTGTGGACGATGCATATTTTTAGAGCCCCATTAGTTGGCTCAATGAAGACGAAACCGGTGGCGTAAGCAATGCCTCCTACGTCAGCACGGGGCCACGGTTTGTGTGTCTGTCCGGGATTTGTGCGTAACAGAATGGGGGAATCCACCCCTCTCTCTAGCTCTTCTCTATGGTGATGTGAATGGTGATAAACAGGGGAAGGGAGGAGGGAGGGGGGGGGTTTGAGCCAGGAGGGAAGGGGTGTGCCATTATAAGAAGCCTCAGAGGAGGCATGCGTTCAGTTGTTGAAACCCTTAGCCTAAGGATACGAGCTGAGCCACCAAACTCTCCTGTAGCCACAGAAGGAGGACTCTGAGAGAATATCTTTACGTCACAGATACAGGTAAGGAAGTGCTCAAGTTTTCATATGACTGTGAGCTTTACCTGTATGTAGGGATTGTGCAGTTAAATGAGTAAGAGCTGAGAAAAGACACTTGTTTAGAGATGAGAAAAATAGTTAATTAGGAAAGGATCTCTTGAATGCACAAACACTGGCAAATAGATCCCGGGGGAATATTGTTGTTTAAGGACAACCACTGCTCGGATCCCTCATTCCTTTTTTTATCGAGTCTGTGGCTGCTGTTTTATCTGCTTCTGTTCTGGCTCTGTGATTCTGGATTTTGACCTCAGAGGTGATTCTGTAAATAATCCCCCCCCCCACCCCACCCCATCACTCTGATTGTCTCCCTGCGGCTTTAAAGGTACCACAGTCACCGTCAGCAGTACCCACATCGCACCTGATTACTACTTAATTAACAAGAGAGAAAGTCCCAGATCGTTAGTCACTCAGCTGCACTTTGTATTGGGCTAAGGTGTACCTGATTTTACAAATAGAGTATATAAACAATATATGTATATATATAATATACAAATAAATGACAAAAAACATTGTAAAATTTCGATTAATGGTTCTATAAAGCAATTATAAAAATGCATTTTAGAAACATTCCTCCAGTCCTTAGTTTTCTCCAATATTTAAGCTTTATTTATCAAAACAGAACCGGTAGAACTCAGTGAATGCCATTTCAAAAGCAGCTTATTTATGGTTTGCTCTTTTGATTGATCATGGAGTATTATATGTCAGACTAAATACATCACATGAAAGCTTCAAAGAAACAAATTGACAAAAGCTATTTCATACTTCCTAAAGCAGCGCCAGTGTCACCCCGAACAAGTAGGAAAAAAGCTGGAGAAGTGAATCAGTTGAACGCTGGTATTATGCTAAGCGCATGATAATGATGATTTTAATGATAATGGTAATGAATGTGCATAATCTTTTCCCATTATCAGTAAAGACGATACTCGCGCAGACAGGGGGAAAATGGGTGGTTAATGTACCATTCACAGATAAATGACTTCACTCTGGGGAAATGTTTTATGAAGAAGGGAACATGTACACAGGACGGAGTCAGATACAGTATTTTAGAGGTATAGCAGGCTAATCAAAACGAATGTATTTCAGTGAGTTAAGTGGTTAGAGTCAACCAATTTATGATTTCTGTTGAGTGTTCGTTTCTTTGTATTCATTTTGTGTAAAAATGTATAGCATATAAAAGGATAGCCCTTATTTAATAAAAGAAAAATGTTTTAGTGCTAATGTACCCTGGCTCATATCATTTTCCTATTTAAAATACCCCCCAAAAATCTATATTGTTATACTCCATATACACATCTCAATATTTGGTTGTTTTAATAGTTAGAAATAGACCATGCAAGTGTCCATCAAAACTAATCTAAGTTTGGTAAATCCAATCTCTATATTTCTTATAAATCTAAAATTGGTTTTATCTAATCATACCTCACCTTACTGTCAACGAATGTCAGGATTTAAAGGTGCAGTGTGCAGGATGTAGTGGCTTCCTGTAGTGGTGAAATTGCAGCTTGCAACCCTCCCCTTCCAAGCCCACAGGCGAACAACACGAACGGCCCGACCTAGAGCCAGTGTTTGCTTTGTCCGTTCTGGGCTACTGTAGAAAGATGGCGATGCAACGTGGCGACCTCCGCAGAAGAGGACCCGCTCCCTATGTAGATAAAAACAAGGGCATGTTTATTTTCTTCGATAGACGAGGTAAATATTAAAACAGAACACACAGAAATGCTGCCGGACACAATTTTCTTCCCTTCATCAGCTACCAGAACATTTCCATCAAAATACGGACATCCCCACCCCATCCTAAAAACGGCTCATTCAAAGGTGATGAAAACACAACGGTTCTTAATTTCAGGTGATTATACAATAATTAAAACATACTTTATATATATTATAATGTATAATATTATATTCCATTTCGGCCAATAGCTCCTTCTAAATGTCACACGCTGGACCTGTAATTACTCTGTGTTGTAAAAATAAAAAGTAGGTTGCTCTGCCAGAACCCCATGAGCATTCTCTCTCTAATCAGCTAGACAATAAAAGCTTGAAAGATTTCTGCTGCCTATACTAATGTTGAACTGATTACATTGTTCACAGGATTTCTTGGCCTCGGTACTCATTAGGACTGCTTGTAGTGTTTAACATCTTCCCCCGTGATCAGAGGATGATTTACCGAGGAACCAGTATGGCAAAGGTACCAGATATTCCTGCATCTGTAGCCCTCCCATGCGCAAGCATTTTGCAGTTCAATACTTTATCCAGGTTCACTGTCCTCACCTTGATAAAAGTAGCGAGATGCCTGGCCACGCTAGATTGCTTTCCCCTGGCTCCATGTCCAATGGATTAGTGCAGGTGTCAGCGCAGCTTAACAGCAACCAGATCAATGATGACACCATGTCAGCTGCCTAACACTCTGCTGAATTTCAGCTATACAGACCTGGGGCTGGTGGGAAGTGACACTGCAGGACTGTGTGCATCATTGTGTGGAAACCTTTGTTTTTCCAAAAGTAAAGAGCTGCTTTAGGTTTTGACAACTGACATTTTCTATTAACTCTTTAGAGTGCATTCTAGATGGTTTGGCTTGATTTCCGCATAATGATACATGCCCCCCTATGTCAGTGCATGCCACGTCCTCTTCTGGTCTTACAGAAGTATCCAAAAAAACCCCAAAACATTAGCTAAATAACCTGAACTCCCTCTATAACTTAGGGGAATGGCCTGGGAGCCAGGTGTCAAGATTTACGTCAATGCACTGGTCTGCAATCTCAAACAGCGTCCACCCTTTTTCTTTCTAGGCACCCATCTCCCACAGACTCCAACACGTCTAATCCTGCATCTGCTTCAGCCTGTGTGAGTTTTATCAGCCAAAACCGAAAGGCAATGTGTCTGCACTGCACTCTGCTCTCTCTCAGTGTGGTTTCCCCCCTATGAAGGACATATCTGATGCTGGGGATGATTGGAGAGGAGATGTCACCCAGTTGAGCATCTGCCCTCAGGTGCAAATATGTTCCCAACTGAAAGAAACCCTGCGATGGCACAATCGATGGTAACAATAGTAATGATGTGCTCAATTGATCTGATATGACCGTGCCGCGGAAGGAACCGAATATGAATAGGGAGCGTGTCTTATCGCCACTTAATATTTGTCCGAATGTGCATGTGAGAGTGTCATAGTCTGTGCGGGATATGAGGAGAAAAAAAGATGCAGTTTATCGTATTTTCACTCAATTTGTGTGCTCTACAGTCTGCATAAGATAAGATTTCCTAAAGGATTCTTCCAGTAGGTACGATTACAGTGAGACAAAAGAGAATTTGAGAGGTAAAAAAAAGAAAGAATACAAAAAAGATAGTGATAAAAAAAAAAAAATGTCCCTATGTAATTACATGTTATTTTAATCTTCTTTATATGCTTAAAATTTAGCAGCGTACACAGCGTCATCGTGACCTCATTGCCCTCTATGATCCTCATAATCTGTCAATTCTGCTTCTGTGCGACAATAACTAGACTTGAATGCGGCGAGGATACAGGTAATAGGTACAGCAATGAAACCTGGTGCAGCTGTGGACGACACGTCTAAATCGGATTAAGCGCATTCGCTCAGATTAGTCATTTCAGGATCCTTCCCGGCGAGGAAGGGCACAACTGCAAGCGCACCTCCTCCTGCTCCTAGTCCTCTAAACTCACGCGCTGTTTCTGTGGGGCTGCTCAGGCTGGATTTACACCGCTGTGTGAGAGATGATTCGGTGTCTGCGCGCGTAAATCCTCCCCAAACTGAAGGTCTTCGGGGGAGTAACTTGTTATCTGTGTTTTGACAGGACAACAGTGGTCTTATTCGGTGTGGATTTCAGCGGTATTGTATGCTTCTGGTGGTGGGAGGGGGGGAGG